>CM029021.1:119852633-120117633 GCA_016801055.1 Panax notoginseng | reverse complement strand
GGACTTGGGGATTGAATATGCTAAACCTATGAATCTCCACTGTGATAATAAAGCAGCCATCGAAATTGCACAAAATCCTGTTCAACATGATCGTACTAAACATGTTGAAGTTGATCGTCATTTTATCAAGGAGAACCTCGATGGAAAGGTTATACCATTCCCATTTATTCAATCTGAGAGTCAACTGGCTGATATGCTCACAAAGGCTGTTTCAGGGAAAGTGTTTCTTAGTACTATTGACAAGTTGGGCATGATGGATATCTATGAACCAATTTGAGGGGGAGTGTGTGCATGAGCTGTATACAATATTAGACTGATTCTAATTGTCTATAATTAATCCTAGAATGGTTAGTTGAGCAGTCATGTATATAATTATAGAAACAATCTGTTTCCTTATTTTTAGGACCTAATTTTTAGGATGTAATTGTACCCTATATATTGCCTCTGTTTGAGAGAAGAATATACTTTCGAAAATATTATATAGAAACCATATTGTCTAACACTTAGTCGGCTGTTTGGAGTAAGACCTAATATGTCGGCTGTTAACGCCAAGATCTTCTCCCGCGTCCCAATCACGTAAAATACTCTGATCCTGCACAGTTAAACAGGTTAACACCAAAAGCTTGACGGCCTGACCGTCGGGGGATAGCTCCGGCGTGAGAGTCAGTACAGGCGATCACAAGGTTAACAATGGAGGAATATCTTGTCTAGTGCTTGAGAGAGAAAGTAATAATATGATTGTGTGTGGTGTAATATTTTGTTACCTTATTTTCATGTGTGATCCTCTCCCCATACATACTCTAGACCCGGTTCACTATGCCACCCACTATCTCTTGACACCACCTCCACTCCCGCTCATCTCAGCCGAAAGCATATAGCTCACCTCCCTGCCTGCTACTACTGTTTGCTACCGCCAGTCACCAGAGTCACATCCTCATTAATGCCATGCAGGAAGGTGACAGACATAACAGTCAACTATTACTTGGTGTAATGATTACCGGTCAAAGCTGGGTTAGGTAACAATTTGTATAATGGGTCGATTCAATGACTAAGCCCAAATGATGGAAGTGGCCCACGCGACCGGATCCAACCGAAAGGACCCAATGGAATAGACAAATAACTGGACCTAAATTACTCGGATCAAAAGGACAAAGGTAAAATAATCCAAGGGAGAGACCCATTAATTCTGGCCCAATAAGGAAAAGTATTATGGCCCAACATCGGCTGTTTGGAGTAAGACCCAATATTAAGTGTCCACTTGCACTAGTACATACACAGTCCAACATTTAAGTATATAAATCTTGACATTTTTACTTAAAGCTCCCTCAAGATGTATAAGAAAAAACCAAATATATAGTACTCTTCTAGATAATATAAGAAAGCAATTCCTTAAAAAAAATCAAAAATAAGTGTTATTGTTCTTTTTTGAAGTCAATTTAACATTTGTGTAAATTCAAGATATCACTGTTTCTAAATTTTTGGATATCACTATATAGATATTAAATTTTATGATCTCTCTTTGCTCTACTTAATATATTAAATAATATATATATATATATATATATATATATATATGTATACATATAATACAAAGGAATATTCTTATTTTGACTAAAAAGTATAAAATTATCCACAAAATTTAGATCGGGGTCGGTGTTCTTGGACCCTATTAAGTTATTCATAATCTTATACTATCAAGTTCCGCCCCCAAAAAATTAAATAAATAATTATGACTTCGTCCTGGTAATAATAAATATAATTACACAATATTATCAAGTGTTCCACATCTTACTTTATATATATATATATATATATATATATATATATATATATATATGAAACCGATCCATAGCTAACGTTGCAAACTTAAAATTATCATTATAACATATTTTAGATGTCCATACACGAATCGAACAATGTAATAGAACTCAAATCCGCATTTTAATATGGGGGAACCAGCAGTTTAGTTCTGCGGACGGAGGTTCACTATATTAATGTACAAAAATACTTTTTTTTTAAGTAATTCTCGTCCGCATAATTAAACTGCAGATTGAAGATTTTTTTTAAGTTAAATTGAATGGAATTCTTCTTTCTCTGTTTCCAACAAAGTGGTCAAAAAAAATACTTATAAGATCTCATGCTCTTGGGATACTGTTAATAATTGTTTACGAAAAAAGGATACTGTAAATGCTAAGAACAAATTCTTGTAGAATATCGTTTTAAATTTAATCATTAATTTCACATAACATCACATGTATGTGAATTACCAGCGTGTCTGTGTGAATGTCACTTCGCATAAGATTACGTGTATGCACATGATTGTGATAAATTTGGTACTTTATTGTTAAACTATATAAAACTAACCCTCTTTATTTTTTTCGCCCTTTCTCTCTTTCTCTCTCCCACTTCCTTTTTCGTTCATCTAATACTTTGCAAGTTTTATTGAATTCAGACAAAAGTTCAATAAATTAAGCAAAATTGGTTGTTTAATGCGTAGACTAATAATGGAGATTTGCCGACCACTTTGTTGGAAATAGAGAAAGAAGGATTCCGACCAATTTGACGTAAAAGAAATCTATCTAATTCATAGCTTAATTGTGCAGATGAGAATTATTTTTAAAAAGAGAAGTATTACTTTGTTGGAAATTGAGAAAGAAGGATTCTAGGCAATTTAATATTTTAAAAAAAACTCTCAAATATGCAGTTTAATTGTGCGAACGAGAATTACTTTTAAAAGAGAGTATTTTTGTACATTAACATATTGTGCCTCCTCCTGCATAACTAAACTGCGGGTTTCTCCATATTAAAGTGCAGATTGGAGTTTTATTATACTGTTTGATCCACGAATGAATGACTTGGATGTGTTGAAAGAATAAATTAAGTTCACAACGTTGGTTTATGGATCGACTCCCTACTTGAAGAATTTAAAACTCCACTCATGGTTTTTCAAAATTTCTATCAAGTAGGATAAAGAAATTGATTTTTATTTTTTTTTATTTATAACCAAACATACATAAATGGAGTTCTAACTACCGTGTAATTTTTGAGTCCGGTTATGTTGTAAGACCCCAACTTATTAATGAATAAAATTAAATTTTCTCTAAATATTATTGTGAATAATAAGGGGTTAATTTGATATAATACTTTGGTTATGGGTGAAATGTGCAAATTTTGCAAAATAAGCAAGTGGTTATAAAATATTCATTTTGTCGGGGAATATTCGTTTGGTCGTGGAATATTCTTGCTGTCGGGAAATATTAGTACGACGGCGCAGCCTTATGTGGGCCCCATAACGGAAAGCGATTGGATGAAGAAAATGACAAGTATAAGTTATTTATAAATAACGTCGTAGTTGTTACTGTTAATACTGTTAGAATACCCGGTGGTTAAAATACAGTAGCACACGGTATTGCACCAATTATTGATTCTTACGTAAGAAGGCACTACTCAATAATTGTTACAGTAGTTACTGTTCAATATTTTATTTTATTGATTCAATAATTGTTGCGTTAATATTTTATATTATTGTTGTTTCAATAATTATTGCTGCACAGTATTTTCCATTATCAGATCAATAATTCATATTATTTGAATAATATTATTAAATAACATTATTGGTAATGTCTAGAAAGTTCTGTCTAAGGAGAGGTTTGATCATCTAATTGCGCGCCAATAAGGAGAAATCCTTATTGGAAAACCCTCTCTTTCCTGGGAACGGCCTAGTTGTCATAAATGTGATTCTGTAATATTATTTGTGAATAATTAATTATTGATTCATATGATAAGGAAATATTTATTTTATGTGGATATAAATGAGGGATATATTTTTGTAGTTAAAAATGAAGGAGTTAATGTTGAGGTTTTTATCAGTATTTTTGTCGGACTGGAGGTATTAAAAATCAGGGTTTTTGAGATATTTTGCGGGGGTTATAATTTTTAATCTGACCGTTGGATCGTGGTAATTTTTGGATATGTTATACATATATAAGTTGAGTATATGTCCACAAATTTGAACCGTTAAAAATGAACGTATGATTTATTATGAATTTTACGAGATTACTAGTTCAGAAATTGTTGAATTTTCGGAGTTTATCATTTTGATGGAAAATTCTAGAATTGGTGGGCCCCACTCTTGGTTGGTGAAGAAATGTGCTGAGATTTTTATTCAAATATGGTGAGTGGGAATAGTAGGAGGTAAAGCCATCAGGTTGCAGGTTAAGTCTGTTTCGGCGTGCTAACATTTTCCTATAAATAGAGGGCTAAGTTAGAATTGAAAATCACACCAGAAACAAGTTTTCTCTCTTTCTCTCTCTAGATTATTGAGTGTATTTTGTGAGTATTTAGATACTTTGAGAGTTTTTATTCATCAGAGCAAGTTTTTTTTAGCCTTATACCGGTATTCCGACCAGAAGTACTGATATTTTGAGGTAAGGGATATTATTTTCTTCTTAATGATATTATTTTCTTCAATATCATTATGCTGAAATATTGATATGAGTTTTTATCAAATTTAGAACTTTTTGTGTTGGGATTACTATTCACGTATACGACACTATTCACGTATACGGTACTATTCACGAATACGGCACTATTCACTGAAAAATAAAATTTTTTCTTTTTGTCCAAGATGTCTATTATGGTTACTATCTTTGATTGTATCCATGTTTTGAACTTTATTTTTGAATTCTGCTTCACAATTGATTATTATGAAGTATTATTGATCTTGGATAAACTATTATACGAATCCCTAATATTTGTCCTTCTGTCTCACTGGATTCGTTCTCTTTAAGATATTTTTCATCATCCTCAGTCCTAAATGATGATATTACTGAATATCTTTGGCCTGTAGTGCAAAGATGTATGATTACTTGATGAATATCTTTGGCCTGTAGTGCAAAGATGAACAGGTGTTGAGATGAACATGACTGACAGGTGATACAAATGAATATCTTTGGCCTATAGTGCAAAGATGAATATTTGGATAAAGATGATTATTAATTGATGTTACAGGGATAAAATATTGATGATGGACTTTTAAATCTTAGAAGATAGTAGAATTCTTTCTCTACTTGACTCTTCTAATGGTTTGTTGTTTCCGCTGCAGTTGTTGATCTAAAACTTGTTGTCGATTATATTCTATCAGATTTTTCCCTGTTGAATACTAATGATAATTTGTTGTATATTATATTTGTCATAATATTCTTTACTGGGCTAATTGAGCTCACCCTTTTCCTTTTTGTTCCATTTTTCTTCTCAGGAGGTGAGAACATAGCAGGATCTAGTCGGGGTATGGAGTGATGGTTCTAGAAAGATGTATTAGCAGTCCTCACTATTTCAGTAAAATAGTGTTTGAATAATTGTAATGAGGATTTATTTGAGTGTGGATATTGTCTAGAAGACAATATTTGTATTTAAACTCACAGTATGTGTTGTCGTATTTTGCACGACAATTGTATTATTGAAGTTGTAGTTTGCTTTCTGTACCATGTATTTGGCGACTCAGAATGGGTGTTGTATACCTATTCTGGGGGCGTCACAGTTGGTATCAGAGCTTAGGGATATGATCCCTGGCTGAGATGTGAGACAAGAACTAGGAGGGGAGAGACGGGGAATTCATTCACTAGTATGACCTGACTAAGTTTATTTGGTGTTTATTTGGTCGGTCAGAGTATAGGGATAATATATGACATGACTATTAACCCTTGTTTTATGGCAGTATTTAAGAATGGCAGCTGAGAACGTTAATAATGGAGTAAATCAGACAGTGGAGACACCTTTGATTACCATCCAGGGGAACGTGCAACAGGAAGGCAATATTCCTCCTGTAAACAACGTTACCGAGCAAACGATGAATGATGGAATGTTTAGGAGCTTTTTGCAGTTCATGCAAAATCAGACGAGGGAGACTCGTGTGCAGAATACGGGTGGAAATGATAACAACGTGCGGTTTGTCACAGCCGAGCAGTTCAAAGAATTGGGACCACCAGAATTTAAGGGAAAGCCGGATCCGATCATGGCGGAAACGTGGGTCAAGCAAATTACCAAGATATTCGATGTCTTGGGATGCACGGAGGAACAGAAAGTTCCATTCGCCACCTTTATGTTCCGCGGTGAGGCAGACTACTGGTGGGAGTCTGTGAAGCGTACCCAGCCTGACGCACTCAACATGTCCTGGGAAACATTTCAGAAACTGTTCAATGACAAGTACTTTCCTGAAAGTACTCGTCATATGAAGGAGGTAGAGTTTATTAGACTGGAACAAAATAACATGACGGTGTCCCAGTACGAGGCGAAGTTTGTAGAGTTATCCGGGTTTGCACCTCATTTGGTCGAGAATGAGGAACGAATGACAAGGATGTTTCTGAGAGGTTTAAAACCCGAGATTCGGCAATATCTTATCTCTCATAAATTTTTTTTATATTCAGATGTTGTAAACATGACTCAATTATTAGAGCGAGATAATGAGTATGTTCAACCGAGGGACCACAACCAGGGTCATACTGGTGACAGCAGTCATCGGAGCGATGAGAACCAGCGAGGAGGGAAAAATACAGACAACAGTGGTAACCACTCGGGTGGTCATCGTGGCCATGATAATAGGAGATGTGAGTCAAGTGGAAATTTCAAGAAGAGAAGATTTAACGATGAAAGGAAGACGTCGACAGCAGCATCAACACCAGGAACAAATTCTTGGAGAGGAGAACGACCGCCAGTTAGATGTTACAGATGCGGAGAGGAGGGACATATAAGTCCAAACTGCCCACAACAGTTCAAGGTATGTTATAATTATGGAAAGGAAGGACATATCGCTCGAGATTGTACTGTAGCGAAACCAAGTCCAGCTGGGACGGTGACCCCAAAGGCGGATACGGACAAAATAAAGTCGACGGTTTCTGGAAGAGCGTTTGTTGTGACTGCCCAAAACGCGAGGAACCCGAACGAAGGTATAACGGGTTAGTTAATTATAAATTCTTGCGAAGTCTATACCTTACTAGATACCGGTTCTACCCATTCTTTTATCTCTCCTACTTGTGCTCAACGTTTAAACTTGACTCCGGAGAAATTAGACTTTGACCTATCTGTGGAGACTCCGTTAGGAAAAACTTTCATTACATCTACAGTTTATAAATCTTTCTTTAATCCAAGTTGGCACAATCACATTACCTGTTGACCTTATCTCTTTAAAGATACTCGCTTTTGATGTGATTTTAGGAATTGATTGGTTAACTACTCATCATGCCAAAATTGATTATTTTCGTAAGGTTGTTAGTTTTCATATTCCTAACCAACCTGTTATGCGAATTCAAGCAACCAAACCACTAAAATCAATCGCTGTCATACCAAGTCATAAAGCCATTCGTTTATTGAAAAACGGATGTCAAGCTTTCTTAGCCCATGTCATGGACTTGA
Source organism: Panax notoginseng (assembly GCA_016801055.1). Lineage (NCBI taxonomy): Eukaryota > Viridiplantae > Streptophyta > Magnoliopsida > Apiales > Araliaceae > Panax > Panax notoginseng. The sequence goes on along the minus strand of CM029021.1, from coordinate 120,110,223 downwards.
ACAAAAATTCGTCAGATTTGAATGATATTTCTGTTGTTAGTGAATTTCCTGACGTATTTCCTGAAGAATTTCCTGTCCTAACCCAGAGCGTGATATTAAATTTTTTGTATTGATCTTCAACCCGATACAAAACTCATTTCTAAAATCTCATATTGAATAGCTCCTATTGAACTTCAGGAGTTAAAAACCTAACTATAGAAGTTGGTACCCGAGCCTCTATCTGGTGACTTCCTTTGTAGAATGCACCAAAGCCAGACACTCCGTAAGGGACTCTATATTTGTGTGGTGGTAAAACAATAGGTGCCATTGTGACGTGCATCCAAAATTAGGATATGAATCACAATTAAGAGCAACCGAAGTCGGTGACCAAAGTACGTAGCTTTCTGGGCTTAGCTGGTTACTATCGGAGATTCGTGGTAGGATTTTTTCGAATCGTTACTCCGTTAACTTAGCTGACTCAGAAAGATACAAAATTCGTATGGAGCGAGGAATGCGAGAAGATTTTCCAATAGCTCAAGTGGCGACTCATTCGGAACCTGTTCTGACCATACCATCCTGAAAAAGCGAACGTGGTAGCTGACGCTTTGAGTAAAAGATTATACGCGAGTACGAGTGCGATATTGTTGAACACAAAGACCTATTTTGTATAATTTATAAATGATAGAGATAGAGTTGAAGACTCTAGGTACCCATGTGATGATATACGAGTAAAATCAACTTTAATCAATAACGTTAAAGCCGCTCAAGCTACAGACTTGGAGCTGATGAATATAAAGAAGAAGGTACAAGAATGTGTTATTCTAGAAGTAAGAGTCGATGAAGAGAAGAAAGCTCAAACCTTCGATTTATTTGAAATCCTCGATCGAGTAGGAACTGTGGCCTATAGACTCGCCTTAACGCTAAGTATGTCGCATGTTCATAACGTTTTTCACGTATCGATGTTACGTAAATATGTGGACGACCTGAATCATATTATTGCGTTAGAACCAAACGAGATAGCCGAAGATTTAACGAACAAGGAGGTACCTGTTAAGATATTGGATAGGAAAGAACATGTTCTATGCACGAAGGTTATACCACAAGTTAAGGTTTTGTGGAGAAACCATGCTATTGAAGAAATGACTTGGGAGTTAGAATCAGAAATGAAAGCAAGGTACCCTCACCTGTTCGAAACACCAGGTACGTACGTCAATTTCGAGGACGAAATTTCATAAGGATGGGAGGTTGTAAGACCCCAACTTATTAATGAATAAAATTAAATTTTTTCTAAATATTATTGTGAATAATAAGGGATTAATTTGATATAATACTTTGGTTATGGGTGAAATGTGTAAATTTTGTAAAATAAGCAAGTGGTTATAAAATATTCATTTTGTCGGGGAATATTCGTTTGGTCGTGGAATATTCTTGCTGTCGGGGAATATTCGTACCACGGCGCAGCCTTGTGTGGGCCCCATAACGGAAAGCGATTGGATGAAGAAAACGACAAGTATAAGTTATTTATAAATAACGGTGTAGTTGTTACCGTTAATACTGTTAGAATACCCGGTGGTTAAAATACAGTAGCACACGGTATTGCACCAATTATTGATTCTTACGTAAGAAGGCACTACTCAATAATTGTTACAGTAGTTACTGTTCAATATTTTATTTTATTGATTCAATAATTGTTGCGTTGATATTTTATATTATTGTTGTTTCAATAATTGTTACTGCACAGTATTTTCCATTATCAGATCAATAATTCATATTATTTGAATAATATTATTAGATAACATTATTGGTAATGTCTAGAAAGTTCTGTCTAAGGAGAGGTTTGGTCATCTAATTGCGCGCCAGTAAGGAGAAATCCTTATTGGAAAGCCCCCTCTTTCTTGGGAACGGCCTGGTTGTCATAAATGTGATTCTGTAATATTATTTGTGAATAATTAATTATTGATTCATATGATAAGAAAATATTTATTTTATGTGGATATAAATGAGGGATATATTTTTGTGGTTAAAAATGAAGGAGTTAATGTTGAGGTTTTTATCAGTATTTTTGTCAGACTGGAGGTATTAAAAATCAGGGTTTTTGAGATATTTTGCGGGGGTTATAATTTTTAATCCGACCGTTGGATCGTGATAATTTTTGGATATGTTATACATATATAAGTTGAGTATATGTCCACAAATTTTGAACCGCTAAAAATGAACGTATGATTTATTATGAATTTTACGAGATGACTGGTTCAGAAATTATTGAATTTTCGGAGTTTATCATTTTGATGGAAAATTCTAGAATTGGTGGGCCCCACTCTTGGTTGGTGAAGAAATGTGCTGAGATTTTTATTCAAATGTGGTGGGTGGGAATAGTAGCAGGTAAAGCCATCAGGTTGCAGGTTAAGTCTGCTTCGGCGTGCTAACATTTTCCTATAAATAGAGGGCTAAGCTAGAATTAAAAATCACACCAGATACAAGTTTTCTCTCTTTCTCTCTTTCTCTCTCTAGATTATTGAGTGTATTTTGTGAGTATTTAGATACTTTGAGAGTTTATATTCTTCAGAACAAATTTCTTTCAGCCTTATACCGGTATTCCGACCAGAAGTATTGATATTTTGAGATAAGGGATATTATTTTCTTCTTAATGATATTATTTTCTTCAATATCATTATGCTAAAATATTGATATGAGTTTTTATCAAATTTGGAACTTTTTGTGTCGGGATTACTATTCACGTATACGACACTATTCACGTATACGGTACTATTCACGTATACGGTACTATTCACCGAAAAAAAAAAAAAAATTTGTCCAAGATGTCTATTATGGTTACTATCTTTGATTGTATCCATGTTTTGATCTTTATTTTTAAATTCTGTTTCACAATTGATTATTATGAAGTATTATTGATCTTGGATAAACTGTTATACGAATCCCTAATATTTGTCCTTCTGTCTCACTGGATTCGTTCTCTTTAAGATATTTTTCATCATCCTCAGTCCTAAATGATGATATTACTGAATATCTTTGGCCTGTAGTGCAAAGATGTATGATTACTTGATGAATATCTTTGGCCTGTAGTGCAAAGATGAGCAGGTGTTGAGATGAACATGACTGACAGGTGATACAAATGAATATCTTTGGCCTGTAGTACAAAGATGAATATTTGGATAAAGATGATTATTAATTGATGTTACAGGGATAAAATATTGATGATGGACTTTTAAATCTTAGAAGATAGTAGAATTCTTTCTCTACTTGACTCTTCTAATGGTTTGCTGTTTCCGCTGCAGTTGTTGATCTAAAACTTGTTGTCGATTATATTCTATCAGATTTTTCCCTGTTGAATACTAATGATAATTTGTTGTATATTATCTTAGTCATAATATTCTTTACTGGGCTAGTTGAGCTCACCCTTTTTCTTTTTGTTCCATTTTTCTTCTCAGGAGGTGAGAACATAGCAGGATCTAGTCGGGGTATGGAGTGATGGTTCTAGAAAAATGTTTTAGCAGTCCTCACTATTTCTATAAAATAGTGTTTGAATAATTGTAATGAGGATTTATTTGAGTGTGGATATTGTCCAGAAGACAATATTTGTATTTAAACTTACAGTATGTGTTGTCGTATTTTGCACGACAATTGTATTATTGAAGTTGTAGTTTGCTTTCTGTACCATGTATTTGGCGACTCAGAATGGGTGTTGTATACCTATTTTGGGGGCGTCACATATGTATTGTGATAAATTTGTGCTGAATTACAATAATCTGACTATGTATTGCGATAAATTTATGTTGAATTACAATTACAAAATTTATAAAAAATATAAAAGAACTCCATTTATTACATATCTGTCTAAAAAAAATTAACAAAGTATAAAAGAACTCCATTTGTTATACTCTAAAAAAAAAGTAACACTAATACTTAGGGGTGTAAACGGTATTAAACGGATACAGATATAATACAGTAATACTTATATATATGTAATTCACAATCAAATACTTATCATTTTATCGTAATTTTTTATTTGTTTGTCTTAGTAAGCCTGGTTTTTCGTTTTTAACTGCAGAAAGAATCTTCTTTTTATTCTATTTTTTTTTCTGAGTTGAGCCGTTTTTTATGCCATCCTCTTTTTCCTATTAATTAGCCTCTCTATACGGACCTCCTCATACATAATTGAAAGGAGAAGCCAAACCGGTGGAGAGTTTTTCCTTCTCTAGCACTAAAAAAAACAGAGATTCAACAAACAAATATTGGGAAGTCAAAAAAAAACTACCCTTTTCAAGTTTCCAAAATCTTGAAAGTTAATTTTTATTTTAAAAAATAGATAAATTACCGAAGAAAAATTTAGAAGCAAAATCAAGAAGATCCCTTTGCTTAATAGAGAAAAAGTTGTTTTAGGGAATATATTTTTTCAATTAGATTGAAGTTTTTAAAAAGGAGGAAGAAGAAATTGGGAGAAAAAGAGAGAGAGATAGAGGAAATGTTGAGTGCAGTAAATAGTCATGGAGATAGGATGGGTACAATGAATAAATTGGTAGCAGTGGCAATAGATAAGGACAAAGGGAGCCAAAGTGCTATGAAATGGGCTGTTGATTATATTCTTAGCAAGGGCCAAACAGTGCTTTTGATACATGTCAGGCTCAGATCTTCATCATCTGGATCGTCCATTTCTTCCCCATCAATTTCCTCCCAAAGTAATTCTCTCTTTCTCTCCCACTTTGGCAATTGGTTATTATGTGTATGTTTGGTTATTCAGCCTTTGAAGACTCTGAAAGTCTAAATGCATTTGAAAATTTTGTTTGTCTCGTAGTAGCTTATTTTACAAGCAATGGTTGGAGCTCAATCGCAATGCACCAAAATTGGTGTCGTGCGTTTGAAAGTTCAAGCTCTGCAAACACCGCCGCGGCCTTTACAATATTATAAAAAAATTTGGTCCCCATTTGGGCCGGTTATAAATTGGAATAACATCTAAATTGTAATATGTTATATACTTTTTAAGTCCCGTATTAAAAAACTATACCTCTATATAGTAATAATTTCATATATATATATATATATATATATGAGAGGGAGACAATATTAATTTTAAAAGACTATATTTTTTATAAAAGACTATATTTCTTATAAAGGACTATATTTTCCTATAAAATACTACATTTCCAATAAAAGACCACATTTTCTTATAAAAGACTACTTTGCATAAATATTTTTGGAATAATAATTATTAGGGAGTTCTTATTGATATTTTTGTTAAAGTGGATATTTTTGAGTGTTCGGAAAATATTTTGTACAAATACCTCTATTTAGTAATAACCTCTCAATTAGAATACAAATAGTTTGGTCCCAAGTCTATTCCTAAATAGAGGTTTTACTGTATTAGCTTTTTTTTTTTGGATTTATTTATGATATTTGCTTGTTTTCAATTATATTGTTGATTATGAATGTTTAGTACTTGTTTCACAAAAAGAGTCATTTACAAATATTAAGGATATATTTTCATTGAGAATCATTTTTGTACGGACTGCTGGTAAATTAGTATTTTTACACCATCCACAACCCTTTGTATTTTTAGAGAAAACGAAGGAGTTTTGGTTGTGTTAATAAATTATGTAACATTATTTACCATGATAAAACCGATTTAATTATTTTTAACACGAACAAAACTTCTTGATTTTCCCTCAAAATGTAGAGGTCATATTGGATGGTGTAAATAGAATTTACTCGTTTAATTTCATGTTTATTCCTAATAATAATTATTATAATTTAGAACGGATGACATGATAATGTAATTATAACGACAAAACTTGAGTTGTGTCACTTTATCTAACTAAAAGATGACATTTTTTTTGGAACAGTGTGATATTATGTAAAAGCTTGTAAAATTTGTTAAACCATGTCACAAGCTAAAAAAGTCTTTAGATCAACATATCTAGGTCATTTTTTTCCTACAAAGCTGAAAATTTAATAATATGGATTCAAAAAAATTGAAGAAATCAAGTTCCTCTAGTTTTCTTTTTCTAGAGATTTTGCAAAATTATGAATACTTGTACTAAATAAGGTAATCCAGAATCCTGAAGTTCACTTTCTGCCAAAAAAACAATTCAAATATGCTTTGCTTCTGATTATTACTTTTAGCCGGATTCTCGTGATTCTCAAATTCTAAATTTATTCGTAAAAAGCACCCTTTTTCAGATTTTTCATGATTATACAGTCCAAAAGACTTTAAGTTTGCTTTTTGGTTCTATAAGGCAAGGAAAATGATATCTATTGCAAATGTTTTGTATAGACTTTTTGGTTGCCTGTTATATGGATAAGAATTAATGGTAGCTTTTTACAAAGATATGTAATAGGTGGGCCCCTCTTATGATTATATCAAATCCCATGTATTGTTATGTTTCGCAATTGTAATTCGGCACAAAATTGTCGCAATACAAAATCATAACGCAATAATCTGGTCATCTATAATTTAACAGCCTCATTGTCTAATACAGTTTTAGTCCCTTACTATAATTGTACTATTAACAGAGTGAATAATTTGGTTATGCATATACATTATTGTTGTTGTCATTGTTGTTGTACTTGCTGATTTATCTTCCTGTTACTAAGCCTAATTCAACAGTCAAGATTTACATATGCGTTATGAGTTTTAAAATGGACGGAAAACTTAAGTTTTCTATCCAATTCTTTTGTGACTGAGTTTTAAAATGAGCTGAAAAGATAAGAAATAGATGGAAAACTTGAGCTCTTTTCTTGCAATCTTTTCCATCCAAAAATGGACGGAACTGTTTTTTACACCTTATGTGACAAGTATATGAAAATAAAGCCATTGTCATCCGACAATATTCAAAAAAATTAACTCTGTTATGATTCTGGGTGCAGGATTGAGCCAGATTTCTGATGTCAATGATGAAACTGGATCAGTGTCTGGAGAATATGAATCACAAACCTGCAGGGAATTATTCCTGCCTTTCCGTTGCTTTTGTACACGAAAAGATGTGGGTACTCAAGCTTCAACCTTATTATTGTTCGTTTTAATTTCAGTGAGAAAATAAAAAGATAAAACATATTACAATGAAGAGATGAAAAAGAAAAGAAATGGATGGAAAACTTGAGTTTCTGTTCAGTTCTTTTGTTACCGAGTTTTGTAATGAACAAAAAAGAAAAGAAATGGATGGAAAACATATGGAAATCTTTTATAACCTCTACCATATCCTCGGTAAATAAGTAATCTAAATCTAAAACTTATGTTTTCTTTTCCTTTCCTTTAAATTCAGTAACAACATGAAAGGAAAGAAAAATACAAGTTTTCTATTCTTTTCTTTATTATAAATTAAGCTTTTTCTATTCATTTCTTTTCCGTCCGAAACTCAAAAGCATCTTCATTTTTTTTATAGCAACAATTTTCAAATTATGTTTATTCGTATTCACCTACTACCTGACTTGTAACCATTATATCAGATTCAATGTCAAGACGTTGTGCTAGATGATTCAGATGTAGCCAAAGCATTAGTCCAATACATTACAGAATCGGCAGTAGAGGTTTTGGTTCTTGGTGCTGGCTCAAAAGGTGGTTTTCTTAGGTATGGTTACTATAGTATGCATTGTAAAATTAACCGTTTCTTTTTGCCGATAAAAGTAGCCTTCCTTTTTAATTTTAATTTTTTGATTTCTCGAGTCCTAATTAATATTTACTCTATGCCACTAAATCCTTTAATAAGAGAAAACAATATGCTGGGATGTTAAATAACCAATAATACTTTTTCAGATAACGATAGTTCTATTCTGTTTTAGACTTGTAGTAATGTATAAATGAGAGTTCACTTTCTCCTTTTGGGGCGTCAAAAAATCAGAGTTCACTTTTATAACCAATGTGTAAAAGTAATATTATTTCCAAGTAGGTTGCGATTTTGACGATTGATTATATTCAAGTTGTATTTTTTTAAAAAACTTTGACTTGTAAAAGTAGACTAGCATTTTGGTCTAGAGAAAGTATTAGACTAGTATTATTTACTAAATTCAGTCTACTGAGGTCTTTCTTCCATGATGTATTCTTACTTCCAGTCACATAGTTAAAATGAAGATGAACTTTCCCTAATTTACTTACATTGTTCATCATGTTTTGATTTCCTTAAGATTGACAGTGAATGAATATATTTGGAATTCATTTAGAATAGCTTAAGCTAGATTTGCTTATAACAGCTCAAATGTGAATTCCCATAAGTTGGAGTAAGTGGATATAACAATCTTATAATCACTGGATTTGAAATAATACCATGAATCAAATTATCTGAAACCTACCACAATATGAGGATCCCGTTTGCACGACATTCCTGCATAATAAAAATGTATATTTTCCTTTGATCTCTCCATTCACAAGTAATAATCACATTCCTTTGAACTTGCCAAATCGAGTCCATGGATTTGTTCAAATGAAGTGTAAGTTAAAAATTTAAGGTGCAACTTCCTCGCAAATCCTCGAGTTCTAAGTTCGCTAATATTTCCTCACAGAAGATTTAAAGCAAAAGATATTCCAGGAAATGTGTCGAAAGGGGTACCAGATTTTTGTACTGTATATGTTATCTCTAAAGGAAAGATTTCCTCCACGCGAGCTGCTTCACGACCTGCCCCAATCTCTGCACCAATTCGTAACCCAATACTGTATCAGGCCAGCTCTAAATCTGAGGAGATAGCAATACCCAATGCCTTCAATTCGAAAGGTAAGCAGTTTATGACAAGAACACACCATACTATTTCAATATCGTTCGCCTTTCACATGCTAACTTTCAGTTAATACATATTTCTTCCTATCAGGAGTTCCAAGGCCGCCATCCGAACAATCTTTTCATAGCATTCAAAATGATTCAAGCTTCAGGTAAGTCAAAATAATCTTCGTTTGGTAACTGCTTTTGCTTCCAATTTTTTTGTTTCTGCTACTATTTTTTCGAAATCAGTAGCAGAAAACGTTGTTTGCAAACTGTTTTTGTTTATGAAAAAGTAGAAGCAAAACCTCTTTTGACAGCACAAAAATGAAAATACCAAAAACTTGGTTCTACAATTTGGGCAACAAATGGAACCATTCTAACTCTAATGAGGTCCACACATCGAATCTCATTAACAACAAAAACTAGAATTTTATTTCTATATAAAATAAAATAAGATGAAATCTAATATTTAAATATAGTTACCAAACAATGTTTCCTTATTTATATTTTCACTTGTGAAAATAAGTGAAAGTAGAAACATATGAAGATAGAATTAAAAAGTAAAAACATGAAAGTAGAGAGATAGTTATCAAACGAACCCTAATAACTTTGTTTAAATTTTAGTTTTATTTCACTTTATGAAGAAGCAAGTGTTGAAATTTTGTTGTAAATTGAATCTCATTAGAGTTGGATTGATTCCTTGTATTGTCAAAATTGAATAAATAATTTTGTGTTTTCACTTTTTTGCTCTGAAGTGGGTTTTTGCTTCTATTTCTTTCAAAACAAAATCAGTTACCAAACTTGTCAAACAACATTTTTTGCTTCCGATTTCAAAAAATTAGAAGTAGAAACAAAGATTTAAGAGCAGAAACAGTTACCAAACTGACCAATAACTCTCCACGGCATAGAAAAAGATGAAGTATATTTGACTACAATGGTTCAGATTTTTTCCTGTAATGATAAGTTTTTTATTGATTATAACACCCTTCTCTCTTAGCTTAAAAGACTTACTTGATATTTTATCACTGTAACAGATCACCATTTACTAACAGGAGAGGACCAAATGGCAAACCATATGAACTCTCACAACCCAATAGTGACATATCATTTGTCAGTTCAGGTAGGCCGAGCACTGAGCGCATGTTTCCTTCGTTCGGTGACAGTTTTGAAACGAGTTCGACCCCAAGGCTTTCAAACTTATCAGATTTTGACAACCAAGGGTTTGAAGCATATCAATTTGGACGAAGATCAGTGGAGACAGTCACACCACCTGAACTCTCTTATGTCTCGTATGAAAGTGATTTCAATCCTTCTACGTCACCGCCAATGGTAAGGAAATCAATGTTTAATCTACCTGCACTAAATTCACATATATAATGTAGAATTTTCAGTGTTTTAAAAGTCGCTAGGTGGACTTAGGCGGCATAAGGGACGCCTAGTGTCTAGGCGGTGCCTAGGAATTTAATTAGATGTTTTCATAGACTGTTTTATTTATTTATTTTTATATTATACATATTTTTTATACTATACAAGATATATATTAGATTTATTCTTTAAAAAAAAATTACATGAAAAATTACCCAGAAAAAAACTTTTAAGGCTTAAAAATTTCATTCTAAGTATTATAGAGCTTCAAAGTAGAGGTTTGGTTCTGCCTAGGTGTGATAGGGATTGATCCATGGAACGTCGTCGTCATGATTCGCTATTTAGTTATTTATCTATCAATTTATTTAGTTTGTTGGACTTCTTATTTATTGATTTATTTCAGTATTAAGTTATTTATTTAGAGGCCCAATTGTTATTGGGCTTAAGATTATTAGAGTTTATTTTATGATAAATATGCTTGTAAGTCATGTCAGACTCTTTACACTTACACTACGTTTGGATTGGAGTAATGAAGGTGAGAATGGAATGACTCATTCATATAGAATGAAAAAAATTGTGTTTGGTTCCTTAAGGTAGGGAGAACATATGTAATAACTCATTCCAATCAGAATGGAATGAATCATTCCACTCTTCATTCCATTTTTTCAATCCAAACGTAATATTAGATATTAAAATTATTCTGAATTTCTGATTATTGGTTGCAATCAATATTTTTCCTTCTTACTGGGTAGTGGTTCTCCTGTGATTGAATCACTAGTTCTTTTAATTTTCTTTGTTGATTTTGCCTTTTCCAATTAATTATTTGTTCAACAATTTGTATCCTACATCAAGGTGCTCAACCAAATCGAGGCGGTAGAGAACCGCCTAGGCAGGAATTTTTACAACCCTGGGAACTTTCTACCTCTGCTTCTGGTAACAGTGATATATGCTTGAGAATCCACGTTATAAATTTAATTTAAGGTTACTATCGAACATATGCCAAATAGATGGAAAATGCAAATGGTTTGAGATAGCATAGATGTTACTATTTAAATGGTCTAAGTCTAACTCACCAAGCCATAACTATTACTGATCGAGTTTCTGCAGCCCTTTGTCCATTTGAGGCATATAGATAAAATCCTATTTTTACCAAGAAAATGTGGAATCGGTTCAACTTGACTTTTGAACTTTGTTGAGTGTACATACTTAGTTCATTCAAAATATATTTCTTATCACATTTAGCACAATTTAAGGTTGAGGGAACAGAAACTTGTATCGATGTTAATCTTGGAGAGAAGGACAACTTTCAAATAATAATGTTTCAAACAATGAAACATCCCAAATAAATCATGTTCGTTCGAATTATTGGGAGAACCAAGAGGCTCTGTAGTATCATAACCGGTTGTCTTTACTTTTTATTTCTACATTTTTTTTGGTTGGAATAAGTTTGGCCCCAACTGTGGGGATTGGGACCAGCTATCTTGAGGTTCTTCCTTCAAGACCTTTACAATTGTGTTTCTTATTGTCATTATTTGTTATAGGGGACTCCATAGTTAATTCTTAAAATATTGTGCATAAATATGGATATAAATAACATATATAACTATTAATTCCAATACTGATATCTATTCTTTAACATACAGGAAGATTTGGAAGCAGAGATGAGAAGGCTTAAGCTGGAACTCAAACAAACAATGGATATGTACAGTACAGCCTGTAAAGAAGCACTCTCGGCGAAACAGAAGGTATGTAAAATTACATCAGCTTTACACAGTCATGATCAGAATTACCAAATACTCTTATTGTTTATTGACCTAGCGAACTGCATATTGGTACTTCTGTTCCTAAACATGATACTCTAATTTTAGCATACCAAAATATTTGGTTGTTATCTTACTTATAGTTGCACATATATCAATATTCTAAATTAGTATTGAATGCTCAAACATCACGTTTGTACTAAATAATTTATAAAATTATCAACTTGTTGATTCAACTAAAAATTTTCTATAAAACTTAGTTTTATTACATTTACATTCTAAGAGAATTCCTAACTATAAGCATTCATATACCTAGTGTAGCACTTTTTAGTTAGCGTGTCGCATGTCTGTATCGGTTTGACGAACCGAAATGAACCGCGTTCTAGGTAACATTGGTCGTGATTCCACAGCATAATCTGACATGATCTGTATTGTAGGCAATGGAACTCCAGCGCTGGAAATTGGAAGAAGAGCAGAGACTAGAAGAGGCACGACTAGCTGAGGAAGCTGCATTGGCAATTGCAGAAAAGGAAAAGGCCAAGTCTAGGGCAGCTATTGAGCATGCTGAAGCTGCTCAAAGGATTGCACAGATTGAAGCACAAAAGCGAATCAGTGCAGAAATGAAAGCACTCAAGGAGGCAGAAGAGAAGAATAAGGTACTAACCACCCTAGCCAAGTCGGATGTCAGGTACAGAAAGTACTCAATTGAGGAAATAGAAGCTGCAACCGAATTCTTTGCAAAATCTCGTAAGATTGGAGAAGGAGGTTACGGGCCAGTATATAAATGTTATTTGGACCACACACCTGTTGCTGTTAAGGTTCTACGGCCAGATGCAGCTCAAGGAAGATCACAGTTTCAGCAAGAGGTATGTCTACGTGGGATCCGGTTATAGTGAAGTCGTCACACCACATACCACCGTGGTGTTCTATAGCTTTTTGTTATATTAGTTATAGGAAATGTTGCATTTGTGCTGGCCCACAAATAAGGTGCTAAAGTTAAAATGCAACTTTTGCTATAACCAATGCAACAAAAACCTATAGAACTTCATAGTGCTATAGAACTTCATAGTGGTATGTGCAATGAGCAAATTAAGATCTGTTCTACACAAATTCAATACATACACTCAAGTAAAAAAGAGAACTTGTTACAATCTGATGTGATCATGTGAAAAGAATGAAGAAGAATAAGAAGAAAAGAAAAATAACTCGTTGAATAACAAAAACCATGGAGTTTCAAACAATTGTAGTGCTAGAAATTTATGGAGTTAATGTGTATTGGTCATCAAGATTGCAACTATATCTTAGTGACTAATGAGTAATGTCCCATAATCATCACCATTGTGTTTTATGTGATCTGGCCTCAGTGATATCTACATAGGATGTAAGCTTTTAAGGAATGATAAATATACAACAATGTCAAACAAATGATAGTTTTAAGTTGTAATTATGTCTACTCATGCATAATTTCTGAGGGAAAGTTAGCATTTCAATGATTGTCCTGAAACTTATCCTCAGAAATTACAAATGGAAAAAGAAATGAATAATAAATAAAAAAACAATGTAGCTGTCAATGCTCTGAGCATCTCAGGTGTTACCCCCTAAGTTACCAGATATTCTTATTAACCTAGTAGATCCGCGTATTGATACTTGGGTTCCCAAACATGGTACCGTACACTTATATACCAATACTCTAATTTTAACGTTTTGAAATTTTTGTTGTTGTTTTACCTATAGTTTCACAGATATCAGTATATTAAATTAGTATTGGATGCTCAAACATTACATTTGTACTAAATTATTTGTAGAATTATTCACTTGTTGATTTAACTAAAAAAAATTTATATAACTAGTGTTTGATTGCATCTTAATAACTCACCTCTTAATGTATCTTAACAACCCACATTTTTGTATTAAGAGGTTCTCTGAATAGTTTAGACTAATATTTGTATCTTAGCTATTCAAAGGAACTCTTAATACAAAGATGTGGGTTGTTAAAATGTATTAAGAGGTGGACTGTTAAGATGCATTAAGATGTAATCAAACACTATCTTAAGTTTTATTACATTTAGATTTTAAGAGAATTCCTGACGATAAGTACTCATATAAAGATATTGTAATGCTGTTTAGCCTATGTAGCGTGTCACGTGCCCGTATCGGTTTGATGAACCGAAATGAACCGCAATCTAGGTAAACACCTGTTCCCCTTCCCCTATGAGCTACTTTGAGGGCTCAAGCCTTGGGATCATCGTTCCTCTCTATCTTCTCTCTAGCAAAGTAATGTATTTGCACACATTATGATTCGTCTGAACTTAGGTATGTTTTGTTTTTATATACTCCCTCTGTTCTGAATTATAAGATCAATTGATTTTTTTAAAGTCAATTTGAGACATTTTCAAATTTAAAATTGACATGATTTATTAAAGCTTTGAAAACAATAAATCTTATAACTAGTATTAAGTTTTAGGTAGTTTATGATATTCATAATTGTATTGACATAAACTAAATGAATTCATGTCAATTTTTAGTTTGAAAATGTTTGAAATTAACTTTTAGAAAGTTAATATTGATCTTATAATTTGGAATGGATGTAGTATATAACTTGTGCAGGTAATATATGACCTTCATATACTAAACACTACTTCAGTATTCCTATATGGTTCTTTTGATACTTCCATCACCTAATTTATATATTACTCCATTATTTGATTATTTGTTCCATAGCAATTTATCTGTATGTTTTCTTACGCAACCATTGCCAGGTTGAAGTACTGAGCTGCATACGGCATCCTAACATGGTTCTCCTTCTAGGAGCCTGCCCTGAGTATGGTTGCTTAGTGTATGAATATATGTCAAATGGGAGTTTAGAAGACTGTCTACTCCAGCGAGGAAACTCAAAACCGCTCTCGTGGCAGCACAGGTTCCGTATTGGAGCTGAAATTGGAACTGGTCTCCTTTTTCTTCACCAGACAAAACCAGAACCACTAGTGCATCGCGACCTAAAACCTGGGAATATTTTGCTTGACCGGAACTTTGTTAGCAAGATTAGCGACGTTGGTTTGGCCAGACTTGTCCCTCCATCCATTGCAGATACTGTTACTCAATACCGTATGACATCAACAGCTGGAACATTCTGCTATATAGACCCCGAGTATCAACAAACAGGCATGCTCGGTGTAAAGTCTGACATATACTCGTTAGGTATCATGTTTTTGCAGTTAATAACTGCAAAGTCGCCTATGGGTTTAACTCATCATGTTGAAAGGGCTATTGAAAAGGGGACATTTAGTGAGATTCTTGATCAATCCGTGACGGATTGGCCACTCGAAGAGGTGTTAAACTTTGCCAAGATATCTCTGCAGTGTGCCGAGCTAAGAAGGAAAGACAGGCCAGATCTTGGCACGGTTGTGATGCCAGAACTTTTGAGATTGAAAGCATTTGCTGAAGAAAACATGCCTGACTCAATGATGTATACTGCAACTTCCTCGCCATCCCTCAGTCAAGCCTCCATGTCTCAAGTAAGAGAGATTATACCAACTCGATTAGTTTGCAAAAGTATGGGGTGGGATAGGAGTATTTGTACTAATACGAACTATTTTATCCCATGATTAGTTTGTTATTTAATTCTATGGACTATGTTTTGTCATTTCTAAAGCCATTTGATGATGGATTATAATCCCAAGTGGAAAGGTGGTATTATAGAATCCTTGAGGTATCAAATGACATTAGAAATGAAAACTAATAGTCCATGATATTAAATATTGGACTAATCATGAAATAAATAGTCCCTAATATGATGTTAAATTAGTACAAATAGCCATATCCCATCATCATTTTTACCAAAAAAAAAAACACTGGCACAAGTTTATACATGACAACACAATTAACTGCACATTCATTAGCTTAAATCAGTGCAAGTATCAAAGTGATCATTCTCTTGTAGAAATGAAAGCATATGCTAACAACAGGACAGCACTTTCTCTGGCTTAGATGCATATTGCATGTACATGTACTAGATTGAACACTGAGATAAATACATATGGAAAAATCTGAAAATTACAAACCTAAAACACTAGGTTAGAATTCTGTAAATGAAAGAGAAGGCACTTTGTTATGTCTCCCTTCATCCGAAACACAGCATTATAATTGAACTCACAATTGAATTTATGTGAAAAATTTGAGGATATGTCATTTTATCTTGATGCACTTCGTTTGATTGACACAGGAGACACAAGTCGAAATTTTTAATTAATCATTCAAATATTACATTAAAACGTCATTCAACTATATTACCTTTATGCTGGATTTGCCCAGTGCACGGCTTTTGTGGGGGGATGTGTACGTGAGATTAGTCGAATGCTCTAAGTAGTTCGGATAACCATATTTGCTATAAAAAATAAAAAATAAAACTATATGCATCATGAGGATTCTTATATTCATTTACTCTTACGAGGCCTAACAGTTTTCTGAATTAAACACATGAAGGAGAGTTACCCGCGATCTGGCTATAGCTCCAGGAGTCGATCCAGCACAGGTTCTTGAGATCAGCATAGGCATGTTAATGGAGGAACATCTAGTCCAAAGCTATGATCAAGGAAAAAGATCAGAACCGTAGATTTTATGAGAGAATATATGTCTCAGTTCTTCCAGTTCAGAAAACAAATTTCTACGAATATTTGTTGTGCCATTTTGATTCCCATCCTGTACGGACAAACAAAGATGAGGCGAAGAACATTTCTCAGTACACCTCTCAACATTTTCTTTCTTTTTAGCCCTGTAAATGAGCTAGTTATCCTTCATATACTAGAAATTTCTTTAGATTTCTCAGTATAAATGTGTTTCTTGGTATTTTTGAAGTTCAATTTACAAATAATTAAAAAAATTGAATTTCATAATGATCGAGAGTTGGGTTTATAGCTTATAATGAATGATGAGTTAATGCAGTTTGAAATGCAAATGGACATGGATCCTATTTGAACATGATCGTAGTATTACTAATTTGTTTCTTTTTACCACTTTTACCCCAATTTCACAATAGCATTTCTTTCCATTTGCCTAGTAAATGGAATATGTATATGTACAGTACATTGAATAGATATTGAAAATAGTTGAAATGCAACTTTTTTCTATACACGTGATTTAAAAAAAGTTGTATGATATATTATTTATTTATTTTTTTTTTATAGAAAAGAGGCATTATATAGTAGTAGTTCATGAAACCTCAAATTCTCACGTTTCACCGTCCATTGGGTCCCACCCCAAATTCTAGCCGAGAAGTTTTTCTTTTTCTTTTTTCTTTTCAGAAAAAATAATAGAATAAAAAAATTAAAAATGTTGCATTCGGTGTCTATTTGGTGCATGGCATGTGGAGTCAATTGATTCATGCAAGTAGATTAAATATTTCTTAGAACCAAATAACATAAAAGGCAAGTCTCTTAGTTGTAGATGAGATAGTCCACATCTTATTTTGGTAAATAGAAAGCAATAAAATGAGTTCACTTTTGACCTAGGATAATTTACAATAGTTAAGTTACAAAAATTTAATTACAGCGGTCATAAAGCTAGCGAAAACATAAAATCAGACAGCATGACTAGATAATTCAGTATTCCAATGTCTAAAACCAAAATTAACTACCCTGTTGGAGAAGTTGGCAAAGCTGGTTGAGGGCACATGCAGAATTTCCTAAACAAGCAATAAGTTCATCACCTTTACGTCTCGTGATATCAGTCTGAATTGCCTTGGAATTTTTCAGATCAGCCAATCTGTAGTCCACTTCTTGCCCCAATTCTCCACTAAGTACGGCGTTGATCCGTTCTGCATTTTTTAGCAGCTGTGCAGTCATCATTTCTACCTTCTCTTCTGGACTGCTTTCTTCAGCCATAATCTTTGTATCTACACTCTGTCTCGGACACTTTACCTTTGTGTCTGAACTGCAGAGCTCGCCCTTTATCCTTTTCTCACTTTTGCAGTTTTTGCGAGGCGTACCCCTTTCTTCGATGTAGCCTTTCTGTGGCATTAGCTTGCGTTTTTGCTTCTTGGAAACTGGTGATACTGAAAGTACAAAGATGAAAAGAATTAGCAGCACAAAGTTTGATAGAAAGCTACAAATTAACTTCAGAACATGAATCCAGTAGCTATATAGTGCATAAATCCAGTTTTAGTAAGTTATTAGACTTGGACAAAGAGCCGAGCAGCATAAGTTCTTTAAAAAGAATCTGCTTAAAGAAACAACTAATATGAATTACTAGATCCTAGTAATAATGCCACGCTAGATACTTCACTACTGTCTTAAATTACTGCCTAATAATTTTAGCTACTACGAATTAACCAATTAATTTACTTAGATTGCCTAGACAAGAAAGGAAAAGACGTGAAGCAGTGAAATGAAAACAAACAACTTATATGTCCAGATATAATAATGATACCCATTTATTCATTTTTGACCGCATAAAGAATATTAGACCTAACCATTTGCAGCAACTTCTTGCATGATTCAATGTTATACACGGAGCACATATCATTTTGCACGTGGAAAAGGCATAAACCATACGCAAGTCACTTACTAGCACTAAAATTTTGTAATACTAAAACTAGAATGTAAAACTATTGTCAAGTGCAATCCATTATGGTTAACATGGTACTGCACGTTATTGCCCGTTCCTCATTTTGCACGTGGAAAAGGTATAAAGCATACACAAGCCGCTTACTAGCACTAAAATTTTGTAATACTAAAACTAGAATATAAAACTATTGTCAAGTGCAATCCATTAGGGTTAACATGGTACCACATGTTATTGCCCTTTCCTCATTTTTATCTAACTACAATTTATTATTTCCCTTCTTCCTTTTTATAAAGACAGGAGTCTTTTGCATTAGTGCTTTATTGTTTCCAATCGAATGCAAGACAGGTGCTTGGACACCAGGTTCCCAAGACTCGGACCCCTTCCCTACATGGAACTGTTTGGAGTATATTATGCAGCAAGCATTTTTCAATAGCTGTAGAAGGGAAAGGAAGATGTAATATAAATACAAATACATAGAAATATAGTGTAATTGATGTTTGATTACCAACAATGATGAGGACATCCCTAGCCCAAGAATCAATGGCAACCATGGAGCGGATCCGGTGCGAGTTTCGGTTGGACCCGTGACGAGAGCTCGGGCTAAACGATTCAAGGAAAGACTTAACGGGCTTATTCAAGAAGATTGGAATGATATAGGTTCAAGTGGGAAGGCACTTGAATTGGGTTCAAGACTCTTGAATGTGGTGCAAATGGTTACTCCAACCGGCGCTGCCGCTCCGGATTTAGTGAAGAACTTGGTGCTACCGCGCCAAGTGTCTGAAAATTTTGTTGAGCTCGGGTGGAACGGCGCTGCCGCACCAGCGCTAGGCCATTTTGTGGTGTCGCCTCGCCAGTCACGCGGCACAGTTTTCGAGGCACACGTTTTCACAAGATTTTTAGGGATTTTTTATATCTTTTCAATTTTGTATTTAAGATGCTTTTAGTTGAGATTTTGATTCCAATTTGAGTTCTCACTTAGTAATCCATTCCTTATTGGATTCTAGGGTTTCTTAGCTAGTATAAATAAGTGTTGATAAATGTAATTCAAACAATTCAGATTTTTATCAATACACTTGTGAATTTATTCTCTACTTTTGGTTCTTTAAAGAATTCATAAGTAATCACGGTTCGAAAAAGCGCTCAAGGCGTGCCTAGTAGCGAGGCGGAAGATAGCAGAGGCGAGTTGGGCGCTTAATTTGGAATTAAAGAGACTTGCGTCTTTTTCGGTTGAGGCTTACGCCTCGTGGCATTGTGCCTCAAGGCGTCGCGAGGCGTGGGACTTGATTTGGCTTAAAAAAAATCCTAAGTATAATATCAGACTCCATTGAGTTCAAGTTCATCGAGTACTGCGACTGAAGGCTTCGTGGTTCTGTAACTGCTTCACCAGGTATTTCTTCTTCTTCTTCTTCTCCTCCTCCTCCTTCTTCTCCTTCTTCTGACAGGCGACTGGCGACTGTCTTCTTCTTCTTCCTCCTCTGGCGCCCTCTCTATTTTCTTCTTCTGAGTCCTGTCGACTGTACTGTCTTCTATCTCTTTTCTTCTGTCTTCTTTTCTTCTTCTTCTTCTGAGTTCTGAATGCTAATTGCTATTTGCTAAGTGACGTAGTCCTCTGTTTCCCTTCCATTCATCAGGTTAAGTTTTTTTTTTTTTTTGCTGCAGGTAATTTAAAGTTTTAATAATTTTACTAATCCCAAATGTATCACAATAGTGCTTGTATTGATTTTACCAAACAGTTTTTATTAGGTGTACTTGAGAGAAACAATTTTTGTTATTGAAGCTTTAATAATTTTACTTTGTGTTTTCATTAATTTCTTTTTGAACAAAGATAGTATATGATAATTCCATTTGATCTAAATATTGTCATCTGATCTAAATATTGTCATATCATTATTTGTGTACATGAAATTCATGTCATGAATTGCTAATGTCACCAAAATAAATTTAATTGGGTTAGTTAGGATTGGCAAGTTTATAACAGTGGCCTTGATCTTGGACATCGTGTTAATGTTGTTGGTGATGCCCTGTGAACCGATTCCACTGCCTTTTAGTTCCTGAATCACTATCAAACATAAATTTATATTCAGTTTTTGAACAGTATTAAATTCTATCAATGTTAACATGAGTACATGACTAGTATTGTCCATAATTTTGTTATCAAAATGTAATAACAATTTTTTTTTATTACAGTGAATTATTATTATGGGTAGGAAAGATCCAGCTTGGAAATATGGCACCGTAGCTCCGGAAGTTAATAAAGCTCGTTTATATGTGGAATGCAATATTTGTAAGAAAATTTGTAAAGGAGGGATTACAAGGCTGAAAAATCATCTTGTAGGTAATCATAGTAACGTTGAGGCTTGCAATAAAATACCAAGTGAAGTGAAGGAAGAGCTTGTTTCATATATGAAGAAAAATATGGACTCCAATGAGGAAAGACAAAGAAATGAAGCTAAAAAAATACAAAGTGGGTCATATTATGGTGGTCATCCATCCTTGGGTGGTTCAAGTGTGGGTAGTGCCTCTGCGAGGGGAGTTCGGGGACCCATGGACATATTTATTGTAGATGTTGATGCTGTTGATGATGATACTACTACAAATCGTACCGTATTTTCAAAGGAGGCTCGTAATGCAGTATGTCTTGATATTGGTAGATTCTTCTTTGAAAACGGGATTCCCTTTAATGTTGCAGATAGTTCTTCATTTATAAATGTGTCGGTCAATTGGGAACTATGGTCGTGGTTTGAAACCCCCTACTCCATACGAGCTTAGCTCTTGGATATTGAAGGAGGAAGAGAAGACTACGAAGGCATTTGTTGACGAGTTAAAGAAGACTTGGGCACATACGGGGGTGTCAATCTTGTCGAATGGTTGGAAAGATATTTGGAGAAGGCAACTAATAAACTTTCTTGTAAACAACCTCATTTGCACTGTATTTTTAAAATCTGTTGATGCATCTGATGCAGTTAAAGATGCTAATTTGATGTTTAAACTACTTGATGAGGTTGTTGAGGAAGTGGGAGAAGACCTTGTCATTCAAGTAGTCACTGACAATGCATCTAATTATAAGGTGGCGGGGAGGATGTTAATAGAGAAGAGGCCACATGTGGTGGGCACCGTGTGCTGCGCATTGCATCGATTTGATGCTTGAGAAGCTTGGAGAGTTGCTTCAACATAAAAATGCTTTGACAAAGGTAAAGAAAGTAATTACTATTAATAATAATAATAATAATAATAATAATAATAACAGTAATTATAACCAAATAATATTTTTCTATTATTATTATTTGGTTATAATTTTTTTTATTCAATGAATACTTGAATTATTATTATTTTTTGATGAATGTCATTATGTAATTGTAGGTAAGCAACTTTATATATAATCATGGATGGGTCTTGGCATTGATGAGGGCCAACACTAATAAAGACCTTGTTCGGCCAGCCGCTACTAGATTTGACACTACTTATTTAACTTTGCAGAGTATGCATAGTTTGAGACAACCTTTGAAGGCTATGTTTACATCTAGGGAGTAGACAAATTGTGCTTGGGCAAAAAAAAACTGAAGGTAGAGAGGCGAGAAAAATCATTTTAAATGATAGAAATTTTTGAGGTAGTGTGGGATATGCAATTAAGACCACAAAACCTCTAGAAAGTGTATTGAGGATGGCATATTCAGAAGAGGTGCGGGGAATGAGATTTTTATATGGTGCCATGGACAATGCAAAAGAAAAGATTGTAAAAATTTCGAATAATGAGGAAGGGGCGTATAAAGAGATATGGAGTATAATAGATACTAAGTGGGACAATCAGTTGCATCGGCATTTGCACGCTGCTACATATTTTTTGAATCCTCATTTTCAATATGATGACAATTTCTGTGCCAATGTGGAAGTTAAGGTTGGATTGTACGCTGGACAAGCTTATTCCTAACTACGAGGAAAGAGAGAAAGCTGATTTGCAATTGGATTCATTCCGATTGAGACAAGGGTTATTTGGCTACACAAATGCCAAAACACGTGTAAGAAACGTGCTCCCGGTAAGTACCGTCGATTAATGTATGTATATCAGTATATGCTTTCATTTTGATTAAACGTCCTCTTGATAAGTACCGTTGTACCGGTAAGATTGATATATGTTTTAATATTGATCCAACTGATTGGTGGATTGCATTTGGAGATGAAGCTCCGGAATTAAGAAACTTTGCAATGAAGATTTTGAGTTTGACTTGCTCATCTTCTGCGTGTGAGCGTAATTGGAGTACTTTTAGTCGGGTATTTATTAGATATAAATCATTTATATTCTCAAATATATTTATTAATATTTTATGAGATAATACTAATGCTCAATTACTTGTAATATAGATACATACAAAGAGAAGGAATCGACTGTCCGCATCCAGACTTAACTCATTGGCTTACATTATGTACAATAAAAAATTGAAAGATCGACACATCAAAAAAAAGGCACTAACAGCAGAAGAGGATCCATTAGTTGTTGATAGTGTGTCATCTGATAATGAGTGGGTTGTGGGAGAAAATGATGAAATTATCTCGGAAGTAACTTATGGGAATGATGATATGGAGGAGGGTGAAGGGACTCATGGGAATAAAAAGACAATTGGAGGATAAAAGACTAATGTGAGGGAAATTACACTTGGAGGCAAAGGGACTCGGGGAACAACTAGTAAGCAAGGAAGTCAAAAGAGAACGAGAAAGACTTTGCAGTCAAAACTAAAACAAATGGTTAGTGCCATTACTTAAGTTGTCTTTAAAGTGTTCTTTAAAAAGCATACTCATTTGGATTAAATATATATTAACTTGTTTATTTATAGATAAAGGGAAGGGATTGCAATTGGTAGATGAAGAACCGGAGTTTGAGGATCTTAGCACTGACAATAAGGAGAATGACAGAGCTATTACATACGATGATGATTCCATGGAGGATCCTCTTAGTGATGATGAGGATGATGGTGGGGATGATGATTTAGGATTTGATCCATTTTTCAGGCCGCAGGATACGAATGATACACTACTTATATAGTGATGAATGATCACTATATAATTAGTTGATGATATTATGTTGTTTTGATGTTTTGTAATTATACATTAACGTGACGTTGATTATTTATGTTTTTTATGACCTTGATTATAATGATAGATTATTTTATGATTTTATTAGTATTTTTTTATAATTTTTTGGGGACTTTTACGTCTTCAAATTGAGGCTTCTGCCTCGCTCCGCCTTGAAGCTTACGCCTCGCCTCGTCTCGTCCGGAGAAAAACACGTCGTACCGCTTTTAGCTTTTTCGAACATCGTAAGTAATTCTTAGTATTTCTTTGAGATTCAATTTTGACTTATCATACAACAATACATAGTTGTGTATGACGTCTTCTACTGCATCAATCGTCGATTATACCAAGATTACCGCTTATATGTAAGCGATAGGTCAATGTGTCGTTGGTGTCCATTCAACGCAGATTTCATAGCGCAAGCAATTGTACTAAGATTACCGCTTACATATAAGCGAGAGGTTAAGGTGTTGTGAGCGTTCCACCTTCATAATTTGCTAGAAACGATTGGGGCGACGATCACCTCACGCAAGCATGCCATGGAGTCTATCAAACAAGTTATACATAATTGAAAGTAATACAACCCATAAAAAAATATATAAAAAGAATGGAAAAAAAGTAACAAAAATGTTTAAACAACCAAGATGCAAACAAGGATCGAAGTTGGAGATTACTTCTGCAAAACCGAGATTTAGTAACATGAATGTATGCCATGGAAACCACAGAAACCTGATAATCAAGAGAAGGAAATTCACAATTGCCTTCTAGAAACACCAATCAAATACAATGGACTGAATGGTGAATATGGATGGAGCAATGTTTAATGTGATTGGATCTTTGATAGATACAAGTACTCCAAAATCTTCTCAAACATACAATTTCTTCTACTTTCAGGTAAGCAGGGGAATTAGCGAGAATAGCATAAGTTGTGAGAGATCTTTTTAATAAATTCGATGATATGAAGTTGGAAGGAAATAATACTTCTGAAGGATTTCTTCTTACTATGAAAACTATACCAAGAAATCACATTAATGAATTTAAATAGATGCAATGGAAAATGCAAAATTGCTAGTTTGCCAAAACTGAAGTGTCATTCCTATTACTCTTCAACAGCAGTATTTAGGAAATACGGACACTTCTACAACATGGTTGAGATGCCCAGTCTTATACTATTATCTATGTGCATAAACTAAATAAAATTTTCCTAAAAAAATCATAACTTGAATAGGAATTTTTTTACATGCCCGTGATTTAAATAAGAGAACTTAGCATGCCTGGACACTACTATTATGTCGAGGTATTCAAATTGTTTGTTGACACGGAAGAGTCGGGGAAAACCTCTGAAATTATTTCATTATTAAATCTTAACATATTATAGGTTTGAATCAAATCTCTTTATAAAGAAGATCAAAACTTTTGTTATTGGGTTAGCCATACAAATTACATGTTTTTAGTTGAGGACTTATAATATAGGGCAATAAAACTAACAGACATGGATAGAGGAATTATTACAATTGCATGTATATCACATACAAATTCATTATATAGTTTCATGTCCATATAATAAAATTCACATGCATGCATATTTTTTTGTAAGTAATAAAAAAATTCTTTAATAAAAGTCACCAAACAAGTGTGAAGCCCATGTACAAAACTGACACTGTATACAAAAAGACTAAGAAGTATAAAATTTCTCCCAAGCCAAAACCACAAACCCTAGAAAAGAGAAAAAGCACCCGGAGCTTCCAAAAGTAAGCACACCAAGTTCCCAACACAAACTCGTCCAAAAATCTAAGAGTGAAACAACAGATACTGGATAAACTTCATTAAGTCAACAGCAACAAAAAACAGAACAAAAATAAATTCAAGATAAAAGACAAATATGAACAATTTCTTGCTGCTCTCTAAACACTGACAAACGAAACCCTTTCACCTACAGTATATGAACAAGGAAAGAAAACTAGGATCCAAATATTTGTAAAAAATCACAAAGGAGCACAATGTGATCCACGAGTCAAAATAGCCCCCACACAACAGTCAGAGAAAAGAGACACCTTTTTAGGTACCCCGGTGCACCAAATGCTCCACCATGGAAACTCACCATTCGCCTTCCACGCAAGACAATAATATTATTACGATCTTACACAAAATCTCCCACTCCCCTGATCTTCCAACATTGCGAATCCATCCCACCCGCGGGGTACCAACCTCCTTCCAAAAGAGCCAACAAAGTGGCCTCAACAAACTCCCAATTTTGGAACGAAATGATTGCTTAAAAATACTTCCCATGAAGGATTTTCATGCAAAACCGGAGTCTATTCCGCATATAAGCCTCCTTATTATTTGCAATAGCGAAGAGATTAGCGAATTTATTACACAATGCACTACTCCTGGCCCACGAGTTAAGCCAAACGACAAAATGATTTTCCCTCTACAACCACAAATGACAAATGCCAAGCAAAAGAGTCCCACCTCCCAGTAATAGCTTTCCACAAGCCAACCATGTAAGGAGCAAATGGATGCCAACCTTCTGTGGCGGCCCAAA
Organism: Panax notoginseng; assembly: GCA_016801055.1. Classification (NCBI taxonomy): domain Eukaryota; kingdom Viridiplantae; phylum Streptophyta; class Magnoliopsida; order Apiales; family Araliaceae; genus Panax; species Panax notoginseng. The sequence continues at coordinate 120,084,241 of CM029021.1, read as the reverse complement.
AACGACTCACCACCACCCTTTGCCACAAGCTATCTTCCTCCCCTGCAAACCTCCACTACTTACAATATTAATGATAATTATTTTTAAGAATCATGACTAAGAAAATATTTAAAAAATACTTACAAATTTATTGATGACTGTGTTTCATAATAAACCCAACTTCATACACAAGACATTCTATAAATACTCAACATGCTTGTATGAACGGTTTTAGAATTAATTATATCACATGTCAGTGTCGTGTCATGTCATATCGGCGTGTCCGTTCAGTACCTCATTGAGTATTATCCTTCGATTCCAAAGTATTTATATTTCCTATAGGGTAAATGATGCTAAAAACCAACGAACTTTCACTTATTTTCTGTACAATTTTTTCACGTTAAACTTTAAAGTCAAGAGAGAGATTGTTTTTCCACAATTTTTTGACAGACATTAATTAACTTTGTTTGACCGTTTCTTTCTTCATACGTGACATTTTACTGTATATTTTTCACACCCAAAAATGACATGTAATATATGACATGGAAATTAATTATTCCCTAATAAAACCCAAACGCTTACCGCGTCATCATGCTCTCTCTAGAAAAAGTGGCAACAACTCTGACTGGTGAGATGTCCTTTTGGTGAGCCTGTGTTGCCTCCTCTGTCGAAATTCTGACCGTTAGCTCTAAGGTTTGTTATCTTCCTCCTTTTTTTTCTCTTGTCAAGACCCGTCGCCCCTTCAATCGCTATCGTATCAAGTCTTGGAGGTCGATTTTCTCACCAATCCAAAAACGAATTGACAAATTACAACCACCAAAAAGAGAGCCGGATGGACGGATTGCAACCACCAAAAAAGTGAAAGGGAAGAAGAAATGTGCAAAATTCAGATCTAAGTTCATTATATGCGGCATCGATTCAATCTTGAAGAGTTTCAATGACATCAAAACCTCTAATTTAAGCATCCTAGTAGAGAGATAGGGGATCGATGACGGAGATTTATTAAAGTAGAGGGCTGATATTGGATTAATTGTCTCTAATTATTGGGATTCTTGAAGTATATTTTGTGATTCATCAGTTCTTTCTCTATATGTATATACATGTGTGTATTGTATATACAGAGTTAAATTTCTGGGTTTTCTTCTCTCTTCAAGCATGTCTATATTTGATTTAAATAGATTTGGAAGAGGTTGATTGAAGGAATTGATTGTTTGCTATTTGGTTGAATTTGAATATTTTGGGAGGATTTGGAGATCTGACACGGTGGCGGAGGAGTATTAGGGGTGTTTCGCAGTGGATGGGGAGTGGACGAGAGAGAAAGATGCGGAATTAGTCCACTCAAGAGGGCTGCCAGGCAGGTGCGATCTGTTTCAGAGATGTTGGTAATGAATGCACGAAAACTAGGGGTGGCCATCAGTGCTTGGGATTCGGTGGAGCCATCGGTGCTTGGGATTTGGTGGAGCCACCACTGGCGGTGGTTGTGGATTGGGGGTTTGTTATCAGGAATATCACCAATTGCAATTGGGAAGCCATTACTAACAACTGATGGTTTTGATTAGGGGTACAAGAATGGAAATCCATGTCACAATATCCACATAGGATTAAAATGATAAAAAAAAAAATTTAAAAAGCCATGTAATTAAAAATGGACAGTCAAACTTGGTCAAGTAACATCTGTTAATAAAAAAGGGAAAAATAAATTCTCTCGTCTTTGAAGTTTAACTTGAAAAATTTGTACTTGGTTGTTAAAACAGAAAATAAATGTAAGTTGGTTGGTTTTTATCATCATTTACCCTTTCCTATAACCCATGTTTTCTGTTAGATAGACCAGAATAAATTAGATGACCTGCTGAACTAATGAACGCAAATTGGTTGTTTGCTTACCAAACAAAGAATCTTATAAACCAAGACCAAGTTTGCACTGCTTGTTCTTTAGCGTAACTATGGTGAAAGGAACAAGGAATAATATTTAATGGTTTTTCTTAAACGGATACCCACTCAATGGTAACAAAATCAACAAAAATGTTTCCAATAATTTAAGTAACAAATTCATTCTCCAATGAAAGACCGCACGAAATAAACTCAATAAAAAGTACAATCTCAAAATACTATATATGTTAGGAAGGCGCCAAGTCGAGGCAAAGCGACAGTAGTCGACAAAGCGCCCGACTAGTCGCCCGCAAGTCGACAACTCGTTAACAATGTAAAGTTTATGCGTATAAAATTATATATATTTAACATTTATATGACTTTATAAATTTATATTTCTAATGATTTTCCATATTCAAAATGCAGATTATAGCATATCAAATCACAAGAAGAAGCGGACAAGATCAACTCAAAATGATAATTTTACTATAGTTGTAATTTTTTGAACTTGTACCAACTTCAAATTATATAAATGGTGATACATTTGTAATATTTAGTTAAATCAATATAATTCTTAAATTTATGTTTTGTTTCTTAATTTTTAAGATTGTATATATAGAATAATTTCAATAATTTATGATAAAACAAGTAAACAAACATTGTTAAGATAAAGGTATAAACAAGCATTTAGAAATATCATAACATTAGACAACCATTCTTAATAAGATAAAGACATGTTCATTGTGACATTGCCAAAAACAAACATAATATAGAAATAAAAATAAAGTCATACAAACTCAATATTTTTCAATTCAAAAGTCTCATTTTTCATAATGAAAAGATCACTCAAGCTATCAAGAAAAATCATCAAAGATCAAATCATCATCTCTCCCAGCAGTAGCGTCATCATTCGAAACAGTAGTTACTCTTCTACCATAATCATCATCCACATCCTCATCATCATTAGGAAGGCCTTCCTCCTCCTCTTCTCCAATATTAGAATCAAAGTCATTCAAACCTCTTATCCTCGGTTCCCTCGAAGTCGAAACACCACCACGCCGTGAGTAGACATGAGTCGTTCTAAGAAGATTGCAGCCCTCGGCGGCATGGGATGCACCAACAGCTCTATCAACATCCTCCCATGTAAGATCATCTCCATGATGAACTACATCTTGCTCGGGCACTATCCATTCACTACCCCAATCAAAATCATCTAGGACTAATGGATCAAAGTTTCTTCCAAGTTCGCTACTCTTTTGGAACCTATCAACAATTCGGCGATTGTATATCACATACACCAAATCATTCAACCTTTGATGCTCCAACCTATTTCTCTTCTTCGTATGTATCTGAAAGTTTTGTTTAAAAAAATATTAAGCAAAAGAATATATATAAAATACTTATAGATTTAGTTTTGTACTAATTAATATTAAATAGTTAATACAACATATTTATTTACTAAATACTTACAAACTCAAAAGTGCTCCAATTATGTTCACAACCGGAAGAAGAACAAAGACCAAGAATTCGCTTTGCAAACCTTGTAAGCTCAATAGCACAAGCACCAAAAGCATTCCACCAATCAACTACATTAGATGTAAAAAATTAAAAAATCAAACAGTCTAAATTATAAAACTTAGTAAATTTTATAATTAATTTAATATACTTACTAGGATTTTTTGTCTTTCGTTGCCTATCGACATGTCTCTAGAAAAGTCATCACGAGAAGATTCATAGACATCGACTAGGTCACTTATCTTGTCTACTAAAACTTGGTCGGGAACCATTTTTGAAAGAACCTCATTGAAGTTGTTATGTAACTTGTAAGCTAAACCAGATACTTCATCTTCTTTGATGTCAAAATATTTTCCCGAATTTAAAAACAATGCTGCCCCATATAAATTTTGCTCCATTTGGCATGCCCATCTTCGCTCGATAATGTCGATCACTTTCTTATATAGCCTTTGTTTGTTATTAAAGGCATCTTTGATCTTCGTCTTTGCAAATTCCATCGTAGCAAGAATCTCAGGCATAGCTGGCCTCTCATCCGAATCCACAATCCTCAAGACAACAAGTAATGGTTGTGACGCTCTAATATAATCTTCAGCGACATGCCAAAAACTAGAAGAAATAACTGTATCATACACTTTCTTCCCCGCCTCTGTAGTCGACAACTTAGAATGTGTCCAATCATCACTGATGAATAAATGTCTCAAAGCATCCTTGTGCTTGCACAAACTTTGAAGGTCAGAAAAGATGTAGCAAATCGGGTGACTCCCGATTTCACAAGGTCCCTCCCATTTGTTTTGCTGCTCATCGCATCAAGAAGGCAACCATGTCTATAAATGAATGTTGCATCCTAAGATTGACTAGAAGCATCAACTGCTCCCATAAAGTAAGTCCCTGAAGGACTATTAGTAAGAAAATTGATCAAGTGTCTGCCTCTTCTGTCTGTCCATCCGTCTGACATAAGAGTGCAACCGTACTGCTTCCAAGAAGTTTTGTGTTTCTCCTTCAGTTCCTCTGTTTTAGTCTTTGCCTTCCCTAAAAGAGGAAGTCTGAACTCGTGATACGAAGGAGGCTTCAAACCCGGCCCATATTGCCCGATAGCCTCTATCATCACCTCAAAACTTCTTGAATTTGTTGCATTAAAAGGATTGACATTCTCATAGAACCAGTTGGCAATGCGCATGTGAACTTTGTCTTTCGCTTCTGGTGACCTTAGACGATTCTCCAAAGTTGTTTGACTAGTATCTTTGCGATGCCTTTCGTTCACAATTTCTTCAGGAGATTTCCTAAGCTGAGTTTCAATCGTCTTTCGTTGTAATTGTGGCTTAGGGAATTGAATTACGCTCTTCATCCTTTTAGATGCAGTCCCAGAACTTGAAACAGATGAAGCAGTTAAAAGATTGGAAGGATTGGAAGGATTGCTTGGAATTAGATTATTAGATGATTGAATTTCTTCAACTTCGTCAGTGTCTTCAAATTGAATTGGTTTATTCCTTTTGTTACTCATTGTAGCTAGATGCATCTCGTTTGTAATTTCTGTTGTAGTTCGAGGACACTTGGACACATCACCATACCCACCGGTAAGATGTTGTTTGAATCTTTTGATTCTTCCATGAACTTTTTTTCCACATTATATGCATTGAACGAGATTTTTATCGTTCAATTCTGGCCAAAATGCATATTTCCACCCCGGATCCTTAGACTTGGCCTTTCTTTTAGGATCCTTACTTGGATTATAACCCTCCATTCCAGAACTTTCCGCCATTTAACCATCTACAAAATACAATTACACAAACAAAGTAACAAACAAGTTTAAAAAATGTATTTAACTATACTTGTGTTGGTTACTGCAATTTATTTTTTTATTTACTAATTACATTATTATAATTTATACACTTAATAAGTTATCAAGTATATACTATTATAATGTATACATATGCAGATTAGGTCAGGAAATGCTTTAAATGCAAATATCCATCATATTTAAGAACTAAGATACTGCAGCAATAAACAATAATTAGGCAGCCGCCGGCCATAAACAATAAATAACCTCGGTCCTCAACAATAAACATTCAGGAGTTCAACCATTTATTAAGTATTGCTGATTTGCTTCAGATAAACAATAAATAACTTCCCAACCTACTGCCTCTACAACCATCCAAGCCTGTTATCATTTACAGAGTCCATTTCACTCCCAATTTGGATGACTGAGAACTAATATCGGGTACGAAAAAAGCTGCATGGTTACATATATGTAAAGATCTAACAAGTTATATAATCTTCAGTCATGTATCAATATTTTGGTACAATTTTCTAACAATTTCTGATTTGCAGGTATGAGAGAAAGCTTGTTAAAGAGGGAAGAATATTACTATCAAGTAAAAGAGAGACTTAACAGATAGCATAATATCCAATTTATGATACATAATTATACCCCTTCCTTTTTGGGGATTCAACTATGCAGAGTGGAAGAAGTGAAAAACTGGAGAAGAAGATTGGAAGAAGAGAAGAACCAAAAAAAGAATAACAGAAGCAGAGAAGAAGACGTGAAGAAGAGAAGAAGTCAAGAAGAAGAAAAGCATACCTGTAACTATAAGTCGTCGGAGTTGAGTCGCCGGAGTGAGACGCCGGAAAGTCACCGATCCGATTGGGTATGCTCTTTCGTTTCTCCCTCAATGATTAGGTTCAGTCGAAGTTCCGAAGTTGTGGGGATCGATTAGGTTCAGTCGAATTTAGGCATTTTTTTCTTTACCCAGTTATGCATTGAGTCGGGCCAAACCCGCTCCGACAAGTCACCCGCTTATCCAGTTAGTCGTCTAAGTCGCCCTCTAGTCGTCCAAGGCGTCCAAGTCGTCTGTTGAGCGGTCGACTATATGGATTTTCTGACCGACTAACGTCTAGTCGTCGCCTAGGCGACGACTAGTCGACAACTTGACAACAATGATATACGCCGGCTCTCTTCAGTGAACTTAAGGGGTGAACCAAAAAAGAACCGGCTTTAGCGACGGTGAATTAATTTTAGCGACGGATAAAACCGTCGCTAAAGCCGGTTCGTTTTTGGTTCACTCTCTTGGGTTCGCTGGAGAAGCGGACAATATATATATATATATATATATATTTATATATATGATTTGATCCGTCGTTATATATAGAACCGTCGTCTTAGCTTTTAGCGACGGATAACATAAACCGAACATATAGCAAGAATCGTCGCCCCCGTCGTTTTAGCGACGAAATGAGGGGTGAGCTTAAGATCCGAACGTTATATATATATATATAATATATATATATATAGGGAGAGGGAGTAGAACTCAGTAATAGAACTCTTAAATAATAGAATTGTATCAAAACGACGTAGTTTTGTAAGCCCGGTCCGTTTTTGTAAATACGCAGTGCATGGTAGATTACAAAAATGGGGTGCGCTTTAAAATCCGAACCGTATTTATATATTTATTTATATATATTCTACTCTTGATCCTTTCTGTATATATATATATCACGTAAGGTCAAGTATCCACTAAAAAGTACCAAGAAGGGACGGTGTAACCTACGTGCAAAAGAAGCATCTTGGTATATCTAGATAATAGGTAGGAGCATAAACTGAAACATTCTGGAACTACAAAAGATGGTTATTAAATCATTAGCACCGCATAAAAACATTCCTCCTATATTTTGTTTTGTTTCTTCCACAGAAACCACAACAACCAAAAGGGAGCAATTTTTCATCTCTTACAGGCTAGTTTTGGAATTCAAACACGAAGCACCTTTCCAACAAGATAGTAAAGTATGGACATAATAAGGTAGAAAGAACCCAGCTCATATAGATACCACATGAAGATAACACAAAACCACCTAGCATTATTTGAGATATAATCACAACCAGCACTCAATTTTCCCTGCAAAACATAAGGGAAAATAAGAAGAGCGTGGTAGATCTAAACCATCTCAAAACGAGAAAACAAACCTAAAAATTAAAATATCTATAGCATTACCATAATGTCTCCATTTTGGTTGATTGAGTTCAACAACAATCTTAAAAGCAACAAAATTCTTTCCCTCAAACTTCTTCTTTGAAGTACAGAAATGGACATTGGACCTTTGATGCAAATAAATAACATAAGCTCACTCCCATAATCAAAGCAATCATTTCAAAAAAGTTAATAAACCATCATATAACTCAGTTATAAATCAACATTTCCTACTCACAAAAATATATATATAAATTCAAATAAAAATAAAAATTCCAAACATGCAATTAATTACTCCATCCGTTCCAAATTTAGAAATACATTTGTAAAACGACTTTTAAGAAAAAAATTATTTTTCCAAACTTATCCAGAGAAATGTAGTAATGATGGCATAATAATACCGAATCTAACTAAGAATCAATGTTACGAATTTCATATCTCTTTATAGTCTAAATATTAAAAGAAAATGAATTTCTAAACTTAAAACCAACAAAAAACAAAAATATATCTCCAATTTCGAAACCGATAGAGTATATACTAAAATCACTCATAATCTAAAATCATACCCGATTCAGAAATGGAAATTTAGTGCAATACAACATAAGCCCACTCACATAATCAAAGCAATTACTTCAAAGAGAAACTTAAAAAAATCATCTTCATATCAGCATATCACTGGATTTCAAAATTACTCATAATCTAAAATCATACCCGACTCAGCAATAACATTTAGCAATAGATCAGCCTCATCATCATCACTATCCGGGTCCGTATCGCTCCGCCCCTCCTGTGCCTGGACATAATCATCAATTGCTTTCAACAAATCCCCATCGAAATTCTCAGGAAACCCAACATGAGCAGGCAGTTTTTTGATCTTCTTGTAATCAGAAAGCAAAGAATCCCACTTCCTTTTACACTGATTCAACGTCCGGTGCACCTCCAAGGCATTGCAATTCTGCACAATTATTTTCCATTTTTGGAAAGAGGAGAGTGTGTTTAAACAATCGCCTTCCACTGCGGATATCTCGTTGACGAGGATTAGGGAGTCTTGCGCTGTCCAGTCGGGCGCCGCCTGAGATCGAGTGCGCAGTTTACCGCTTTGATGTTCCATCAGCGCCCACCGAGCTCGATTTTCTACTTTTCATTTGGGTGAGACTGGAGTTTGGTATTCGGGTAGAACTTAATCAACTTATAAGTTGAACGAACTTATTATAAGTAAATTTTTTTTTATTCATATTTTGAGCAGAACTTATTTTTGAACTTATAAATCAATGCTAACAAATTTTAGCTTCTCCAAAAATAACTTGTTATTCCCGTATAGACACAAAAGAGATTTATAAGGAATAGAATAGATTTTTTAAAATTTCTTTATAAAGATGTATAACCAAATCAAGTAATTTAATTGATTGGACTAACACAGCAGGGATGTTTCCTTCAAATATTATAAAGAAATTCTAAATTCTAAATTCATAATGTATAAATAAGTTACATATATAAAATGTAGAGTGATAGAAACTGAAATGCAGAATTTAAAGAATACAAAATATTTTTTAAAGGTTCAGAGTACAAAAGTCTCATAATCTTCTATTTTACTCCGATAGTAGAGATTTTCCACTAATAAGGGTAATCACCAAGATTAGAGTTTACAAAAAAAATTTACACAATAATTCACAAAGAATCCTTCAAGTCACACAGACTTGGTTTACAAAAGATCACTTAGATCTGATTAATTTCTAAGAGGTGTAGTTTGTGTTGAGTCGTTGTTAAGTTGCTTTAAGGTTCTCTTCGAATGACTTAGCAGCTTGATGTGTTTCTTGAAATCGTAAAATGTACCTAGTATGAACTCAGAGTTTCAGCACTTGGACTTGATCGATTTGTTATTTTTTTTTATACTTGAATTTGCTGATTTTATATAGAGTTATCTAAGGATCTTCCTGTTGGAAAGTTACAGTTGCTTCATTCTTACTTGGACACTTGTCTTTCAACAATTGATTGACTTTGAATTGTTGTCTGGTTAGACCACCTCAGATCGCTGATGAGTAGATTTTATATCTATGAATTGACTAGCTTTAACTGAAATATTTTGTTTATTCTTAAGAGCTTTAGTATTATTTTATTGCATTTTAGTAAGTTTATGATAATAACGAATTCCAACATGTTTTGGTGTGAATGTTACAAATATATTGTTAGTTTAGCCTTGACTTAGCTACAGGTGAATAAAGATCATTTGGTGGAGGAGTGACCACTCCAAACAGTGAATAAGTGGAAGGAATAGCTCAATAAATCAAAGGAAGTAACAAGGAACTAGCAGCCGCGACCGGCAATAACAGGAAGTCGCGACACTTGAGAAAGTCGCAGCGCACATTAATTGGAAGTCGCGACGCTGTGCTGATTTACAGGCGCGCGTGGGCTCGAGCACCCGAGAGAAAATTGAGTTGTTTTGATTTCTGATTATAGCTAAGGATAATTGTTGAAGTCTGAAGGTTCTCAAACTCCTAAAAAAGCTACATCTTATTGGTTTACACTTATTCTAGCATAGTTGGGCACTCTTGTTATCAGATATTAATAGAAGACTAATAATAGAGATAAGGGGTATTATGATTGATTAGGTTTGTAGAAAAAGTAGTACGTATAGGAATAAGGTTATCAGAGTATTTTCAAAAGCGAGAGAGAGAGAGAGAGAGCTGGGGAAAGAAGACATAGGCTTCTACAAAGTTTCATCCTTTATTATCTAACTCTTATATTTTGTATTTTGGAATGGCTTTGAAAGACTTGTTATTGTTTTTAATTTCAGTTATGAACTAATTTCTTAATTAGGGAATCAATGGAACCGATGATGATTTAATTTAATATTTATTCCTATTGTTTATTGAATTGGTTATATATTAGGATTGTTTATTATATGATTGTTATAATTGCCTAATCAACAATTATTAGATAGATTTAGATGAAATTTGACAAATGGAATCTAAATTAAGATATGGATATATATAGTAACTTATGATTAATAATTCTTCTTAGGAGTGAATACTAATTTGTGGATGGGATAGACATATACCTGGATCACGCAAGCAACTATTGGAAAATGATTTTTAATGAATTTATCATTGTTATTTCTCATAGGTATATAGTTAATTAATAATAATAGGTATGCAATGTAATTATTTGGAAAATGGTTATATTAATTATTATTGATTTTTTGTTGGCAATTCCAAATTAATCAATTCAATGCAATAAAAATAAGGTTATTTTCATGATTCGTCGGGGGAAATTGAATTCCTTAATGTTTTTATTCATAGCATTAATATTTATTTACTTTAGTGATTATTTAGTAGTTGTTGAATTCATTTGTCTAAATAGAATTAGACTTGGGCATAGTTAGTAATTAGTAACTAGAAGTTATACTTGCTTTTCGTGGGAACGATACTCTTCTTGCCCTATATTTCATAATCGATCGCGTATGCTTGCGTGAAATTGTTATATGGGATTAGACAATCAAGTTTTTGGTGTCGTTGACGTAATGACCGAGAAAGAGAAATTCAACTTAGCTTGTAACTAGGGTTTTTGAATATTATTTAATTAATAAAGTTTTAATGAATATTATTTTGAGTTATGTGTTTGAAGGTGATTCTATGACCTAGGATGATTGTTTAATATTAGTATTCTGATTATGTGTATGAATTTCCAAAACGAAAAAAAAAAAATTACGAGAAATTTACGTAAAATCATTATTCATCCAAAACTAATAAAGTATTTTTTTTTGAAATTCCGAAAAATACGTGAATGTTAGAATTCTGAGGAAAGACGTAATATCCAATAAAATTCAGAAACTAAAAACGCAGTTTTCAGCCTGCGTGTTGAATCGGGGAAGTAAAAAAGTTAACAAAAGTCTTGGTCAACAAAAGTCAAAGTTGACTTCAAATTGATTTGACTTTATTATTGGAGGCCCAATATGTGATGTTAATAGGCCTAAATGAAATTAATTGAAGGCCCAAAGAATTATTAATTCAAGCCCAAAGGGAGGCTCAAAATGAATTTAAATTAAGATCGATCCAAGATTCAAAACCATGAGTCAAACCAATGGGTCAATGGGTGGGTAAATTGATGAACCAAACCCATGAGGGGCCCACAACCCCACACGGTCGGCTACCTCCTCAACCAAAGGAGGTTTGCTCCTTTGAAATATCTTCCCACTTGCAATGAAAATGCTTGGAGGGTTAGTTAACTTAACCATGGTAGAAATAGTAAGGAGGTGGAGTAATGGGTGGTTTGGAAGATTTGAAACTTAAGAGTCTTGATCATAAGAGACTCAAACCTACGTGACCAACTAATGACCTTATTACCCTAAGCTTTGCCTAGCCTATAAATAGAATGAGAAGTGTTAGTTTTTGCTCACACAAATCATCTAACACATTAAAGAAGCAAATATTGAGAGAGAAGCGAGAGCAAAGCTTGAAAAATCAAGGAAGAAAGTCTTGCAACTAATCAAGATCATCAAGTAATCAAGAACACAAGACGTAATACCCAATACACTCATCTACCTACTTCATCTCAAGTCTTTAAAAGATTTCTAAATATGTTATGAAGTGCTTGTTGGTGGATGGTTAGTTGATTTAATGATGAATCATTAGCATACTGGTGGAATAAGGATGATCTAGTGGATTAAATCCCTAAACTATGCATGTTAAAGGAAGTTATAATTGTCAAAATGAAGAACATTATAAACTATGTTAAAAGTTATTGATGGACAAATTTAAAACCATCATATATTTCAGTAAAAGATGTTAATCGATGAAGAAACCTAAGTTAAAATGATTTTCGTTTGTAGTTAGTCAATTCTGGGAATTTTATTTTCTAAGGGATTGAGTAATTTACGAGAATAGGAACCCGTGGACTTGAAAACAAACTCGTTCTGACTCCAGATGAAAAAGTTACGAAGAAACGAAAATTAAACGTTAAAAACGTCAAGTATGAAAACTATGCATCACGAGATTTTTGAACAAATTAAACGTTTAGTTAGAATGTCCGAAAAATTATTCTGTCCGTGGGATTTAAAGTATACTAGAAAAGCTAGAGAATGGCTCGGGAACGGACCAATTTGGAGTTAAAACGACTAAGATACGAGATCGCGAAGTCAACGTTAGGATCGTAGTTGAAAACTTAGAAAATTTTCAAAAGTTTAAGCCTAATGTCGTTTATGCCTAAGAAACGGGCACCGTAGCGCCAACTTGGCCACCAATTTCTGTTAAATTGCACTGCAGCACTAGGAAATAAAGGGGAAACCGGTGTCGCAGCGCCGACCCTGTGTTTTGCACAGTAAAGAAAATTTAAAGCAGAAAAGAAGGAGAAAACTTATGAAAGAGAAATGTTAATTAATTGTAACATTCTAATGAGAGTAATAGGACCTAAATATTATAATTAAAGGGTAAGTTGAAAGTATAAAAAAACTTTAAACGTAAAAATATCAAAATAAAGTAATTGTTCCGTATTTGCGTAGAATGAATATGTTTAACATATACGAATGAATACCTTGAACATTTAAATTAGTAAGTGTGAAGTATGATAAGGAATGTCAAAGAATGATAATGAATGATAATAAAAGATAATGAACTTAAAGTACAACTTAAGTTTAACAAATAGGACGTGTACGATAGTAATGAAGTAGAAATAAACCAGTACTTGGTTTTGTTTGCGTATTTAATTGGTATGTGCATGTAAATTATGTGTGTAGGCTATTAAAGAAACAAGTTAGCGTAAACTATAAATAGAAAGACGCTTAAGGCAAGTTTCTTAAACCTTACTCTTGTAAAATTATGTGAATTTTTATACTTAAGAAAATCATTTGCAAATTTGTTCAACTACTCAAGACATGTTTTGCCATGTATAACATAAGAAAATGTTGCTGCCATTGTTGTTTAAGAAAATGTTATAATGATTTATTGATTTCATAGTAACTCTTTTTAAATGTTATTTATGAAAATTTAAGCTATCTAACGCCCATTGCTTTGGTATTGATAAAAAGGTAAGCCTAAGAATGAACAATTAAATGTATTTAGTCGAATATTCAGCTGACATGCATGGTGTTAAAACTAAACGTAAACATGTTTAACGGATGATTGTTGATCAACATAGAGTATTATAGGCTGATCACGTAGAAGTGCTCGTAAGATATATTGGATTTGTAGTTTTATTACCGGGAAGTCCCTTTTAATGAAAGAAAATGGTTAACTCTCGGTCATTTGACCATCTCAGTTTCAATATTAATATTATGGTCCTAAAAATATTTTAAACAATGAAAAAGTATCGATATTGATTATTCTTATTGATTCTTAACTATTTGTACAATTGTTGAATATTAAACACATTATTCTTGATTTTGTTTTTGCTAAATTATATACTTGTTGAGCAATCGAATGCTCATCATTGCTTAAACTATGTGTTTTCAGCTAAGGTCGAAAAGGTTGAAGGCTCCAAAAAGGATAAAGGAAAGGCGAAGTTGTAGAAATAATTAGCTGATGTAATAGTAGTAATACTTTTATAATAATCTTTATTATGATACAATGAATATGTAATGGTTATAGATTACCTAGGAGAATGAATGAAAATGATGTTATACTATAGTAATTACATTCGTTATAATCAAAATATATTAATATGTTTTGTATGTCGTAGCACATCGTAGCACCTTATTTAGGTTTAAAGGAACCCAAATTTGGGGGCGTCACAGGTTGGTATCAGAGTTGATAGATTATAAAACTTAAGGGGGAAGAACCTTAGGATATGACCTTAGTAAGAATGAAAATGTCAGTAAATAAACTCAAGTAGAATTTTAATTGATGAATTGAGGAAATTCATCTAAATAAAGATTAAAAAGAAAGAATTAAAACATAAACTGATTTATTATGTGTTAATAATATTTTGTGCTATTTGCTAATCAAGATATTAAAAACCTATTGTAGATGGGCGGAGATGAGGCAGTATACATGGATATACCGTTAGTGCACGAGGACTTGATTGCTCCACTTGAGATAGAGCCAGTACCTAAGCATATAGCTGAGGTACCAGTTTTTGATGATAAGGATGAGAAAGAGATGGAAAAAGATCCATCTGAGGAGGAGATAGATAGTGACCTTGAGAATGATGGAGGATTTCCACCTAGGATTCTAGCTCGGGGAGGTATACGTTATCGTCGTATTCTTGATGAGATAGCAGTTACATCTTCTTATGGTGTGACACCAGAAGAGGAGGATATGAGGATTTCATTATCTGAGGTTGCTTCTACTGAGGGGGGAATTACTGCAGAAGTTATGATAGGGCTGTTTAAGGCAGTTATTGATATAAATACGTAGTTACGTAAGGAGGTGTGTAAACTGAGAGAGGAAGTGAAGGACGTCCAGGAAGCAAAGGAAGTTGTGGAGTCCTATTGTGCGGGAGAGATTAGTCAAAAGATATTGGCTAAGGACGAGGACCGAGAGTTGAAGCATGAGGCTTATGAGCTTAGAGGGGAGCTGTGGAGGAAGCATCAGAAGATAGGTCTTATGTCCTATATCTATAGGAGTACGCACAGGGATCATCAGCGCACGATTACTCATTATCCTATTGAAGCCAGGCAGACAAGGCACACCAATAGCAGAGATGTGATTTTTGCTCTTGTGGACGAGAAGTATACGAATGCCATTAGGCAGAGATTAGTTTAGTATAGACAATATAATAGATATATAGTAGTGTGTATCTATGTAATTATGTGAAACCCAGCTTTTGTGTGTAAATAGTGGGTTATCTTTTATGTATCCCAACTTCTGAATTTAGTTGCGGGATAAGATGTATAAAGTTGAAGTGTATGATAGAACTGTATGTAGTATGAACTATTGGAAGAAGCATGATAATATAAAGAAAGTCATTAAATGTGCTTTGTGTTATGTGTTGTTGTTACTTAGTAATCAATGAACAAAAAGGAAGTCATGAACTGATAATAACTAAAACATTATCTCTTTAAACAGAAAATGCCAACAAGAAGAAGATTAAGAAACCAAGAAGCAGAATCACATAATGAGAATGAACAAGAGGGTCCTGTAGATCCGATGCAACAATTCATTAATCTATTATGGGAGGCTCTAAATAGAACTCCTACTACAGTATCCGTAGATCTTACAGTTGTTACAAATTTTAAAGATTTTAAAAGTGTAGGTCCGCCTGAGTTTAAGGAGATTACGGATCCTACAGAGGCCCAATATTGGGTCAAAGAAATTGAAAAAGCATTCATAATTGTCAGGGTATGGGAGGAGCAAAAGACCTCTTTGCTACCTACATGTAGGGGTGTTCAACTAGTAAATACTGGCCTGAACCGGTACCAAAATTAGCTAAATTTCGGTACTGGTTGGACCGGTATACCGAACCGATTTATCGGTTCGGTATCGATTTTTATCTAATAAATATCGAAAATTAATATAATTATTATTTTTATTAATATTTTTATTTTTTATTATTATAATCATTATTTTATTATTTTTATTTTTATTAATTATTTATTAATAATAATAAAAGAAATTGAAAAACCGGTATACACTGGTACGGTTCGGTAATACTGAACCATAAAAACTCGGTACCAAAATCGGTATCGAAAAACAGGTATATATCGATTTTTTGTACCGAAACCGAACTGATTATTTTTATACCGAACCGGCCGGTTCAGTCTGGTCTGAAAAATCAAAAAATCAGAAAAACTGAAACTTTTGTCCACCCCTACCTATATGCTAAAGGGAGATGTAAGACCCCAACTTTTATGAATAAAGATTTAATTTTCTCTAAATATTATTTTGAGTAATAAGGTGTGGATTTGATATAATATTATAGTTGTGGGTAATATTTATAAATTTTACAAAGTAAGCAAGTTGTCATAAAATATTCGTTTGGTCGGGGAATATTCGTACGACGGCACAATCATTGGTGGATCCCACAACAAAATTACTGTGTGAGTTAGAAAACGACAGAAATAACATTTTATAAAAATAACGGCAAAATTTTTACCGTTAACTGTTGAAATATCTGGTGATAAAAGTACAGTAATACGCGTGGTTGCACAGTAGCACACGGTATTGCACAGTATCTTTGATTATTGATGCTTATGTGAGAAGTCACTCAGTTTTATTTAATTATTGTCACAGTAATTGCTGCATAGTATCACACATTATTAATTCAATTATTGTCACAATATTTTATATTATTAAATTAATAATTGAGATGACAAAGTTATTCATATTATTATTTATATTATTGACAATGTCTAGAAAGTTCTATCGAGGAAAGGGGTTTGGTTACCTAATTACGCGCCAATAAGGATAAGTCCTTATCGAAAAGCCCCCTCTTTCCTGGGAATGATCTAGTAGTTAATATTGTGAGTTATAATATTAATGATGAATAAATGTTATTAAAAATGTGTTTAGTGAAGTCAAGTGAATTGAAATAAATAGAGGGGTCTTTTATGAAGTATTTGTTATAAATTTGGCTTATTACATGGACCCCCACTTACTCATTTTTCAAAATCGTCGGTAGAAAGTTATCTTAGTTTTGTTTTATTACTTTATATATATATATATATATATATATATATATATATATATATATATATTATAAGTTTTATTTTTTATATAAAATCGAATATATTATATTTTATTATTTGCATAGTACTACATAGTGCAGTATAGTGTTGCATAGTAAAATTAAAAAAAATTCAGCCGGTACACCCATGAATTCGTTCGAATCCTACTGTGCAGTCCGTGATTTTTTTCCTAAATAGTATCTTGCCATTCTCCTATAAATAGGATGCTCAGTTTAGAAATGAAAATCACACCAGAATTAGAGAATTCTTCTTCTATAATATTGAGCATATTTCTTTTGAGTTTAAGGAAGTTTTGAGTGTAGAAAATAGTTCAAGTTTTTTCTAAGAATATCTCCGCTATACCAGTCAGAATTACTCTCCTTTTAATGTAAGGGGTATTATTTATTTCATATTCGCTGACGATATTATTTTTCGTATTCGTAAGGAATTTTATTTTCGTTCAATATTTGCAAGAAATATTATTTTTGTTCAATGTTCGTAAGAAATATTATCTTCGTTCAATATTCGTAGGAATATTATTTTCGTTCAACAGTTGTAAGGGATATTATTTTTGTTTAATATTCGTAAGAAATAATATTTTCTTCCATACTCTGTAGTATGTAAGTAATATTATTTTGTTTCATATTCCTAATTCTACACTTATTTTGATAAGTTTTGCTTCTATACTCCTTGAAATTAGTAGAATATCCTTAAAATTTGCGCTTCATCTAGTATCGTTTCACCAAAATATTTTTTTAGACATTCTTGTTAAATTTTAATCTTTTCATACCGGAGTACTATTTATGGGTACTATTCATATATACGACACTATTCATACATACGGTACTTTTCACGGGGTACTATTCATGAAGTACTATTTACGGGGTACTATTCAACTGGGATACTATTAACGACAAAAATTGATTTCTTTTCTGTCCAAATTATTTTTGATACATGAATACTATTCTTGAATTTTAGTCCACAAAGCAGTTATCATGTTGACAATTTGGACATTTTTGAACTCTAGATAAATTGAATTATAAATATTTAAAATTTATCCTTGCTCTCACTTAATTGAATTCTTATATCATTGTCATCATCCTTATGCTTATATTGTGATGAAAGTCATCTTTGGCCCGTAGTGCATAGATGGACTGTTGATTGATATGATTATGATAAGGAATTATGTATCGATATAATCATGACCTGTAATGTTACAAATGATGTGGTAAAAGTCCTCATTGGCCCGTAGTGCATTGATGGATAGTTGTTTGGCATTATCATGACCACCGGTGATAATAACGAATATCCTTGGCCCGTAGTGCATGGATGATTCGTGGATGTGATACTAATGAATATCATTGCCCTGTAGTGCACGGATAATTCAACGATGTGGATATACTAACGAATATTCTTGGCCCGTAGTGCATGGATAATTCGGTGATGTGGATTATTTATTGAATTGTGTTGCAGAGATAAAATATTGATGATGAACTTTTAAATCATAAAAGATAGTAGACATCATACTCTACTTGACTCTTCTAATGGATTGCTATTTTCGCTACAGTTGTTGATCTAAAACTTACTATCTATTGTACTCTATCAGTTTTTATACTGTTGAAGACTAATGATAATTTATTCTGCATTATCTTAGTCATAATATTCTTTACTGGGCTAGTTGAGCTCACCCTTTTCTTTCATTGTTTTCTTCAGGAAATGAGAATATAACTAGGACTAGTCGGGGAATGAAGTGATGGTCCAAGATGGTGGCTATAGTAGTCCTCACTAATCTATGAAATAGTGTGATAATAATTGTAATGAGGACTTCATTTGAGTTTGGATACTGTCTACGAGACAATATTCGTGTTAAAACTCTCAACTTATGTTTGTTGTATTTTAGACGACAGTTGATAGTTGTATAAATTAAGTTTGTATTTGAATTATGTACCATGTATTCGGCGACTCAGAATGGGTTGTATATACCTATTTTGGAGGCATCACAGGAGAGACTAACTTCTAGTTGGAGGCAAACCAGAATAGAGCTGAAGAGGGGGTAATTGCGTGGAGTAGATTCAAGGATATTTTCTTTGAGAACTACTCCTAGCAAGTATGTAGAGCTGTATGGAAATGCTGTAACGAATGTGATTTTTGTATTTAATTTAAAATATTTATTGAATTAAATAAATATTTTTGTTGATTTATTTATTGAGTTAAATAAATATTTGATGGAATTGTTGTAGATTAATTTAATTAAGTGTAATATATTAATTAAATTAATGTTGGTTAATTTTATAGTTCGAAGTTTTAATTTAATTAGGATAATTAAATTAAATGAGTTGTTAAATAATTATTATGTTGTTATAATTAAATTTAATAATTAATTAAAGATTTAATAATTTGTTATAATTAATAAATAAGAATTTTTATTATGTGGTAATTTGATCTAATGAGTTGTATTGGCTTTAATTTAATTGAATATAAAATATTAGAATTTGATGAATTAAGGTGTGACAAATAAACCATATACTAAGTAAGTTATTAAAATAAATGAAAAAGGAGCTTTAAAGAACTCCTTGAGAACATGGGATCAATTAAGCCATGATGTGCTTAACTAATACCCACGTATATCAGCTATACGTATAATGGTCTTATGCCTTGTGTTAGTTCATTTAAAACATAAGTCTGGAAAACTAAACAGAGAAAAAAAGAGAGAGCTTGAGAGAAATTGAGATTGAAGAAGAAGACTTGGAGAATTAAAGAGGAGTATTCTACATCATCTTTATGTAATCTAAACAAGAAATTAAGGGTAAACACTTAAATTCAAGTTTTAGTTTATGTTCTTAAGTTTCTTCATGAAAATTGATTTTGAGTTCTTTATAAATGGATTTTTATGGTTAATTTGTTAAGAAATTGATTATAGATGTTTATGAGTATGCATAATATGTTTTTATGTGATTTGTATGTGATTTAGAGCAATCAAATCCATGAAATTATGTTTAAAAAGGAAAATTTAAGTTTACAGTAAAAAAATATACAAGTATGACTTATATGTATAAAAATTGATGCTTAATTTGTATATTAAACTATAGATTGATGATTGATTATGTTTATAAAGTAAGAAATGAAAAGAATGCAAGTTTAATGGACTGATTTGGTCTAATAACGAATTCGTTATGTGTAATTTCATTAAATTTGAAGAAACTTTGAAAAAATGGCAAAACCTTAATTTTGGGTCCTTAAATTTATGGTTTATGTGGTTTATGATGTTAGAAGCATGTTAGAAATCATAAGTTATGATTCTATGTGATTTATAGTGTCTGGGTATGATTAAATTGTTGTATGGACAAAGATATTGGAAGTTTATGGCTTTGTTCTGTGTTCTTCGCGAACTGTTACTGCCAGTTGTTGTGCCGAGGCGCTGCAGCGCCTGTCTCAAGAGTAAATGGAGTGCTACAGCGCCAGGCCTGAGCGGCAGCGCCTGATTATAGGCATAACAATTTGTCAAGAATAAGCATGTGAATGTTATTCCTATTTATATATGATTTGATTATGAAATATATGAATGAATATGCAAGTATGCTTGCATTAAGAAAAGCTGTAAAGTCCTTTGATAGATAATAGGAATATATGTACAAAGACTTAGAATGAATTGATCAAATATGTTAGGTTGATCCTACATAAGCAAAATAGCTTTGTAAAGTCCTTGAAAAGAAATGATGTACAAGGACTATAAATATAGAAAGATCAAGCTTGTTAGGTTGATCTTATAATGTAATAGATAGGCTTGTCTTATAGTCGAGCACTGCACCAGAAATCGTTGTCTGCCAGGAGAGTTGAGGAAAACTCGAGAACTATCGAGGCAGAATCGTAGTCTATAAGATAGTAGATCTCGGATTCCTAGACTGCCAGGAGAGACGAGGAAGGATCGTAGTGTGTCGAGAAGAACTTCCTCGGAGCCGTAGTCTGCTGAGGAAGTCATGTTCAAAATCGTAAAGACAGTCTGTCTACGAGCTGACCGAGCATCTGCCGAAGCCAAGTCAAGAATCTTAGACTACACTCGGAGTCGTAAAGTCTACTGATCACATCAGAGGTAGAGATCGTAGTCGAGCAAGATCAGATGAAGACAACAAGCATAAATACAGAAATCGTAGAGTGTCAAGATCTAATCTCGAATTCGTAGTGTCTGCACAACCCAAGTTGAATTGTAGAGTGCAGAACTAAGGCTTCAACAAATGTGCTCACAACGCCAAGGCAGAATCGTAGAGCAAACACGATTCTCAACAAATGAGCACTCCCAGAATATCCAAAGTAATGAAGCCTCTGATCTGAGCTGCAAAGATACATTCCACCTAAGGGAAACCAGAGTGCACTCAACGAATGGCATGCAAGCTAACAGAAGATCTAAGCACCAACCCAATCAACATGCATATTAAGTTGTGAAGCCATTCAAGATGAAGTCTTCCATAAGTTGATCAGAAGAAGACTTCAGTCAAAGAAACTGACTAAGGAAAGTCAGAAAGTGCAGTAGCTGTCAAGTGAAAAGAAGACAACGATCTTGGAAGTAACCAGGATCGTAGTGTTTGCCAAACAAAGAAGGATTTGATGGAGTGTACACGAAGATACTGGTCAGCTTTTGAAGAACAAGGCTAAAGTGATTAAGCACTGGGTCAGTCCATTGATGATAAGTGAACGGGAGATCACAAGAAGAAAGCAAGCTGGGCATGCCACAAATCTGAAGTGTTTTGCTGTTCGAAAGAGGCTAGAACAAGGAACAAGCCATCAGTGTCTAAGATCAGTTGAAGAAAACAAAAGTGTTGAAGCACTGCACAAGAGAAGGAAGATGTGTTCTACATTGAGGATCCAATGAACACTCTTCAGGATCGTAGTGTTGTCTCAACCGGTCGATGTGCAACATTCAACATGACACTACGATCAGGTCCAAGAAGATATGTATCATAATCGTGGAGTTCGGTCATCTGAAGATTGAGGCATTGGCAACGGTTTAATCTGAAGATTGATATTCGAACAGAGCTTATTGAGAGCATCGATGCAAAAGGACAACCTCTGATCGTGGAATCAGAAGGAGGAAATAAAGTCGACTACTTGCCCAAGACATCAACGTGACATCTCTGATGGGGTAGGTGAAACAGTAGACTGTAGTGTCAGAAAAGTCATAAAGGGGATGTCATGTCACATCTGCAGTCTACACTAAATAACTCGAGATCTGCGAAGCAATTCAAAAAGCTCCCAATGACTACATTCCAATGGGAAGGTTGTGAAGGAGTATAAATCAATAAGAGCTTCAAAGATCAAGAGTTGTTGATGTTGCTGAAGTTGTAGAATCGTTGAGTTATTGGAATGCTATCGTTGACTCTACGAGTTCCACCAGAGCTTAACAGAACAAGTCTCAATGACAGTGAGACTACGAAGGTAGAAGTGAAGCAGATTTGAAGAAGAACTCAAACAGACTAAAGCTTCACTCAACAAAGATGAGAATGCCACTAAAGATGGCAGCCAAGCTGAGAGCCGAGAAGGACAAGAAGATAGCATTCAGAAAAGTGGTAGAGCATAAAGAAGATCCACAGAGCCACTCTACGAATCATCAAGAACCTAAAGCTGAACTAGAGCAAGTGCAGAACCATGTTCAAGCTTAAAGACATCTTAGCAGCAGGGCACCAACAACGACAACAACAACAACAACAACAACAAAAATAAGAAGCCAGGGCCTGAGGGGTCCTTGTTCGGAGGGACTAAATGAAGTTCTAAGCCTGCTGGGCTTGAAGAGTTCCTAGGGAACTAGAGGAGTTCCAAGGCTGCTAGCCTTGAAGAGTTCTAAGTGAACTAAAGTTCCAAGGCTGCTGGCCTTGAAGGAATCTTAGTGATTCAGGGTGCTGCCCTTCCTTAGTCATGCTAGTTGAAAGCAGATGAGTGGATTAGGAGCTTGAGTCTCTGAACCACTTAAAATCCCTTGTGTCTTTTACCTTATGGCATTTACATTATGTACCTGACTGCTATAACTGTTATGTATGTTTTAACTGCTTACAACTAAACTAACTCTACGAACAATGTATGTATGTTCATGATTAAATCAATGAAGGGGATCTTTTACTTATTCCGCTGTGCTGAAAAGATTCTTATGTTTGTCATATGCTAAGTCATTAGCAATACAAAATAAATTAGAAAAGTATTTGAAAATTAAAAGAATCTATTCAACCCCCCTTCTAGATCTATTGTGTGCCTTTTGGGAACAAACAATTAGTATCAGAGCAGATTCTCATGCTATTCAAAAGATAATCGCTTTGAGTCTGATCCTAAGCACAAACATTGTTCTAAACTTAGTTTAGTAGTAAGTCACTTGTAAATGCAGATGAGCTCACACGTTGGAAATATTGTGTACAGGTAAATGTGTATATACTCCTGAAGCTACTTTGATTAGTCGATGTTCTTAAATGCCATATCAACAAGACCAATCCTTGGCTAAAGTCAATCTTATAGTCTGAAGACCAGGCAAGGAAGCTCAAGAAGCATAAAAAGCAAAGAGTCAAGCATCCACCAGTCTGAAAGATGAAATAGCCATATATGCTAAGAAGCACGTATTTAGAGAAGAAAGGAGAATTTCTCAAGCATGTATTTGGGTAACAAGCAGCTAGATGTGAATCTTAAGGTTCAAAGTTGTCAAAGAACTAAAGATGCCAAGATTCTCTTAGCCTACATCCTCAAGACTATGGCTGATTGATCGAAGGATAACTGGAGCAACAAGCTGTCAGGAGTGAATATAAAACTATGCACATCAATGCATAACCTCAGTATACCTAAGATAAATGACTGTTAAGAAACTAACAGCAGAAAGGTACGGTTCCTCACTAATATAAATTTGTACATCATGTTGCACCTCCTTATGTACTATAACAATATTCTTTCAAGAAATTATACTCTGCCTAAAAAGGTGAAAAGAGAAAGTACACTAAGGTTGGAAACTCAAATGCTTACAAACTTTCTCTCCATCCAAGTTTTAGGTTGTAAATGACATCTTGAAAGAAATTTGAAATAGGTCATAAGCATATCAAGGTTTAATTAATCTTAAGTGGGGAAATCTTTGTCGATGGGTTAGTATGTATGTACAAACCTATGTTCTAAGGTTTTGATAACACATAGAGTATGATCAGTTCTACAAGAGTATCTTGAAGATTCGTAGAAACTGATCCCCTCCATGAATCAACCAGATACAAATAAGTGATAGTGTTGATTCTTACTCTGTGAATAGTTAAACCCTGTGAACATAACTAAGCAACTGATGAAACCATCAAAGAAAAAGAGTGTTTTATTAAAATGGTTAATCTTACACACTCATTATCATGCATCTCAAAATGTAATATCTAAATTAGTTACATGCATGAATATGATTGTTGGTGATCAATATGATGATAATTCTAATATACGAGGAATAAGGATTTTGAAGGCTAACCTGGCAGGACCCATTTAACCATTGGTACCAAAAATAGAAATTTATCTAACCTGCATGTGCTTGGTCTATCTGACCACACTAAGGAGTGATGAAGAAGATAACTTCAGTCAAGAAGATTCAACCAGCAGAAGGCTTAAGACATTTCAGAAAGGTCTCTGACAAAACTCCTATTTGTAAAAGCCTGTCCTTGAAGACTTGCTGAGCTAACATGAATGAAGCTCACATGGCTGCCGATCTCTATATGGAAGCAGACCATTCACCCTAAGATAAAAAGGGTCTTATATGCTCAATCATCTAAAGCATTTCATCTGAGAAGAATCCTCAAGGAAGTTCACATCACGGGATCATCGAGCATTAATCATGAAGAACTCATTATAGAAGCAGAACTCCACAAGTACAAACCGTCAAAGAAGACTACGTTCATAGTTCTGTCAAACTATCGAAGAGTGATTAGTCGTGGAGATATCTAGTTCTATAATACAAAGAGGTTTAAATGACAATGATGATTCCAGTCAGAAGGAGATATGCAAGGCTACCTTTTAATGCACATGAAGAAGAAGAACTCACAACTCTCTGAAAAGATAGTATCAACTATGGGGGAGCAGTGATCTGCTAAAGAATTGTAGCACTAAAAATATCAAAAATATACTATGAAGCAATGTACCAGTTACAGAGTCCCAAAACTTTGTGGTTGACAAACCAAATGAAGATACATAGTCAGTAGGAATGTCTCAAAACGTACTACTGATAACCTTGTCAACCACCTAACTCAAAAGCACGGTGCGCCTACGATCAAACATCTGATCGTAGTGTAAGAGCTGAAGGACACCACGATTACAACCAACTCAAATGTCTAATGCCGATAGAGGAAATCCCCAACAGAAAAGGTTAAACGTGATGTCAATGCAAATCACTTCTAAAAAGTTTTTCATCTGGAAAGCGCCTCAGGGACAAACTTGACCCTTAGTTCACTCTAAGAGGTTGGTCCTTCCTGAGCTACCTTAACCCAGAAGGAATGCTTAGTCAAGTTCATCTCAAGGACCAAGACAAACAACGATCGTAGAGTAAAATCTGGAGTAAACTCAATGATCGTAGTGCAACCTCAATGATTGTAGAAGTAGACTCGATGATCGCAGTTTTCCTAGAGGATACACTAGCTCATGAGGAGCTCGGAATAACTAGACAAATGCCCAACTATTCAGATCATGAGGAGATAAGTTTGGATACCGGTTGGAAAGATGTCCTGCAGACTCACCTCAGAAGTTAAGTGCCCAAACTTTTATAAAGTACATCAGTGGTTAAGCTATGCAGTTTAAAAATGAGGATTAGTGCCAAAACATCCACTGAAACATCTCTCAGAAGACGATCGATGAGTCGACAAAGAAAAACATAGAGTCTATAGCTACCTCACCAAGCTACTCTACGTTCTGAAAAATGTCAATGGTCAATCCACGTAAGTAAAACGCCTATTCTCTTAAAAGGAACATCAAACTGAAAAGTTTATGGTGAGTTATAGTTTCTTACTGGACATTGTGCAACCAATAAATGGTTGACACATCACAGCTTATGCAGAGTCAGAAGAAACTTTCATAAAGACAAATTCAAATCTTAAAACAGTTATCAGAAGCTATTGAACCTCTCTCCCTCTCTTTTTCAAACTCTAGAATCCTCTTCACAGCCTAAATCTATCAATCCTCTAGATTTGCCCAAATCGCATTCAACTATCCCTCATAAGAGGTCTGAAACCAAATACCCATATATTTCGAACCCTCATAATGAAAGAATGACGAGTTATAACCGGAATCCAACTCGGCTTCAAGAAGTTCGAAAGATCAGAAAAGAAGTTCAAGAACATACTTGAGCTCGTAAAGAAAGCTGGGTTCTCTAAGTGCTTGGAGGCCGACACTCTAGTCTATACAGAGTTAGTGAAGCAGTTCTACTCCAATGCATCAACAGATTCTGGGCTTCTGTCCACGAAGGTCAAAGGAGTAAGTCTGAAGATAAAGACATCAGACATCAATCAATATCTAGGGTTTCCCAACCAAGATCTGATAAACCTCAACGAAGTTGACACTGAAGAAGGCAAGATGTTAATGCATTAAAAGAGGAACGTAAATCTGAAGGATATGAAGAAGAAGGAGTTTCCTGAAGAATTTGAATTTTTGGCAGAGATTACAGGAAAATGTATCTTGTGCAAAGACACTGCACATGATACTGTAAGTGATCTATAATTGAGAGTCATGACTGCAATCGCCATGGAGCAGTAGATGAACTTCGGAGCCCTACTAATTGATTGACTGATCAAATTAGTGGAGAAGGATGAAGTGAAGAAGTCTACAGATAAACCCCTGACAAAGGTTTTTCATGGAAGTCTGTTGAGTATTGTGCTGAAGAAGAAACTAGGAAGCAAGATAAAGGATGATGAGGGAGAACCACCCAACGTTCACAAAGTGATGTCCCCACAACTATTTATAAACTAGAAGAAAAATCCCAAGGAAAACAAGAGGCTAATGACAACTGGGAGCAGCAGCAAGGTCTCTGCAAAGAAGAGGAAGTCACAAGAGGTGGAAAGCTCTCATTTTGATGACTATGTATCAGCAGCAGTCACACCAGCAAGGAAGAAACCTAAGGGTTTGAAGAATATATAAGTTCCACTAAGTCATCTCTCCATCGACAAGAAGAGGCATGGAACAGAAGAACAACAAGTATCAACTGCAGATACCTCAAAAAGAAGGAGTAACAAATTACTCCAAGGGCCATCTAAAGAGAAAGCAAAGGTGATGAAGGAATCAACCCCAGTTCCCTAAGAAAGTCTTTCCTCCAAGGAAGAGAATGTAGAGTCTGAAGAGGAGAAGGGAACTGAAAGCCTCAAGATTAAACCCTCAAAGAGCAAGTCCAGCAATGAAGAAGAAGCTGAATCCATGAAAGAAATTGCTAACTTTGATGGTGAAGAGGAATATGCAAGCCCTGTGGCTAACTCTCAGAGCATCCACTCTGATGATGAAGAAAGGATGCAAGTTGACACAACCGCATCTCTTACTGTAAATGCTCCAACAAGCTCATGTGATGATGTTGAGTCCAAAGAAGAAGGACCTAGCCCTAGTGTTGCTGAACATCAAGGAAGCTTGTATGTTGATTCAGAGACTTCAGATTCTAAAGAAGAAGAAAAGTATGACTCTCCTATAGCTGAACCTCCAAGAAGAAGAAAGAACAACATACTGCTTGCTAAATCTGTCTCAAAGAAGCAAGGTGAACACTCTACTGCAATCATTAAAGTAAGTGATGATGAATCTGAATCCAAGGAAGAAAATGCTGAAGAAGGTACTAGTGATGAACATCAGCAAGAAGGATTCACTAATGAATCTGATGAAAGAAGTCAGCATGATTCAAGCTCAGAAGGTGAAGAAATGGAGAAAAATTCTAGTTCTGCAAATAAGAAATTAGAGGAAAATCTATAAAGGGTTAACTCCAGTTCAGAACAGAGAGAAGGTGAAAGAGACTCCAACTCTGTAGAAGAAGAACCAGAAGATTTTCACATTCCCCACCTTGTTCATCACAAAAGAAGAATTGTAGTGGAAGTTGATGAAGAACCACTAGATGTGCTTCCCGGCAGATGGATTAATCATGGAAATGAAAGGTTAAATGTGGTAATGATGACCTCAGAAAACTTGCTCAACAATAGTAGAGCTATGAAGCTGGACACTTCAACTGTGATTTATGAGCTTGAAGCTAAGAATCATACAATAAGATGGTTTTACTCTCATATGCCATGGGTAAAGGCATCCCTCACCAAATACAACAGCTATCTCACATGGGTCTTCTCTCACCTTCCCAACGTAAAGCTAGTGGCACAGAACTTCCCACGAGTAAAGAAGTTTGCAACTCTAATGATAAAGGACCAGTCTCACTACAAAGTCTACCGACATGCTGTCAACCACTACATTTCCTATGATAGTAGAGTGGGTTATGATGGCAGAAGAATCATGGTTCACTCTACCACTGATGATGATACAATTTAGAATAAGAAGCTTCCCTCTGCCCAAGCACAGTTGTCTGACATTCCTTCATCCTCCAACAGTGATTGGCACTCAACGACTTACCAGATTCTCACTACTTTCGAAAATCTATTCAAGAATGGAAATCGTGGAGTCCAGTCTAGTGCTCAACAAAATCCTGTCCAACCACATGACCAAACTCCTACGGAGCAAGAGTTATTGAAGAATTCTGATGAGCTGGTAGAGAAGATATCTCTCATCACTAAAGAGTCAAAAATGTTGATAGAAGCATATCAAGACAGACTTCAAGCCAATATGTCTGATATATCTCTCAAAATTAAAGAGAGAGATCAAATCTATCTGAAGGCTATAAATGATCAGAAGGTAGAAGCTCTACGAGCACAGAAGGATAATGAAGAGCAAATCTTATCCCTCTTTGACAAGATTGATAATCTGAATCAGTCTCTCTCCCTACAAATTGAGCTAAGCCAACAAGAACTTAAGATTGAGGTTGGTAACTCATCTTATCTGATGGAGCAACTCATGTCTAACATGGAGCAACTTTCACAAGTGATTAATGACAAAAAGTGGGAGAAAAAGAGAGATAAAAATAAGCACTCAAGGAGGAGCAAGGAGAAAAGAAGCAAAGAAGATAAGAAGGCCAAGAAGAAGGCAAAGAAGAAGATAGCAGCAGCAAAATCAGAATCATCATCTGAGGGGGAGCCAAATGATAATGATCCTATGAATGCATAATCTGAGGGGGAGCAAGGAAAAGAAATGGAGTCACCATCCCAGGGGGAGTAGGAGCAAAAAGATTAAGCAGATAAGTAGCTGATCAACAAACATCCTGGAAACATACATGGAGCCAAAAAGGTACATCTCTAACTAATTAGGTGTGTTCTGGATCTAGGATGTAAAGTGTCATAGTTTATATAATTCCATATAATTATCAATGACATTCATGATTATCTATTTTAGAAATACACCTTCTCACTGTATATAAGATTCATTCATATCATGCATATGCACAAATTATTTTTGTCATAATTAAATAGGGAGAGATTGTCAGGAATAAGCATGTGAATATTATTCCTATTTATATATAATTTGATTATGATATATATGAATGAATATGCAAGTATGCTTACATTAAGAAAATTTATAAGGTCCTTTGATAGATAATAGGAATATATGTACAAGGACTTAGAATGAATTGATCAAATATGTTAGGTTGATCCTACATAAACAAAACAGCTTTGTAAAGTCCTTAAAAAGAAATGATGTACAAGGACTATAAATATAGAAAGATCAAGCTTGTTAGGTTGATCTTATAATGTAATAGATAGGCTTGTCTTATAGTCGAGCATTGCACCAGAAATCATAGTATGCCAAGAGAGTTGAATAAAACTCGAGAACTATTGAGGCAGAATCGTAGTCTGTAAGATAGTAGATCTCGAAGTTCGTAGACTGCCAGGAGAGACGAAAAAGGATCGTAGTGTGTCGAGAAGAACTTCCTTGGAGTCGTAGTCTGCTGAGGAAGTTATGTTCAGAATCGTAAAGACAGTCTGTCTACAAGCCGACCAAGCATCTATCGAAGCCAAGTAAAGAATCGTAGACTACACTCGGAGTCGTAAAATCTACTGATCACATCAGAGGCAGAGATCGTAGTCGAGCAAGATCAGATGAAGACAACAAGCATAAATACAGAAATCGTAGAGTGTCAAGATCTAATCTCGAATTCGTAGTGTCTGCACAACCCAAGTTGAATTGTAGAGTGCAGAACTAAGGCTTCAACAAATGTGCTCACAACGCCAAGACAGAATCGTAGAGCAAACACGATTCTCAACAAATGAGCACTCCCAGAATATCCAAAGTAATGAAGCCTCTGATCTGAGCTGCAAAGATACATTCCACCTAAGGGAAACCAGAGTGCACTCAACGAATGGCATGCAAGCTAACAGAAGATCTAAGCACCAACCCAATCAACATGCATATTAAGTTGTGAAGCCATTCAAGATGAAGTCTTCCATAAGTTGATCAGAAGAAGACTTCAGTCAAAGAAACTGACTAAGGAAAGTCAGAAAGTGCAGTAGCTGTCAAGTGAAAAGAAGACAACGATCTTGGAAGTAACCAGGATCGTAGTGTTTGCCAAACAAAGAAGGATCTGATGAAGTGTACACAAAGATACTAGTCAGCTTTTGAAGAACAAGGCTAAAGTGATTAAGCACTGGGTCAGTCCATTGATGATAAGTGAACGGGAGATCACAAGAATAAAGCAAGCTGGGCATGCCACAAATCTGAAGTGTTTTGCTGTTCGAAAGAGGCTAGAACAAGGAACAAGCCATCAGTGTCTAAGATCAGTTGAAGAAAACAAAAGTGTTGAAGCACTGCACAAGAGAAGGAAGATGTGTTCTACATTGAGGATCCAATGAACACTCTTCAGGATCGTAGTGTTGTCTCAACCGGTCGATGTGCAACATTCAACATGACACTACGATCAGGTCCAAGAAGATATGTATCATAATCGTGGAGTTCGGTCATCTGAAGATTGAGGCATTGGCAACGGTTTAATCTGAAGATTGATATTCGAACAGAGCTTATTGAGAGCATCGATGCAAAAGGACAACCTCTGATCGTGGAATCAGAAGGAGGAAATAAAGTCGACTACTTGCCCAAGACATCAACGTGGCATCTCTGATGGGGTAGGTGAAACAGTAGACTGTATTGTCAGAAAAGTCATAAAGGGGATGTTATGTCACATCTGCAGTCTACACTAAATAACTCGAGATCTGCGAAGCAATTCAAAAAGCTCTCAACGGCTACATTCCAACGGGAAGGTTGTGAAGGAGTATAAATTAATTAGAGCTTCAAAGATCAAGAGTTGCTGATGTTGCTGAAGTTATAGAATCGTGAGTTATTGGAATGCTATCGTTGACTCTACGAGTTCCACCAGAGCTTAATAGAACAAGTCTCAATGACAGTGAGACTACGAAGGTGGAAGTGAAGAAGATTTAAAGAAGGACTCAAACAGACTAAAGCTTCACTCAACAAAAATGAAAATGCCACTGAAGATGGCAGCCAAGCTGAGAGCCGAGAAGGACAAGAATATAGCATTCAGAAAAATGGTAGAGCATAAAGAAGATCCACAGAGCCACTCTACGAATCATCAAGAACCTAAAGCTGAACTAGAGCAAGTACAGAACCATGTCTGCCAACTAGTCAAGAAGAGTTTAGGGAATGCTAAGTGCTAGACGAAGTCTACCAAAAGCTCAAACACTTAGCAGACCTAAATGGTGATGGTGCATAGCTGACAACAGGTGAAGATGATCAGAAGAGAATGAAGATCAGCTGCACCAAAGAAGATGTAGTCTAGACTCTAAGTAGAATGCCAAGAGGACTACGCCAAGCTACTAAGTACATAAGAAGTTCAAGCTTAAAGATATCTTAGCAGCAGGGCACCAACAACGATAACAACAACAACAATAAGCTAGGGCCTAAGGGGTCCTTGTCCGGAGGGACTAAATGAAGTTTCAAGCCTACTGGGCATGAAGAGTTCTTAGGAAACTAGAGTAGTTCCAAGGCTGCTGGCCTTAAAGAGTTCTAAGTGAACTGAAGTTCCAAGGCTGCTGGCCTTGAAGGAATCTTAGTGATCCAGGGTGCTGCCCTTCCTTAGTGGAAATCCTGCTAGTTGAAAACAGAAGAGTGGATTAGGAACTTGAGTCTCTGAACCACTTAAAATTCCTTGTGTCTTTTACCTTATGTCATTTACATTATGAACATAACTGTTATAACTGCTATGTATATTTTAACTGCTTACAACTAAACTAACTCTACGAATAATATATGTATGTTCATGATTAAATCAATGAAGGGGATCTTTTACTTATTCCGCTGTATTGAAAAGATTCTTATGTTTGTCATATGCTAAGTCATTAGCAATACAAAATAAATGAGAAAAGTATTTAAAAATTAAAAGGATCTATTCAACCCCCTTTCTAGATCTATTGTGTGCCTACTGGGAACTAACACAGTTGAGTTGCAGTGCCTTAGTCACGTTGCAGTGCCTTAGTCACACTGCAGTGCCAGTTCCCAGTTCAATTTGGGGAGCTGTAGTGCCACTTGGCAGTTTTGCCTAGAAAATTTTATTTAATTGTTCAAGTCAAGAAAATTTAATTGTAACCTAATCTAATGAACATAAAAATGTATTGATCATATAATGAGATGTTAAAACAGATTAGTAACATGTCAATGATGATTTTCAAGTGATTAATTGATAAGTTGAATATGTACTTAAACTCATTGTTCGTGAGGTTTAATAATATGTTTAAGAGTTATGGTTTGTGTATGTGGTTAGTATAATCAGAGTTAAAGCTAAATTAAGTTAAAAGAAAATATACGCATGATGCTAATTCTGTTATAATTAATTGGTATCGTGACTTAAATGGTATGTAGGGTTAATTAGAGAATGTGAATTGTAATTTTTAGCTTACACACGAGGCAAGTTTCCTTACCCTAACTTGATTATTATTACGCAAGTTCCCTAACTCTAAACTTTCATTGAGCTTCTTAAATCCTATTCGTATATTGAGCAAGTTTTATATTCTTATTTCTAGCTATTCAGAGCTTAATTGATTCAAGTTCATTATTCCAAATGAGATGTTTTAACTCTTTTGAAATAATACTTTGACTATACAATGATTATTAAATTGTATATAGTTGAGATTCACTCTTTGATTTAAATACCGATTACATTATTGTATTTCCCCTTGAATGGCTAACGAACCCTTATTGATTCGACTAGTCCATAGTTGATTAGCGTTCTAAATTCTAGAACTTCTATTGAAGTTAATCCAAACCAAACTTCCTTTGGTGTGGACTCTTATGTCAAAACTGAGATGAACAACCCTATTATAGAGTATTATATTATGCGTTAGTGTTATGATGTTTGTGCACAATACATGGTATGAAGGGCTGATCCCCCTAAGTGCGAGAAGTAAGGTCCATATAGTCTTATGACTGTTAAATGTTTAAAGTAGAAATACTTGACAACCTAGGATATAGTTCATAGTCTTGTGACCCTCAGATATACTTTTGATCTTGTTTCATAATCTTGATTCAAAAGCCAAGCTTTCTATTATCTAATATCCATTGATTACTCACATGTTATTATTATTGTTATCGTTATACTTGTGGGCAATTGTTTGTTCACTCTTGCATAATAACATTGCAGCTGTAACACCCCCAAATCTGGATACCTGTTACCTCGGATCTGGTGCATTACAATCCAACCTTCATCTGATTATTTATAACTTTTATTCATAAATTAATGAAAATAACTTCGCTTTGTTACCAATTAGGATATTAATTCCTTCTATTTTCAGGATCTGTATAATGACCCCAAAACTTTAATAAGTCAATTCTCAATCTTGGTTATTAACCATTTTCTTTACATCACATTTGATGTTATACGTAATAATAATGCGGAATAATTAAAACTTTTCTGTATTCTTTATTTATTTCCCTGAATCACAACAATTATCAATTACAAATCCTTGAATTGAATCTATTATATGATTTGATTCATCAGAGTTACATCCAAATTCGATATCCTTATATATTGAGTAATTATGGATTTACAACTCTACATGAGTTTAACATCTAAAACAACTATCAAGTGCATCATCTAAAACTAAAACACAATTCACAACCATATCTTCAGATAAATAAATCAATCCTCTTATGTTACTATTGATCTCTATCATTCAAGTAGCACGTTACGTTACCTTGAATTCTTAACCTGCAAAAATTGTGATGCCCCCAAAATAGGTTCAATCCATCCAACCCATTCTGAGTCGCCAAATACATAGTACAGAAAATAACTACAACTTTATTATTACAATTGTCGTGCAAAATATGACAACACATATACTGTGAGTTTAAATACAAATATTGTCATCTAGATAGTATTCATACTCAATTAAGTCCTCATTATACTTATTGATACACTATTTTACAAAATAGTGAGGACTACTAAAACAACTGTCTTGAACCATCATTCCACACCCCGACTAGTACTCGCTACATTCTCGCCTCCTGAGAAGAAAAATGGAACAACAAGGAAAAGGGTGAGCTCAGCTAGCCCAGTAAAGAATATTATGACTAAGATAATACAGAACAAATTATCGTTAGTCTTCAACAGGGAAAAATCTAATAGAATACAATAGACAACAAGTTTTAAATCAATATTCGCAGCGGAAAATAATAATTCATAGAAGAGTTACGTAGAGAATGAAATCTACTATTATCTATGAATTTAAAAGTCCATCATCAATATTTTATCCCTGTAACATCAATCAATAATCATCTTTGCACTACAAGCCAAATATATTCATCAGTTGGTCATGTTCATCTCAACACATATTCATCTTTGCACTACGGGCCAAAGATATTCATCAGAAATCATTCATCCTTGCACTACAAACCAAAGATATTCATTAATATCATCAATTAGGACTGAGGATAATGAAAAATATTTTTAAAAAAACGAATCCAGTGAAACAAAAGAACAAATATTAAGGATTCGTATTTCAGCTATTCCATGTCCAAAAATACCTCATAAATAATCATGGTGGAGTAAAATTCAAGAATGATCAAAACATAGATACAATCAAAGCTAGTATCCAGAATAGATATTTTGGACAAAAAGAAGAAAAATCATTTTCCGGTGAGTAGTACCGTATTCGTGAATAGTGCCGTATACGTGAATAGTGCCGTATACGTGAATAGTAATTTCGACACCAAAAGATAGAAATTTCACAAAAAATATCATTATGTTTCGTGAATAGTACTCGTGAATAGTAACTCGAGAATAGTAACTCATGAATAGTAACTCGTGAATAGTAATAGTAATCCCGACATGAAAAAGTTCCAAATTTGATAAAAAATTTTAACCAATATTTCGGCATAATGATATTGAAAAAATAATATCATTTTTGAATAGAATAACATCCCTTACCTCGTAAAGACAATACTTCTAGTTAAAAAACCAGATATAGGTTATGACTTGAACTTGCACCGTATAGCAACACTCAAAGTATTAAAATACTCACAAAAATACGCTCAATATATCGAGAGAGAAAGAGAGAGAAGTTTTTAGTTTCTGGTGTCATTTTCAATTCTAACCTAAGTACCCTATTTATAGGAAAATGCTTAGAACACCAAAGTAGAAAATTTAATATAATAACAATATATATATATATATATATATATATATATATATATATATATATATATAAATTTTCAAGCCCACCTTAGAAAATCTGAAATCAGCCCATTCAACACACATATGGAACACACCATAATGTAAAAAACGTTTTTCTAAATAAAAATAATTAAAACTTGCAAAAATCAATTATTCTGGAATTTTGGAACTTCGATAATTCATAATAAATAGCCTTTTTATCAGAAAATTCAAATCTCGCGAGTTTTTATAGGAAATTCAATTCTCTACAACTTTACAGAAGAAAGTTTTTCCAAATTCCAAACAAAAATTGACCGAAATCTACAAACGGACGATTTTACAGGCTATAATCATATTTCAGTCAAGAAATGGGTCCACCGACATACAAAACATTTGTTAATCATTTAATGCAACAAAAATACTATTTCTCCTTATATACTCATATATCCCACATTAATTGTAAAAATTTCACCATTAATATATTATTAAAATAATATATTTAAATGCATTATTTTATCAGAAAAAGATAAAATATTAATTTTCAACAATTGTCACATTTAAAAATTTTCTCCATCTATATCCACATAAAATTAATATTTTTCTCATCATATAAATCAATAATTAATTATTCACAAATAATATTACAGAATCACAGTACTGGTAACCAGGCCGTTCCTAGGAAAGAGGGGGCTTTCCAATAAGGATCTCTCCTTACTGGCGCGTAATTAGGTGACCAAACCTCTTCTTAGACATAACTTTATAGATATTGCCAATAATATTTTCTAATAATATTATTCAGATAATATGAATTATTGCTTCGATAATAGAAAATACTGTGTAGTGACAATTATTGAAACAACAGTAATATAAAATATCAACGCAGCAATTATTGAATTAATAAAATAAAATACTGAACAGTAATTACTATAACAATTATTGAGTGGTGCCTTCTTACGTAAGAATCAATAATTGGTGCAATACCGTGTGCTACTGTGCAACAACGCGTATTACTGTGTTTTAACCACCGAGTATTCCAACAGTATTAACGGTAATAACTACGCCGTTATTTATAAACAACTTATACTTGTCGTTTTTTTCATCCAATCGCTTTCCGTTATGGGGCCCACACAAGGCTGCGCCGTCGTATGAATATTTCCAGACAGGAAGAATATTCCACAACCAAACGAATATTCCCCGACAACAATGAATATTTTATAACCACCTGCTTATTTAAAATATTTGCGCATTTTACCCATAACTAACTTCATTAATCAATTTAACCATTACTATTTTAAAATAAAAAATATAGGAAATTAAATTTCATTTATTAATAATTTGGGGTCTTACAACCTCCCCTCCTTATGAAATTTCGTCCTCGAAATTGACGTACGTACCTGGTGTTTCGAAAAGATGAGGATACCTCGCTTCCATTTCAGATTCTATCTCTCAGATCATCATGATTTCTCCATTGCTCATCTCCCATGATAACTTCATTTGGGTTCCTCATTTGTTGGGAAGTCATGACAACCGACATCCCTCGAACTACTCGGCTTTGACTTGTCTGGAGCAGCATTTGGCGTCATCATTACCGTTAGAATATACTTTTCTATAGGACATATTCCTCCCTCAACTGCCTCTTCGTACTCCTCATTCATGATCTGAATCATCAATCTTCGATCCATATCGGATTCAGGTTGACCGCTATGTACAGGGTAATTCAAAACTCGATGTTGGGTTCTCCCAATTGCTTTCCAAAAAGAAAAATTCATATCATCTATTTTAGCCTTCTTAGATCGAACATCTCTTTCCACAATATCCACGTGTCGTGCGGCTTTTGCCCATGCATCACTTATTCTCACTCGTTCAGTTTTTTCTTCTTAAAGCTCAGATTCCATTTTTATCATCTTATACTCTGCCAAAGAATGCTTCTGTTCAAACATCACATATCGGGTAACATAAGCTTGAATTTTTGCATCCTTTTGTTCCACGACCGTCTGTTGTTCTTCTGCCTGCTCTTCTAACTCATGAATACGATTTTGAAATTCTACATTTTGATCATATAATACCTCTAATAAACTCTCCTCAGGTACTTCTTCTTCCTCTTCTTCCTCAGTCTCAGCTGTTACCTCTGCGACTATCTCGGGTGCAACTATCAATTCTTCACTCACCACATGGATATATCTAATTCCTTCTTCGTCTGACATCACATTATCACGGTTAGTGATTAGAGGTATCCCTACAGTCTCATTCACTCCATTGTTAGCATTCTCAGCTGCCATTCTCATATACTGCCATAAAACAAGGGTTAATTAAACAAATTAACATATCACATAATATCCCAATATTATGACTGACCAACAAATAAGCTTAGGTAGGACACACTAGCGTAGGATTTACTCATCTCTCCCCTCCTAGTTGTATTCCCCGATCTCCGTCAGAGATCATATCCCTAAGCTCTGATACCAAAATGTGACACCCCAAAAATAGGTCCAATCCATCCAACCTATTCTGAGTCGCCAAATACATGGTACAGAAAATAACTACAACTTTATTATTACAATTATCGTGCAAAATACGACAACACATATACTGTGAGTTTAAATACAAATATTGTCATCTAGACAATATTCATACTCAATTAAGTCCTCATTATACTTATTGATACACTATTTTACAAAATAGTGAGGACTACTAAAACAACTGTCTTGAACCATCATTCTACACCCCGACTAGTACTCGCTACATTCTCGCCTCCTGAGAAGAAAAATAGAACAACAAAGAAAAGGGTGAGCTCAACTAGCCCAGTAAAGAATATTATGACTAAGATAATACAGAACAAATTATCGTTAGTCTTCAACAGGAAAAAATCTAATAGAATACAATAGACAACAAGTTTTAAATCAATATTCGCAGCGGAAAATAATAATTCATAGAAAAGTTACGTAGAGAATGAAATCTACTATTATCTATGAATTTAAAAGTTCATCATCAATATTTTATCCCTGTAACATCAATCAATAATTATCTTTGCACTACAAGCCAAATATATTCATCAGTTGGTCATGTTCATCTCAACACATATTCATCTTTGCACTACGGGCCAAAGATATTCATCAGAAATCATTTATCCTTGCACTACAAACCAAAGATATTCATTAATATCATCAATTACGACTGAGGATAATGAAAAATATTTTTAAAAAAAAGAATCCAGTGAAACAAAAGAACAAATATTAAGGATTCGTATTTCAGCTATTCCATGTCCAAAAATACCGCATAAATAATCATGGTGGAGTAAAATTCAAGAATGATCAAAACATAGATACAATCAAAGCTAGTATCCAGAATAGATATTTTGGACAAAAAGAAGAAAAATCATTTTCTGGTGAATAGTACCGTATTCGTGAATAGTGTCGTATACGTGAATAGTGCCATATACGTGAATAGTAATTTCGACACCAAAAGATAGAAATTTCACAAAAAATATCATTATGTTTCGTGAATAGTACTCGTGAATAGTAACTCGAGAATAGTAACTCATGAATAGTAACTCGTGAATAGTAATTCATGAATAGTAACTCATGAATAGTAACTCATGAATAGTAACCCCGACATGAAAAAGTTCCAAATTTGATAAAAATTTCCAACCAATATTTCGGCATAATGATATTGAAGAAATAATATCATTTTTTAATAGAATAACATCCCTTACCTCGTAAAGACAATACTTCTAGTTGAAAAATCAGATATAGGTTATGACTTGAACTTGCACCGTATAGCAACACTCAAAGTATTAAAATACTCACAAAAATACGCTCAATATATCGAGAGAGAAAGAGAGAGAAGTTTTTAGTTTCTGGTGTCATTTTTAATTCTAACCTAAGCACCCTATTTATAGGAAAATGCTTAGAACACCAAAGCAGAAAATTTAATATAATAACATATATATATATATATATATATATATATATATATATATATATATATATATATATATAAATTTTTAAGCCCACCTTAGAAAATCTGAAATCAGCCCATTCAATACACATGTGGAACACACCATAATGTAAAAAACGTTTTTCTAAATAAAAATAATTAAAACTTGCAAAAATCAATTATTCTGGAATTTTGGAACTTCGATAATTCATAATAAATAGCCCTTTTATCAAAAAATTTAAATCTGGCGAGTTTTTATCGGAAATTCAATTCTCTACAACTTTGCAGAAGAAAGTTTTTCCAAATTCCAAACAAAAATTGACCGAAATCTACAAACGGGCGATTTTACAGGCTATAATCATATTTTAGTCAAGAAATGGGTCCACCGACACACAAAACATGTGTTAATCATTTAATGTAACAAAAATACTATTTCTCCTTATATACTCATATATCCCACATTAATTATAAAAATATCACCATTAATATATTATTAAAATAATATATTTAAATGCATTATTTTATCAGAAAAAGATAAAATATTAATTTTTAACAATTGTCACATTTAAAAATTTTCTCCATCTATATCCACATAAAATCAATATTTTTCTCATCATATAAATTAATAATTAATTATTCACAAATAATATTACAGAATCACAGTACTGGCAACCAGACCGTTCCCAAGAAAGAAGGGGCTTTCCAATAAGGATCTCTCCTTACTGGCGCGCAATTAGGTGACCAAACCTCTCCTTAGACATAACTTTATAGACATTGCCAATAATATTTTCTAATAATATTATTCAGATAATATGAATTATTGCTTCGATAATAGAAAATACTGTGTAGTGACAATTATTGAAACAACAGTAATATAAAATATCAACGCAGTAATTATTGAATTAATAAAATAAAATACTGAACAGTAATTACTATAACAATTATTGAGTGGTGCCTTCTTACGTAAGAATCAATAATTGATGCAATACCGTGTGCTACTGTGCAACAACGCGTATTACTGTGTTTTAACCACCGGGTATTCTAACAGTATTAACGGTAACAACTACGCCGTTATTTATAAACAACTTATACTTGTCGTTTTCTTCATCCAATCGCTTTCCGTTGTGGGGCCCACACAAGGCTGCGCCGTCGTACGAATATTTCCCGACAGGAAGAATATTCCATAACCAAACGAATATTTCCCGACAACAATGAATATTTTATAACCACCTGCTTATTTGAAATATTTGCGCATTTTACCCATAACTAACCTCATTAATCAATTTAACCCTTACTATTTCAAAATAAAAAATAGAGGAAATTAAATTTTATTTATTAATAATTTGGGGTCTTACAAAAATGGTTATTTGCAAGGATGAGCTCGACAGCTCAGCAAATCTAACAGTTTTCATGCATCACATAACACATAATATAATGCTCAATTTACACAATCATAGTCATTTAAATTCATTACGCATGCTGCTTCTCATATAACAAGTATAGATATTAACTTCTTAAGCATATAGTCATAGATTGACTTTCCAATTTCATATACATTTCATATGCATCTCATACGTAATTCCACATTCTCATAATATAATTCAACTAACAGTTATCGCATTCATATAGGAAATAGGAACTGAAAGACTTGCCTGGCTCATAGATTACGAACTACAACTTAACTGCTTATAGCTATCTGCACTTCGTGTATTCCTACACAATTGTATAATCATGAATTCATATCCATTAGTCATACATATTCATATATTCTCAATGTAATAATAATTTTACATTGTTTCCTAACTTGGTTTTTAAACATTCATTTCACTCCTTTAATATACTCTTAGGATATCTATGTTGTTAGCTCATTACACTTTCATGCTTATTCTTTTGAAACAATCTTGTTTCATCTTTTACTGTCTTCAAGGAACATATATAGACATGCTCTAAAGTCTGGACAGTTAACAAACTGTTCTTGACCACTTTGCAGCACGTCGCGACCGCGCTGTTATTAGGCTTGGGAGTGGCGCGACCACGCTACTCCCTGCCAAAACTAGAACTGAAATTTTCAAGGATCCAGTTTTCTTAGTAGCACCTTAATATCTTTGAACACAATATAAACACATAAGCACAGGGTTTAGAACAAATTTGGTTTCCCACACTTGTTAACGTTGAGGTTAACTTCTAAAACTTTTTGTTTCTTTTGCATTCCTTTGTTCAACTAGGATTAACATGTTCAATAGTCTATTGACCAAATTGAACACCTTCTCAGGTATCTAAAACATACTTTGAGATAAAACTCGAATCAAGCATACAACTTCCTTTTCAAAACTCTTTAATCAAGACTAAATAGGTTTATTCAACAAGGGACTCACTATGTTAACCATTAAGTCACGTAACGATACTAAACAATCCTTAATACGCATGCTCATGTGTATCAAACTCATTTACTCATAGTTAGTATAGTCCTTACTTTAAAACATGATTGAATAACTTATATTATGCTTAACTAATCGGATGCACATATCATTCTTGCTTAAAGGCATAAAAAGTACTATCATGCTTGAACATAAAGTCAGAATATAAGGACACAATGTTCATCGCTTTTCAAAACTTATAAGTTTTCTTTAAAAACTCATGCTAAACCCAAATAATGTGTAAAGTAATTTCGGATCATATTCTATATACCTAAGCTATATATGTATGCTCACATGTATACAACTTATTTACACCTAGGTTGAAAAGTTTAACACTTGAAATCTCATTTAAACCATGCTTGAAAAGTCTAAATCATGCTTAGCTAGATGGTGAACATATCCGTCATGTCTAGAGGCATAAAATACCCTAATATACATGCTAGAAAAATCAGAACTTAAAGGATATAAGGTTCATCATGGTTTGTTTTTCAAAACATGTTTTCCATTTTAAAATCATTATAAACCAAGCTAATACAACTCATTATTGCAAAGCAACTTTAAATCACATGCTAGATCCCTTTACATACTTAGTTAAGTCAAATTAACATGCTCAGAATACTAGAAGATAAACAAAATTAGAATTCAAGACTGGCATGTAGCGCAGTTGCGCTAGTATTGTACTGGGAAGTGGTGTAGCCGTGCCACTTTTGCACAACACCAGACATGGCCCTGCTTCGAACCAAAACTTCCTAAAATTTCATACAATTAGCAATTTAAATCAAACCAGTTAATATAAACTTTGTAAACTTACTACCAAACATACATAGTATGATTCTAACAACTCAAACCAATTAAACAACCAAATTAAAGACTTTATTTCAAGGTTCATACCATTTTTCCATATTTTAACATATTTAACGAATTCCTTCACCACGAACTCGTTTCTAAAATAAATTGGTCCATTTAACTTTCATTGTTTTCGTATTCAACCATATTAACAACTTTTAACAATAATTTACATACTGCAATAATATTTAGTCATCAATTTTGACTCACTTATCAAGTATTTCATGATATTTCTAAGAATTTATAAAACTTTGAAATCAAGAACATATATATCAGTAATATTACCTCTTAAATGCTTTAATTGGTAACTATAGCTCCTCAATTCTCCATTTGCTCCTCAATTCTACCACACTCACTCTTCATAGCTACTTATCAGAAAATTTCAACAAGTTCACTTAAGAAGGATGAGTATCCATTTATAGAGAAATCATTGTCCATACAATACCTTTGCCCATTGTTTTGATTTACCAGGAAGAAGAAGAAACTAAAGGGTAGTGAAGAGTTGGTAACCTACTCCATCTTCCTCCATCCCTTAAGCCATTTTCAGCTCTATCAACAGTGAATAGGAGTATGGTAGGCCAATGGCCTATTACGACTAATATAAGAAAAGGGACACTTATATTGGGACAAGCTACATCACTTCTTTACTTATCAATAAAATAGACATCATTCTACTAAGGTTAATTCCTCTTGGGCTCATTAAGTCAATTTTTATGACTTAACATTACTACAATAAATTAA
Source organism: Panax notoginseng (assembly GCA_016801055.1). NCBI lineage: Eukaryota > Viridiplantae > Streptophyta > Magnoliopsida > Apiales > Araliaceae > Panax > Panax notoginseng. The sequence continues at coordinate 120,040,678 of CM029021.1, read as the reverse complement.
GTTATGGACACATACACACACACACACTTACATATATGTACACCCACATATACACAAGTATATTTATACCTTAAATATACACCAATACTTATAATCATGTACTTCATGTTCATCGAGTTAGTCCGAATAATATTTTAATTAGGCTAACATATAATTTAGTTGGGTACACTTAACCCAATATTTTCCATCACACTTATTATCACACATAAATACCACAATGATTAATTAATATCCATCATTTATTCTCTTACCACTGATTTTCTTTTAATAATTCCAGTTAAACATTCAGTTAGTTTAACTTTAATATTTATGCTACACAAGGCTCATTTATTCAAACTTACTCAAGCTTATTATATAATCTCAGTAGTTACCAAAATATCAAGGTCTAGGTCATGTTTGGCTTTTCTCCAATTCTAATTCCTTTAATATTCCTTTAACATAAAGTTTGTGTGACACACTTTACTTTAATACTAAATTATTTAACTTACCTATATTAATTATACACTTATGAACTTATGCATATAATACCTTTATTTAAAAATAATCATTACCCTTAGAATAATTAACCTTTACTACATTATTTAAATTATACAATTATAAATATAATTATCCGATTGTCCTAAGACAACTTCTTCAATCTTTACATTTAGCCACATCTTAAATATTAATCTAATATATAAATCTCTAACCAATATTTATTTATAGATATATTGGTTTTCTTCTATTATCCATCACTTATTTTCTATTAACATCTTTCAAATATTAAACCATTTCATATATTACCATACTATGTAATATATTAAAAAATACATTCTTAATTAACAAATTCGTTTTATCCTCTTTATGCAAAACACATATATTAATTCACCATCTTATGTAAGTGAATTAACCCTTTTCATTCAATTTACTATCCCGCCACTACCACACAAGGCTTTAACATTATATTATAATATTACATAATATAAATTAATTAACCAATATTTATTTCGGGTTAATTAATTTCCATAATTAATTCTCATTTAATTAATGATTTGCTATCTCAATCCATTCATGGACAATTTGAATATCAAATATGACCCATATGATAATATATTAGCCACTAATATACAAATCCTAAAGTTCAGATTACACAAACTCATCCTGAATCGTTTGCAGACCGGCGCGGCCGCGCTGGTCTTAGGTTTGAAAGTGGCGCAGTCGTACCACCTTAAGTTCAAATGCAGACATGTTCTACTTTAACAAAAACAGTAACTTAACTCGTAAATCCTTTAACATGCTTCCTATATGCTAACTTAGTATACCAGCTAACCAAAATCAATCTCCTCTTTTGATTTTACAATATCAATTACTACAATATTCTTTAATAATTTAGAGATTAAACTGCAAGTTCAAACTCTATTTTCTTTAATAGTTTAATTAACTATAAAATCTCATATATAATTTCTTCCCACATAATTCAAAAATCAAAATATATAACACATATATACATTCATATTTGAACCCGATATATCTTATAATCAGAATTTTATTTACTAAACTCTTATTTTAATAATTTTTGAAATTTTGGGTTATCACAGCAGCTAAGGTTGAAAAAACTGACGAGCATTCCACTTGTAAAGGCAAGGGCGAGATGAACAAGTGATGAAGACTTGTTTAATTTTATTTGAGAATGTTATGTATAAGACTTATTTCATTATGTTATTTTTCCACATTTGATGTATTTAAGGTTAGACAACCTGGGATTTAGTCATGCTGTTGTAACCCTTTAATGGGAGAATTTTTATTTAAGTTATGAGTTTCATTTATATCCTTATTTATGGGTAGTTATATGTGATTTAATTAGACAGTGAACACCAAATCCTGTGGGAATGAAGTATTCGGATTTGGGGGTGTCATAAGTGCGGTTCTTGGAGTTAAAGTAAGGGGATATGATAGTTCCTCAGTATGCTGCTAGGTTTAACGAACTAGCTAGATTCACTCCACATCAGGTGGTTACTAAAGAGAGGAAGGCTCGAAGGTTTGAGTAGGGACTGAAGCCTTGGCTCTATAGTAGGATTTTTGTGTTCCAAAGCAACTCTTTTGGAACCATTCTGGAGAAAGCTATCATAGCAGAAGGAGGTAGTGAGGCTTTGAGCCAATATTACAAGGATAAGAAGAACAAGAACAAGACTGACAGAGGATTCAAAATTGAAGGTGTCAGCAGAAGTGGTGGACAACAAAAGAGGAAGTGGATCAGCTCTGGGAATACTGGGGCGAAACAAGAAGACCCTAAGAGAAGGTTAGAGGCTTGCAAAAATTATGGGAAGGCTCATTTAGGAGTCTGTCTCAAAGGTAAGATTGTGGGCAGGAAAGGCATATTGCTCCTAACTATCCTAACCCGAAGAACCACAATTGTTTAGTTTGTGGTTTAACTGAGCACATAGCAAGGAGCTACCCGAAGAAAGGAATGGAGGGTAGCAAGGGAGTTAGCAGTAGAAAGTTGACGATTACTAGTCCAGCTCCACCTAATGGACCTACCACGAGGACCTTTAATATGATCGTTCAGGATGCGGTAGCATTAGGAAATGTAGTGTTAGGTATAATCCCAGCCAATAATATTAACGCATATGTGTTGTTTGATTCGGGTGAAACATTTTCCTTTGTGTCATGTGAATTTGCTTGACGTTTAGGTTCCTTTCCCGAGAAGTTAGAAATTCCTCTAAACATTGAAGTAGCAAATAAAGAATTAATTCCCGTTAAACATATTTACAAGAACTATAACGTAGAGATAAAAGGACAAAGATTATGAGTAGATTTAATTCCGTTTAACTTGGGGGAATTCGACATAATTTTGGGGATGGATTGGTTGTCTAACCACGGGGCAATGATTGATTGTCAAAAGAAGAGTGTAAACCTGTGGATGTTAAAGCAGTCTAAAGTGGTATTTTACAGTAGTAAGTCACCGAGACGTTCTTGTTGTCTAACGATGACACAAGTAAGGAAGTTATTGAAGAAAGGATGTGTAGGGTATCTTTGCCACATTGTTGATACCCAGTAAGTGGGAGCAGATGGATCAGATACCTATTGTGAAAGAGTTCGCGAATGTATTTCCAGACGAGCTGTCAGGTGTTCCGCCGGATAGGGAAATAGAATTTTTTATAGACGTTGTGCCTGGAACGACACCAATTTCTAGGGCACCGTATCGTATGGCGCCGGTAGAAATGAAGGAATTAATGATTCAGTTACAAGAACTATTAGATAAAAAGTATATTCAACTGAGTGTGTTCCTGTGGGGAGCGCTAGTGTTATTTGTGAAGAAAAAAGACGAATCGTTAAGACTTTGTATCGACTATCGTGAGTTAAACAAAGTAACGATTAATAATAAGTACTTATTGCCTCGAATCGATGATATTTTTGATCAGTTAAAATGGGTGATGTACTTTTCTAAGATAGATTTACGAACGGGATATCATGAGCTGAATGTGAGGAAAGAGTGTGAGACCCCGAATTTTATGAAATGAAAGTATTCGATTTTCTTAAAATTATTATTCTATTTAGTAAATGGTTAAATTGATAAAAGGTTAGAGTTAAGGGTGATATGTGAAAATTTTACAAAGTAAGCAAGTGGTTATAAAATATTCGTTTAGTCGAGGAATATTCATTTTAACAGGGAATATCCGTACGACGACACAATCATTGGTCGACCCCACAATGGAAGTATTATCAGAGTTAGAAACGACAGAAATATATTTTTATAAAATAACGGTGAAAGTTTTACCGTTAAACTGTTGAAATACCCGGTGGTAAAAAAACAGTAATACGCGTGGTTGCATAGTAGCACACGGTATTGATTATTGATGCTTACGTTAGAAGTCACTCAGTTATACTCAATTATTTCTACAATAATTGCTACATAATATCTTTCATATTATTGATTCAATTATTGTCACAGTATCATCTGCATAATATTTTATATTATTAAATCAATAATTGAGACGATAAAGTTATTCATATTATTATTTGTAATATTGACGATGTCTAGAAAGTTCTGTTGAGGAGAGGTTTGGTCACCTAATTGCGCGCCAATAGGGAGAAATCCTTATCGGAAAGACCTCTCTTTCTTGGAAATGATCTGGTTGTTAAATATTGTGAGTTATAATATTAATGATGAATAAGTTCGTGTTAATTAAAGATAAAATTGATATTTTCATTATGTTGGGATTATTAGTGTTAGTGAAAATTGACATTTATTTTGATAATAATTGACTTCTGGAGGTTATATTGACCAATCGGGTAATTAATCGGATAAATGAGCAATTAATTGTTATTAGTTCACATGCTTATAACTATTTGTTCACATGTATGTACTATTGATTTACATGCATGTACTATTAGGGAATGTGGTGTAAGATTGATAATACTTGCAGGACTACATTAAAAATAGAGGTATAGATGAAGGTACTATACTGCAACTGTTTGTTCACATGTATGGAACTATTAATTCACATGCATATACTATTAATTCACATGCATGTACTATTAGGGGAGGTGGTACAAGATTAATAATACTTGTAGGACTAAATTAAAAATGAAAGAAAAGATGAAGGTATTATACCGTAATAATTCGAGCCCCAAAACGTGCAATTATCGAAAATATATTTTTCTATAAATAGAAGCTCATTCTTCTTTCATTCTCACCAATTCACTAAGACTCACAAGAGCAATTATAGAGAGAGAAGCTATAGAGAGAAAGAAGAAGAGTAGTCTGCTACTTCACTATTCTAGTATCCAGTCTTCTTCTAAGGTAAGGGTTATTATTTATTTCATATTCTGAAGAGATATTATTTTTTGTATTCGTATGAATATTATTTTCGTTCAATATTCGTAAGTAATATCATTTTTGTTTAATATTCGTAGGGATAATGTCTTCATTTAATATTCGTAAGGAATATTATTTTCGTTCAATATTCGTAAGAGATATTATTTATTTCTTATTCGTAAGGTTATTATTTCTTACTATTCACTCGAGTATTATTCACTCGGGGGTACTATTTATGGGTACTATTTATAAAGTACTATTCATGGATACTATTCACAAAGTACTATTCATAAAGTATTATTCACGGGTACTATTCATAAAGTACTATTCCTAAAGTACTATTCATGAAGTACTATTCATGGGATACTATTCACTCGTGTACAATTCACCCGGGGGTACTATTCATGACAAAAATTGATTTCTTTGCTGTCCAAATCATTTTTGATACAATATTATTCTTGAATTTTACTCCACTAAGTAATATCATGTTGACAATTTGGACATTTTTAAAACTTTGGGTAAATTTAAAGTCTTTAATATTTATCCTTGATTTCGTTTGATTAATGCTTACATCATTGTTATCATCCTCATGCTTATATTGTGATGAGAGTCATCTTTGGCCAAGGGTGCAAAGATGGACTGTTGATGGGTATGATGATGACTAGGGATCATTCAGTATAATCATGACCCGTAATGTAACTAATGATGTGATAAAAGTCCTCATTAGCCCATAGTGCAAAGATGGACGGGTGTGTGACATGATTATGACCATTGGTGATTACACGAATATCCTTGGCCCGTAGTGCATGGATAATTCGTAGACGTGATATTAACGAATATCCTTAGCCGTAGTGCATGGATAATTCGATGATGTGATTGGCAGGATCATAACCATTAGTTAACAGTTAAATGTCTTTGGCCGTAGAGCACTGACAGGAAATTGATTGGTATGATCATGACCATTGGTTTTATAGTTAAATATCTTTGGCCCGTAGTGCAAAGATAGACAACTGATTGGTATGATCATTATTATTACATTTGAATATCTTTAGCCTTTGGGGTAAAGATATTGAGTAAACATTCTATTAAGCCTTTGTGGCAAGGAGAAACTGTTGATTCACATTATTATAAACATGTATTGTGAATTTAACTATATTCTTTTACGGTTCAGGTGAAGACATGTGATGAAAGTTCTATTTGTCTTGGGTATAACAAAGAACTGTTAATGGGCATTACAGCGATAAAATTGATGATAAACTTTTAAATCATAGAAGATAGTAGATATCATGCTCTACTTGACTCTTCTAATGGATTGCTATTTCCGCTGCAGTTGTTGATCTAAAACTTGTTGCCTATTATATTTCTATCTGTTGTTATACTATTGAAGGCTAAGGATAATTTATTCTGTATTATCTTAGTCATAATATTTTTTTACTGGGCTAGTTGAGCTTACCCTTTTCTTTCATTGTTCTCTTCAGGAATTGAGAATATAGCTGGGACTAGTCGAGTTATGGAGTGACAGTCCAGATGGTTGCTTTAGTAGTCCTCACTATTCTGTGAAATAGTGTGATAATAAATGTAATGTGATTGAATTTGAGTTTGGATATTATCTAGGAGACAATATTTGTATTAAAACTCATAGCTTATGTTTTGTCGTATTCTGCACGACACTTAACAGTTGTATAAATTAAGTTTGTATTGGAGTTATGTACCATGTATTTGGCGACTCAGAATGGGTGATGTATACCTGTTTTGGGGGTGTCACAAAGAGTATGTACCGAAGACAGCGTTCAGGACTCATTACGGCCATTAGGAGTTCCTGGTAATATCGTTTAGGTTAACAAATGCGCCAGCCATATTTATGGATATGACAAACAAAGTGTTCAAGCAATTATTGGAGAAGTTCGTCGTAGTGTTCATTGATGATATTCTAGTCTATTCTAAGACGTCAGAAGATCACGTTGAACATTTTAGGATAGTATTAGAAACACTAAGGAAGGTGAAGTTATACGCTAAATTCACAAGTGTGAGTTTTGGCTAGAGAGAGTGCAGGTTTTAGGGCACATAATTGATATGGAAGGAATATCAGTGGATCCAGCGAAGGTTAAAACAGTGATTAATTGGGAACAACTGAAGACACTGACTGAAGTGCGTAGCTTCTTAGGGTTAGCGGGTTTCTATCAAAGATTTTTCTAAGATAGCTACTCCGTTAACAAATTTAACAAGGAAGATGGTGAAGTTTGTATGGACGCAGAAGTGCAAGTAAAGTTTTCAGGAATTAAAGAAGAGATTAAGTGAGGCACCTATATTGTCATTACATAATGATATAGGGAGTTTCATAGTTTATAGCGATGCTTCGCATAGAGAGCTTGGTTACGTGCTTATGCAGCATAACAAAGTCATTGCGTATGCATCAAGGAAATTGAAGGATTATGAGAAGGGTTATCCTACTCATGATCTGGAATTGGCAGCAGTGGTGTTTGCCCTAAAGATATAGAGGCATTATCTTTATGGGGAGAAGTGTGAAATATATACAGATTACAAAAGTCTGAAATATATTTTTACCCAAAAGGAGTTGAATATGAGACAAAGGAGATGGTTAAAATTGATAAAGGATTATGATTGTGAAATTTTGTATCATCCGGGGAAAGCAAATGTGGTGGCTGAGGCCTTAAGTAGAAAGGGTCGGGAGAAACTATCAATGTTAACTGCTAAAGATGAGTTAATAACAGAAATGACTAGGATGGAGTTAGAAGTCAGACTTCCGAGTGAATTAGGAGAAAAGTTGTTTGCAGTGGAGGTTCATCCTATGCTTGCTGATAGAATAAATGAGGCACAATTGAAGGTGAAGTGTGTGAAAGAATAAGAAGTAGAATTGTCGATGGGGAAGGGATTAAGTTTAAACTTGATAATGAAGGGTTACTAAGATTTGAAGGGAGAATTTGGGTTGCGTGTGTGGCGGAATTAAAAGAAGAGATTTTACAAGAGGCCCATAGTTCGAGGTACTCAACTCATCCTGGTAGTAATAAGATGTATCAAGACCTTCAACTATATTTTTGGTGGCCAAACATGAAGAGAGAAATAGCAGAGTGTGTTAGTAGGTGCTTGACTTGTCAAAAGGTCATGACTGAACACCAGAGACCAAGTGGTTTGGTGCAGTCACTAGAAATTCTGGAGTGGGAATGAGAGCATATCACCAAGGATTTTGTGTTGGGACTTCCAGTTACGCATAAAGTGTAAGACTCCAAATTATTAATAAATGAAATTTAAATTCCCTCTATTTATTATTTTGAAATAGTAAGTGTTAAATTGATTAATGAGGTTAGTTATGGGTAAAATGCGCAAATATTTCAAATAAGCAGGTGGTTATAAAATATTCATTGTTGTCGGGAAATATTCGTTTGGTCGTGGAATATTCTTCCTGTCGGGGAATATTCGTACGACGGCGCAGTCTTTTGTGGGCCCCATAATGGAAAGCGATTGGATGAAGAAAACGACAAGTATATGTTGTTTATTAATAACGGCGTAGTTGTTACCGTTAATACTGTTGGAATACCCGGTGGTTAAAACACAGTAATACGCGTTGTTACACAATAACACACTGTATTGCACCAATTATTGATTCTTACGTAAGAAGGCACTACTCAATAATGGTTACAGTAATTACTGTTCAGTATTTTATTTTATTGATTCAATAATTGCTGCGTTGATATTTTATATTACTGTTATTTCAATAATTGTCACTACACAGTATTTCCCATTATCAGATCAATAATTCATATTATTTGAATAATATTATTAGATAACATTATTGGCAATGTCTAGAAAGTCCTGTCTAAGGAGAGGTTTGGTCATCTAATTGCGCGCCAATAAGGAGAAATCCTTATTGGAAAGCCCCCTCTTTCCTGGGAACGGCCTGGTTGTCATAAATGTGATTCTGTAATATTATTTGTGAATAATTAATTATTGATTCATATGATAAGGAAATATTTATTTTTGTGGATATAAATGAGGGATATATTTTTGTGGTTAAAAATGAAGGAGTTAAAGCTGAGGTGTTTTATCAGTATTTTGTCGATGTGGAGGTATTAAAAATCATCCGTTTGTGGATTTCGAATATTTTTGGTTTGGAATTTGGAAAAACTCAAAGCTACAAAGTTGTAGAGAATTCGATTTCAGTCAGAATGGACATAAAATTCATATTTTTCTGATAAACGGTCTATTTTCTATGAATTACTGAAGTTTCGGAAAATAAAATGATTTTTATTAAATTATGGGTGGGACCCACTTTTTGGTTGGTGGTGAATATGCATGTGGGCTGCTGGAAAATTCAGATTTTGCATGCCTTGATAGTCATGGTCTTAGCATACGTAAAGAAAATAAAATAAAATAATATATTTTATTATTTTAGACTCCTATGGCGTTCTAACATTTTCCTATAAATAGAGGGCTAAGTTAGAATTGAAAATCACACCAGAAACAAGTTTTCTCTTTTTCTCTCTCTAGATTATTGAGTGTATTTTGTGAGTATTTAGATACTTTGAGAGTTTCTATTCATCAGAGCAAGTTTCTTTCAGCCTTATACCGGTATTCCGACCAGAAATACTGTCTTTACGAGGTAAGGGATGTTATTTTATTCAAAAATGATATTATTTCTTCAATATCATTATGCCGAAATATTGATTGGAAATTTTTATCAAATTTAAAACTTTTCACGTCGGGGTTACTATTCATGAGTTACTATTCATGAGTTACTATTCACGAGTTACTATTCACCGAAAATGAAATTTTCTTCTTTTCGTACAAAATATCTATTCTGGGTACTAGCTTTGATTGTATCCATGTTTTGATCATTCTTGAATTTTACTTCACTATGAATAATTATAAGGTATTTTTGGACATGGATAAATCGAAATACGAATCCTTAATATTTGTTATTTTGTTTCACTGGATTCGTTTTCTTTAAGATATTTTTTCATCATCCTCAGTCCTAAATGATGATATTACTGAATATCTTTGGCCTGTAGAGCAAAGATGAATGATTAACTAATGAATATCTTTGGCCCGTAGTGCAAAGATGAACAAGTGTTGAGATAAACATGACCGACTAGTGATATAAATGAATATCTTTGGCCTGTAGTGCAAAGATGAATATTTGATTAAAGATGGTTAATGATTGTTGTTACAGGGATAAAATATTGATGATGGACTTTTAAATCTTAGAAGATAGTAGAACTCATTCTCTACTTGACTCTTCTAATGGTTTGTTGTTTCCGCTGCAGTTATTGATTTAAAACTTGTTGTCTATTGTATTCTATTAGATTTTTCCCTGTTGAAGACTAACGATAATTTGTTCTGTATTATCTTAGTCATAATGTTCTTTACTGGGCTAGTTGAGCTCACCCTTTTCCTTTTTGTTCCATTTTTCTCAGGAGGCGAGAATGTAGCGAGTACTAGTCGGGGTATGGAATGATGGTTCTAGAAGTTACTTTAGTAGTCCTCACCATTTTTGTGAAATAATGTATCAATAATTGTAATGAGGACTTATTTGAGTGTGGATATTGTCTAAATGACAATATTTGTATTTAAACTCACAGTTCTTGTGTTGTAATAATAAAGATGTAGTTGTTTCTGTACCATGTATTTTGGCGACTCAGAATGGGTGTTGTATACCTATTTTGGGGGCGTCACAGTTGGTATCAGAGCTTAGGGATATGATCTCTGGCAGAGATCGGAGAATAGAACTAGGAGGGGAGAGACGAATAAATCCTTCGCTAGTGTGTCCTACCTAAGCTTATTTATTGGTCAGTCATAATATAGGGGTATTATGTGATTTGTTAATTTATTTAATTAACCCTTGTTTTATGGTAGTATTTGAGAATGTCGACTGAAAATATTAACAGTGGAGTAAATGAGACCGTGGAGACACCGGTGCTTACCAACGAGGAGAACGTGCAACAGGCTGGCAATGTTCCTCCTGTGAACAACACCAATGAGCAGATGATGAATGATGGAATGTTTAGAAGTTTTTTGTAATTCATGCAAAACCAGACGAGAGAGACTCGTGTTCAAAATACAGGAGGAAATGATAACAATTCACGGTTTGTCACAGCCAAATAGTTCAAAGAATTGGGACCACCAGAATTTAAGGGAAAGCCGGATCCGATCATGGCGAAAACGTGGGTCAAGCAAATTACCAAGATATTCGATGTCTTGGGATGCACGGAGGAACAGAAGGTTCCATTCGCCACCTTTATGTTCCGTGGCGAGGCAGATTACTGGTGGGAGTCTGTGAAGCGTACCCATCCAACCGCACTCAGCATGTCTTGGGAGACATTTCAGAAACTGTTCAATGACAAGTACTTTCCTGAAAGTATTCGTCATATGAAGGAGGTAGAGTTTATTAGACTGGAGCAGAATAACATGACGGTGTCTCAGTACGAGGCGAGGTTTGCAGAGTTGTCCAGGTTTGCACCTCATTTGGTGGAGAATGAGGAACGTATGACGAGGATGTTTTTGAGAGGTTTGAAACCTGGCATACGTCAATATCTCATTTCTCATAAATTTTCTCTCTATTCAGATGTTGTCAACAGGGCTCAATTATTAGAGTGAGATAATGAGTACGGTCAACTGAGGGATCACAACCAGGATCATATCGGTGACAGCAGTCATCAGAACAATGATAACCAGCGGAGAAAGAAAAATACAGATAAGAACGGCAACCACTCTGGTGGTAATCGTGGCTATGAAAATAGAAGAAGCGAGTCGGGAGGAGATTTTAAAAAGAGGAGATTCAACAATGACGGGAAGACATCAGCAGCAGCACCAGCACCAACAACAAATTTTAGGGGAGGAGAACGACCGCCAGTTAGATGTTACAAATGCGGGAAAAAGGGACATATCAGCCCAAACTGTCCACAACAATCCAAGGTGTGTTACAACTGTGGGAAGGAAGGCCACATCGCTCGAGATTGTACTATAGCGAAACCAAGTTCAGCAGGAGTGGTGATTCCAAGGGCTGTCCCGGATAAGGCGAAATCAGCGGTTCCTGGAAGAGCGTTTGTCATAACTGGCCAAAACGTGAGGAACCCGAACGAGGTGATTACGGGTAAGCTAATCTTGAATTCTTGCGAAGTTTATACCTTACTAGGTACTGGTTCTACCCATTCTTTTATCTCTCCTGCTTGTGCTCAACGTTTAAACTTGACTCCGGGGAAATTGGACTTTGACTTATCTGTTGAAACTCCGTTAGGTGAAACCTTTGTTACATCTACAGTTTATAAATCTTGCATGATCCAAGTTGGCACTATCACATTACCTATTGACCTTATCTCTTTAAAGATACTTGCTTTTGATGTGATTTTAGGGATTGATTGGCTAACTACTCATCATGCCAAAATTGATTGTTTTCGTAAGGTTGTTAGTTTTCATATTCCTAACCAACCTGTTGTACGAATTCAAATAACTAAGCCATTAAAATCAATCACTGTTATATCAAGCCATAAAGCCATTCGTTTATTAAAAAATGGATGTCAAGCTTTCTTAGCCCATGTTATGGATTTGAATAAAGACACGTTAAATTTGAATAATATTCCTGTTGTTATTGACTTTCCTGACGTATTTCCTGAAGAACTTCCCGGTCTACCCCCGGAACGAGAAATTGAATTCTTTATTGATCTTGAACCTGGTACAAAGCCCATTTCTAAAACCCCATATCGAATGGCTCCTATTGAACTTCAGGAGTTAAAGGTCCAACTACAAGAGTTGTTGGATATCGGTTTCATTCGTCCTAGTACATCTCCTTGGGGTGCTCCTGTTTTATTTGTAAAGAAGAAAGACGGGAGTATGCGACTTTGTATTGATTACCGGGAATTAAACCATGTCACTATTAAGAATAGGTATCCGCTACCTCGTATTGATGACCTGTTTGACCAGTTACAAGGAGCACAATTCTTTTCAAAGATCAATCTTTGTTCTGGATATCATCAGTTGAAGGTTAAAACTGAGGATATTCCAAAGACTGCATTCAGAACTCGGTACGGGCATTATGAATTCCTAGTCATGTCTTTTGGATTGACTAATGCTCCTGCGGCTTTCATGGATATGATGAACCGAGTATTCAATGATTATTTAGATCAGTTCGTTGTTGTCTTTATTGATGACATCCTCATATATTTCAAAAGCCGTGAAGATCATGAGCATCATTTGAAGCTGGTACTCCAAAGGCTGCGTGAAAACAAGTTATATGCTAAGTTGAAGAAATGCGAGTTTTGGCTTGAGGAAGTGGCATTCCTAGGGCACGTGGTGTCAAAACATGGAGTATTTGTTGACCCGGCGAAGATTGAAGTAATACAAAGTTGGGAGCAACCAAAGATGGTGACTGAAGTACGTAGCTTTCTGGGCTTAGCTGGTTATTATCGGAGATTCGTGGAAGGGTTTTCTCGAATCGCTACCCCGTTAACTCAGCTAACTCGGAAAGATATCAAATTCATATGGAGCGAGGAATGCGAGAAGAGTTTTCAAGAGCTTAAGAGGAGACTCATTTAGGCACCTGTTCTGACAATACCATCTGGTTCGGATGGATTTGTTATCTACCGTGATGCTTCAGGCAAAGGGTTAGGATGTGTTCTCATGCAACATGGGAAAGTCATAGCCTATGCCTCGCGACAACTCAAAGAATATGAGAGGAATTATCCTACTCATGATTTGGAGTTGGCAGCAGTAGTTTTCGCGTTGAAGATCTGGAGACACTACCTGTATGGGGAGAAAGTGGAGATCTATACAGATCATAAAAGCCTCAAATATTTCTTCACCCAAAAGGAACTCAACATGCGGCAGCGACGTTGGCTCGAGCTGTTGAAAGATTACGATCATACCATCCAATATCATCCTGGAAAAGCAAACGTAGTAGCTGACGCATTGAGTAGAAGATCATATGCGGGTACGAGTGCAATGTTGTTAACACAAAGGCCCATTTTGTATGACTTGCAAAGGATGGAGATAGAGATGAAGGCTCCAAGTACCCACATGATGATATCAAATATACGAGTAGAACCGACTTTAATCGATAAAGTTAAAGCTGCTCAAGCTACGGACATAGAGCTGATGCGTATGAAGAAGAAAGTGCAAGAAGGTTCTATTCCAGAAGCAAGAATCGATGAAGAAGGAATACTTCAAGTCCACTCCAGACTCTGTGTTCCTAACAATTCTGATTTGAAGTACAAGATCATGATGGAAGCACACAATACACCATTTGCAATCCATCCTGAAAGTACCAAAATGTATCGTGATCTTCGACATACATTTTGGTGGAATAAAATGAAGAGAGAGATTGCAAAGTTTATCTCGAGGTGTTTAACTTGTCAACGTGTAAAGGCGGAACATCAAGTGCCAAAGGGTCCATTGCAACCACTTGAGATTCCGAAATGGAAGTGGGAACACATTACCATGGATTTCGTTACGGGTCTTCCCACGGTTTCTCAAGGCATAAATGCTATTTGGGTTATTGTTGATAGATTAACCAAGTCTGCTCATTTCTTGCCGATACGGGAGACTTATTCCCTTGAACGTCTTGCTCGTATATACGTAGATGAGATTGTGAGACTGCATGGCATGCCAGTATCCATAGTTTCGGATCGTGACCCAAGATTTACTTCAAGATTTTGGGTTAGCTTGCAAAAAGCTATGGGCACAGATTTACGATTTAGTTCGGCATACCATCCTCAAACGGACGGACAATCAGAGAGGACTATTCAAACCCTTGAAGATCTATTAAGAATTTGTGTCCTAGATTTCAAAGGGAGTTGGGATAAGTACCTACCATTGGTGGAATTCTCCTACAATAACAGTTATCAGGCAAGTATAGGTGTGGCCCCATTTGAAGCATTATATGGACGAAAGTGTCGCTCTTCAGTATGTTGGGATGAGGTGGGAGAAGCAACGTTGCTAGGACCAGAGTTGGTACGAATGACTACAGAGAAGATCCAAACGATTCGACAACGTATACAAATGACACAGGATCGACAAAAGAGTTATGCGGATCTTTATCGAAAGGACGTGGAATTTGACATTGGGGATCATGTATTGTTGCGTGTGGCTCCATGGAAAGGAGTTACAAGATTTGGAAAGAGAGAAAAGCTCAATCCAAGATTTGTTGGTCCATTTGAGATTCTTGAGCGAGTAGAAAATGTGGCCTATAGACTCGCGTTACCTCCAAGTATGTCTCGTGTTCATAATATTTTTCATATATCTGTGTTACGTAAATATGTGAAAGACCCAGACCACGTTATTGAGTTAGAACCGGACGAGATAGCTGAAGACTTAACGTACGAAGAGGTACCTGTCAAGATCTTGGATAGAAAGGAGCATGTCCTACGCACGAAGGTCATACCACAAGTTAAAGTTTTGTGGAGAAACCATGCTATTGAGGAAATGACCTGGGAGTTGGAAACGGAAATAAAAGCGAGGTATCCTCATCTTTTCGAAACACCAGGTACGTACGTCAATTTCGAGGCCGAAATTTCATAAGGAGAGGAGGTTGTAAGACCCCAAATTATTAATAAATAAAATTTAAATTCCCTCTATTTATTATTTTGAAATAGTAAGTGTTAAATTGATTAATGAGGTTAGTTATGGGTAAAATGCGCAAATATTTCAAATAAGCAAGTGGTTATAAAATATTCATTGTTGTCGGGGAATATTCGTTTGGTCGTGGAATATTCTTCCTGTCGGGGAATATTCGTACGACGGCGCAGTCTTTTGTGGGCCCCATAACGGAAAGCTATTGGATGAAGAAAACGACAAGTATATGTTGTTTATTAATAACGGCGTAGTTGTTACCGTTAATACTGTTGGAATACCCGGTGGTTAAAACACAGTAATACGCGTTGTTACACAGTAGCACACTGTATTGCACCAATTATTGATTCTTACGTAAGAAGGCACTACTCAATAATGGTTACAGTAATTACTGTTCAGTATTTTATTTTATTGATTCAATAATTGCTGCGTTGATATTTTATATTACTGTTGTTTCAATAATTGTCACTATACAGTATTTCCCATTATCAGATCAATAATTCATATTATTTGAATAATATTGTTAGATAACATTATTGGCAATGTCTAGAAAGTTCTGTCTAAGGAGAGGTTTGGTCATCTAATTGCGCGCCAATAAGGAGAAATCCTTATTGGAAAGCCCCCTCTTTCCTGGGAACGGCCTGGTTGTCATAAATGTGATTCTGTAATATTATTTGTGAATAATTAATTATTGATTCATATGATAAGGAAATATTTATTTTTGTGGATATAAATGAGGGATATATTTTTGTGGTTAAAAATGAAGGAGTTAAAGCTGAGGTGTTTTATCAGTATTTTGTCGATGTGGAGGTATTAAAAATCATCCGTTTGTGGATTTCGGATATTTTTAGTTTGGAATTTGGAAAAACTCAAAGCTACAAAGTTGTAGAGAATTCGATTTCAGTCAGAATGGACATAAAATTCGTATTTTTCTGATAAACGGTCTATTTTCTATGAATTACTGAAGTTTCGAAAAATAAAATAATTTTTATTAAATTATGGGTGGGACCCACTTTTTGGTTGGTGGTGAATATGCATGTGGGCTGCTGGAAAATTCAGATTTTGCATGCCTTGATAGTCATGGTCTTAGCATATGTAAAGAAAATAAAATAAAATAATATATTTTATTATTTTAGACTTCTATGGCGTTCTAACATTTTCCTATAAATAGAGGGCTAAGTTAGAATTGAAAATCACACCAGAAACAAGTTTTCTCCCTTTCTCTCTCTAGATTATTGAGTGTATTTTGTGAGTATTTAGATACTTTGAGAGTTTCTATTCATCAGAGCAAGTTTCTTTCAGCCTTATACCGGTATTCCGACTAGAAGTACTGTCTTTACGAGGTAAGGGATGTTATTTTATTCGAAAATGATATTATTTCTTCAATATCATTATGCCGAAATATTGGTTGGAAATTTTTATCAAATTTAGAACTTTTCACGTCGGGGTTACTATTTATGAGTTACTATTCACGAGTTACTATTCACGAGTTACTATTCATCGAAAATAAAATTTTCTTCTTTTCGTCCAAAATATCTATTCTGGGTACTAGCTTTGATTGTATCCATGTTTTGATCATTCTTGAATTTTACTTCACTATGAATAATTATAAGGTATTTTTGGACATGGATAAATCGAAATACGAATCCTTAATATTTGTTATTTTGTTTCACTGGATTCGATTTCTTTAAGATATTTTTTCATCATCCTCAGTCCTAAATGATGATATTACTGAATATCTTTGGCCTGTAGAGCAAAGATGAATGATTAACTAATGAATATCTTTGGCCCGTAGTGCAAAGATGAACAAGTGTTGAGATGAACATGACCGACTAGTGATACAAATGAATATCTTTGGCCTGTAGTGCAAAGATGAATATTTGATTAAAGATGGTTAATGATTGTTGTTACAGGGATAAAATATTGATGATGGACTTTTAAATCTTAGAAGATAGTAGAACTCATTCTCTACTTGACTCTTCTAATGGTTTGCTGTTTCCGCTGCAGTTATTGATTTAAAACTTGTTGTCTATTGTATTCTATTAGATTTTTCCCTATTGAAGACTAACGATAATTTGTTCTGTATTATCTTAGTCATAATGTTCTTTACTGGGCTAGTTGAGCTCACCCTTTTCCTTTTTGTTCCATTTTTCTCAGGAGGCGAGAATGTAGCGAGTACTAGTCGGGGTATGGAATGATGGTTCTAGAAGTTACTTTAGTAGTCCTCACCATTTTTGTGAAATAATGTATCAATAATTGTAATGAGGACTTATTTGAGTGTGGATATTGTCTAAATGACAATATTTGTATTTAAACTCACAGTTCTTGTGTTGTAATAATAAAGATGTAGTTGTTTCTGTACCATGTATTTTGGCGACTCAGAATGGGTGTTGTATACCTATTTTGGGGGCGTCACATAAAGGGTATGACGCTATATGGGTTATAGTGGATCATTTGACTAAGATAGATCATTTCTTACAAATAAAAGTTAGGTTTAACCTGGAACGATTAGCTTGGCTCTATATTAAGGAAATTGTTTCAAGATATGGGGTTCTAGTTTCGATTATGTTGGATAGAGATTTGCATTTTACTTCAAATTTCTAAAGGAGTTTGCAAGACCAGTTGGGAACGCAATTGAAGTTAAGCACGGCGTATCATCCTCAAACCGATGGATAGACTGAGAGAACGATACAAACATTAGAAGACATGTTAAGAACTTGTGTTATAGACTTTAAAGGAAGTTAGGATGATCACCTACCGTTAGTGGAGTTTTCTTAAGATAATAGCTACCACGCTAGTATACGTATGCCACCATACAAAGCGTTATACGGAAGAAAATGCAAAACGCCACTGTACTGGGATGAGGTAGGGGAACGATGAATATTGGGGCCATAAATGGTTCAACAAACAACAGATATAGTTAATTTAATACGTGCAAGACTTGTAACAGCTCAATATAGACAGATGAATTATGCAGATTAACATAGTCAGAAAAGAGAGTTTGAAGTCGGTTTATACGTGTTTTTAAAGGTATCTCCTTAGAAAGGAAAGAAAGGAAAGATACGTTTTGGGAAGAAAGGAAAGTTAAGTCCTAGGTTTATTGGACCATTTGAGGTATTAAAGAGGGTCGGAGAGGTAGCTTATGTAGTAGCATTATCTCCAGAATTAGAACATATTCATAATGTGTTCCATGTATCAGTATTACAACCATATAAACCAGATTATAAGCACGTAAAGGATATGAACCAACTCAAGTTGAAAAAGACTTAACTTACGAAGAACTTTCGATTCAAATTATTGATAGGAAAGAACAAGTATTAAGGAATAAAGTAATACCTTCTGTGAAAGTTATATGGAGGAACCATAATGTCAAAGAAGCAATGTGGGAACTCGAAAGTAAGATGAAAGAAAATTATCCCCAACTTTTTGTGTAATATGTATCGTGATTCTGGGGATATAATCCTTATACGGGGGCAAAAATGTAATGAACGAGAAATCCAACTTAGCTTATAATTAGGGTTTTTGAATATTATTTGATTAAATAAAGTTTTAATGAATATTATTCTTAGTTATGTGTTTGAAGGTCGTTCTATGACTTAGGATGATTGTTTACTGTTAATATTACAGTTATGTGTATGAATTAAAGAGTATGAATTTCCACGACAAAAATAAAAAATTTCGGAGAAATTTACGTAAAATCACTATTCGTCCAAAATTGATAAAATATTTTTTTCAAAATTCTGGAAAATACGTGAATGTTAGAATTATGAGGAAAGACATAATATTCAATAAAATTTAGAAGCTAAAAACGCAGTTTTCAGCCTGCTTGTTGAATCGAAAAAGTCAAAAAGTCAACCAAAGTCTTTGTCAACAAAAGTCAAAGTTAACTTCAAATTTATTGGGCTTTATTATTGGAAGCCCAATATGTTATGTTAAATCTATTTTGGGCTTCCCTTTGGTCTTGAATTAATAATTATTTGGGTCTCGAATTAATTTCATATGAGGGGCTCCACAACCCCACATGACCGACTACCTCCTCAACCAAAGGAGGTTTGCTGTGACGCCCCCAAAATAGGTTCACACAACACATTCTGAGTCGCCAAATACATGGTACAGAAATCAAATACAACTTCATTAATACAACTACTAATTGTTGTGTAAAATAGGACAAAACATACACTGTGAGTTTCAATACAGATATTGTCGTGTAGACAATATCCAAACTCAAATAAAGTCCTCATTATAATTATTATCACACTATTTTACAAAATAGTGAGGACCACTAAGAACCATCTTGGACCATTACTTCACTTCCCGACTACTCCCCAACTACATTCTCGCCTCCTGAGAAGAACAATGGAACCAAAAAGAGAAGGGTGAGCTAGCCCAATAAAGAATATATAATGGCTAAGATAATGTAGAAAAAATTATCCTTAGTCCTCAACAGGAAAAAATCTGATAGAATACAATAGACAACAAGTTTTAGATCAGCAACTGCAGCAGAAACAACAATCTATTAGAAGAGTCAAGTAGAGAATGATGTCTACTATCTTTTATGATTTAAAAATCCATCATCAACATTTTATCCCTGTAATACCAATCAATAAACATTTCACATCATCGAATTATCCATACACTACGGGCCAAGGATATTCGTTAGTATCACATCAATAAATTATCCATGCACTACGGCCTAAGGATATTCGTTAGTATCACCAATGGTCATGATCATGCCAACAACTGTCCATCAATGCACTACGGGCCAATGAGGATTTTCACCACATCATTTGTCTGTAACATTACAGGTCGTGATTATACCAATATAAAATTCTTGGTTATAATCATACCAATCAACAGTCCATCTATGCACTACAGGCCAAAGAGACTTTTACCACAACATAAGCATGAGGATGATGACAATGATATAAGGATTTAATCAAGTGAGATCAAGGATAAATATTAGAGATTTATAATTTAATTTATCTAGAGTTCAAGAATGTCAAATTGTCAACAGGATTATCAAAATGTGGATTCAAATTTAAGAATAAGATTCATATATCAAAGATAATTTGGACAGAAAAGAAATCACTTTTGTAGTTAATAGTTCCCCGTGAATAGTACCCGAATGAATAGTATCCCATCATGCAAAGTACCCCGGATAAATATTACTCCGAGTGAATAGTAACACGTCATAAAAAGTACCCCGAATCCCCGAGTGAATAATACTATAGTGAATAGTAACCCGTGAATAGTACTCGAATGAATAGTATCCCGTCATGCAAAGTATCCCGAATCCCCAAGTGAATAGTACCCGAGTGAATAGTAACCCGTGAAAAAGTATCCCGAGTAAAAATATTAAAATTTAATAAGAAAGTTCAGACCAATATTTCAATGAAACGATACTAGATGTAGCGCAAAACTCAAGGATATTCTACTAATTTCAGGAATTATAGAAGCAATACTTACCATAGTAAGTTTAGATTTAAGAATATGAAAAGAAATAACATACGAAACTACAAATGGATTTTCACTTGTCATGCGGTACGTAATCCGCATAGACAGGTTATTCCCACAGATTAAACTATGAATACGAAAAATAATATTCCTTACGAATATGAAAGAAATAATACCCCTTACCTTAGTGGAAAACTGTATACTACAATAGTGAAGTAGCAGAATACTCTTCTTCTTGCTCTCTATAGTTTCTCTTGTGAGTCTTAGTGAATTGGTGAGAATGAAAGAAGAATTATGATTCTATTTATAGGGAAATGGACTAAATAGTAACTGATTCATGGACGGTCCAGATTGATTTACTATTAAAATGGATGGTCCATATTGATTTACTATTAAAACTACAACCGACAATCTATATTGATTTACTATTAAAACTACCATCGACGGTCCAGATTGATTTACTATTAAACCACCACCACCAACGGTCCAGATTGATTTACTATTAAAACCACCATTGACGGTCCATATTGATTTACTATTAAAGTCATCACCTGCGGTCCAGATTGATTTACTATTAAAACCACCACCGACAGTTCAGATTATTAGTACATTTTTCCATGGAATAATAAGTCAAACTTACAACAAACGTCTAATAACAAATCCCTATATTTATATCAAAAATTGAATAAATATTTACAACAAATCATTTATCTTTAAAAATACATTTTTAATCTTTTAACAATTATTCATCATTAATATTATAACTCACAATATTGACAACCAGATCATTCCCAGGAAAGAGGGGACTTTCCGATAAAGATTTCTCCTTATTGGCACGCAATTAGATGACCTAACTCTTTTCCTTGACAGAACTTTTTAGACTTTGTCAATAATACAAATAATAATATGAATAAATGTGTTGTCTCAATTATTGATTTAATAATATAAAATATTGTGCAGATGATACTGTGACAATAATTGAATCAATAATAAGAGATACTATGCAGCAACTACTGTTTTAATAATTGAATAAAATTGGGTGACTTCTTCCGTAAGCTTCAATAATTAGAGATACTGTGTAATACCGTGTGCTATTGTGCAACCACACGTATTACTATACTTTTATCACCAGATATTTTAACAGTTTAACGGTAAAAGTTTTGTCATTATTTTTGTCGCTTTCTATATTAGACAGTTATTTCGTTGTGGGGTCCACCAATGATTGTGTCGTCGTACGGATATTCCCCGATAAAAAGAATATGTTTCCCGACCAAATAAATATTTTATGAAAACTTGCTTACTTTGTAAAAATTTTAAATATCACCCGTAACTTTAACATTTTATCAATTTAACCAATTACTGAATAATAATTATAAAAAAAATTGAATACTTTTATTTCATAAAATTTGGGGTCTTACAATATCTCCTCCTTATGAAATTTCGTCCCTGAAATTTACGTACCTAGTATGTCGAAGAGGTGAGGATACCTTGTTTTCATTTCAAATTCTAACTCCTATGTCATTTCCTTAATATCATGATTTCTCCATAAAACTTTGACTTGGGGTATAACCTTTGAACGTAGAATATGTTCCTTCTTATTCAAGACTTTAATAAGTACCTCTTCATACGTTAAGTCTTCGGTTATCTCGTCTAGTTCTAATTCAATAATGTAGTTTGAGTCTTTCACATATTTACGTAACATAGATATGTGAAAAACGTTATGAACACGAGACATACTTGGTGGTAAAGCGAGTCTATAGGCCACAGTTCCTACTCGATCGAGGATTTCAAACGGACCAATGAATCGAGGGTTTGAGTTTTCCTCTCTTCTTCGATTCTTGCTTCTGAAATAACACCTTCTTGTTCTTTCTCCTTCATATTTATCAGCTCCGGGTCTGTAGCTTGAGCAGCTTTAACTTTATGGATTAAAGTTGGTTCTACGCGTATATTCAACATCATCACGTGGGTCTTTGGACTCTTTAACTCTATCTCTATCATTTGCAAGTCATACGAAATGAGTCTTTGTGTTAACAATATCGCACTTGTACCCGCATATGATCTTCTACTCAACGCGTCAGCTACCACGTTCATTTTTCCAGGATGGTATTGAATGGTATGGTCAAAATCTTTTAACAGCTCTAGTCAACGTCTTTGGCGCATGTTAAGTTCATTTTGAGTGAAGAAATATTTAAGGCTCTCACGGTCTATGTAAATCTCCACTTTCTCCCCATACAAGTAGTATCTTCAAATTTTTTAAGGCAAAAACGACTACTGCCAACTCTAGATCATGAGTAGGATAATTCCTCTCATATTCTTTGAGTTGTCGCGAGGCATAGGCTATGACTTTTCCATGTTGTATGAGAACACATCCTAAACCTATGCCTGAAGTATCGCTGTAGATGACAAATCCAACTGAGACTCTCATCCCTTTACTTGGATAGCACCTCACATTGATACCTATCAGCTTGTCAACGCACAAAGATGACGTCCCCTATAAAGAGTCTGGCTTCGGTGCATTCCTTAAAGGAAGTCACCCGATAGAGGCTCGGTTACCAACCCCTGTAGTTAGGTTTTTAACTCCTGAAGTTCAATAGGAGTCATTCGATATGAGGTTTTGGAAATGGATTTTGTACCGGGTTCAAGGTCATTACAAAATTCGATTTCACACTTTGGGGGTAGGCCAAAAAGTTCTTTGGGAAATTGTTGGTCGTAATCCCGATCAATATATGTGTGCAAGTATACACGGTCAACAAGTAATAAAGAGTAAGTAAAGTATCGTTCCCACGAGGAATTACAAATAAAGCTTACCAAGCACTAACCCGTAACCAACTCAATCTTATTTAAACAATTGATTTGATATTGTGATGAAAACTATAAAACTAACTATTCCTAGAATGAGACTAGATAATGAAGACTTGAGATTATAATTTCATCTATTGAATCATTTAAATCAACACACCTCATGTTAAGATAAATTAATTATCACAGATTACTAGTCGAGAACACGAAAGTGAGACATGGCCATCTTTCGATGAACCAAATCCATATCACATATAAACCATAATTGATAGAATACACATGAACACCCACATTACCTAAACCACTATATGTGTATGCGATTTACAAATAAATAGGGTTTAAGCCTAAGTCCTCAATTGACTACGAGTGGTGCTTCTGTATATGTCTATCCTAAGCACAAATTATACATTCCATCGCCATGTAAATCATATAAACACAAGCTATCAAGATCAGATCTAAACCCATACTTCGTCTTTCAAGTTTATATGGATTATCACAGTAATCGATGGCCAATTAACTAAGCAAATAAGCATGAATCTAAGTAGACAATCTCATAATAATCAATAAGACTAACAATAAAGTATATCAAAATAAACTAGGCAATAGATTCCCTTGCAATCCCAAAATAGAGTTGAACTCATAGTTGAATAAAATCCATCATCCACAAATTGAATAAACATCATAAGAATACAAATTGGAATCAAAGAGAGGATAAGAGTAGAAAGTTGAATTGCAAATCTATGCTCTTGCTCCAAGTTTGAATCTTTAATGCCATCAAAATGCTTCAATCTTCAGATCTAATTAGATCTAGAAAATAACTACTAAGTCTACTCTAATCTAATACTGAGAATCAAAGAAAAGAAAAGACCAATCCTAAACTAAGTGATCCCCAAGGGTGGAATCCACTTTTATATACTGATATAAGTCTTATATAGATGTCTAATTCAAGTGCCTCCTTTTCCAAGCAACAATCTCATTGGCCAGCTTAAGTAAAAGTCAATCTTCAGAAATAGACTAGCACAGTTGCGCTGCATGTATGCTTTAATCTGGTGCAGCTGCGCTGCAGGGCATCCAAGAAGAGTATCTGGCGCAGATGCGCTGCACCCAAGAGTAAATTAGGCGCAGTTGCGCCGTGCACCTATTTCTCCTGATTTCTTCTGCTGCAGGTTTTTGACATCTTCACATCCATTGCTTCTTACTCCATTTCCTCCTTCCATCAACATGCCATCATGCTTGGCTCTATTTACACCAAGAGAGTTCCTATTTATGACAACTACAAAAGAAAGCATAAATGAATAAAAAACTACACAATCAAATGAGTTTAAACAACAAATTAAGTTAGTTGATAGCTAAATAAGTGGTTATAAACCCACTTATCAGAAATACGTTAGAAAATTTATTAACAATAGAAATATCATTCAAATCTGACGTATTTTTATTTAAATCGGTGACATGGGTGAAAAACTTAACATCTATTTTTCAATAAACGAATGACTTTATGGCTAGAGATGACAATGATTGACTTTAGTGGTTTGGTTTCTCAAATTCGCATAACAAGTTGGTTAGGACTATGCAAGCTAACAACCTTACGAAAATAATTAATTTTAGCATGGTGAGTAGTTAACCATTCGATCCCTAAAATCACATCAAATACAAGTATTTTCAAAAAGATGAGATCAACAGGTAATGTGAAGGTACCGATTTGAATTAAACAAGATTTATAAATGGTGGATGTAACGAAGGTTTCTCCCAACGGAGTTTCAACAAATAAGTCAAAGTCTAATTTCTCTGGAGTCAAGTTCAAACGTTGAGCACAAGCAGGTGAAATAAAAGAATGGGTAGAACCGATATCTAATAAGGTATAGACTTCACAAGAGTTTATGATTAGCATACCCGTGATAACTTCGTTCGGGTTCCTCGCTTTTTGGGAGGTCACGACAAACGCTCTCCCTTAAATTACAGACTTCAACTTATCTGGGACAACCTTTGGTGTCACCGTCCCAGCTGGACTTAACTTCGCTGTATGACAAAATCGAGCTAAATGACCTTCCCTTCCGTAATTGAAACACACTTTGGGTTGCTGCATATAGTTTGGACTGATGTGTCCATCCTGTCCGCATTTGTAGCATACGACCAGTGGTCGTTCTCCTTCCTTAAAAACGGATGCTGGTGCTGCTGTCTTTCCATCACTGTTGAACCTTCTTTTTTTTAAATTTCCACTTGACTCATTTCTTCTATTATCTTGGCCAGGATTACTACCGAAGTGGTTACCATTTCTGGCATAATGATTTCCTCCACGTTTGTTATCACCCCTTCGATGAATGTTGCCACTGGTATGACCACTATCATTTTGTCGGTTGTTCTCCTTTGGTTGGGCTGACTCATTATTACGCTCCAATAATTGAGCCATATTTACAACATCTGAATATAAACAAAGTTTGTGAGAAATAAGGTATTGACGAATTTCGGGCTTCAAATCTCGTAGAAACATTCACGTCATACGCTCCTCATTATCTACCAAATGGGATGCAAACCGGGATAACTCCGTAAACTTAGCCTCATATTGCGATACGATCATATTGTTTTGTTCCAGCTCGATAAATTCCACCTCCTTCATATGATGAATACTTTCTGGAAAGTACTTGTCGTTGAACAATTCTTGGAACTTCTCCCAAGACATCTTAAGTGCGGAAAGATGAGTGCATTTTATAGATACCCACCAATAATCTGCCTCTTCACGCAACATAAAGGTGGCAAAAGAAACCTTTTGCTCTTCAGTGCATCCTAAGACATCAAATATCTTGGTAATCTGCTTAATCTATGCCTTTGCCTTAAGTGGCTCTGGCTTTCCCAAAAACTCCGGTGATCCCAACTCCTTGAATTGCTTAGCAGTGACCAACCGTGAGTTTCCATTGTTTTCACCTGCATTTTGAACATGACTCTCTCTCGTTTGGTGTTGCATGAATTGTAGAAAGCTCCTAAATATCCCACCATTCATCATCTGGTCGGTGTTGTTGTTTACAAGAGGATTATTACCTTCTTGATGCACATTATCTTGGTTATTAATTGGCGGTGTCTCAATAGATGCATGTGCTCCATTACTTTTCTCAAAATTTTCAGATGTTATTCTCAAATACTGTAACAAAATAAGGATTAATTAAAGAAATTGACATGTCAAATAACATCCCCATATTCTGACCGACCAATTAACTAACAAATAAGCTTAGGTAGGACACACTAGCGAAGGTTTTACTCGTCTCTCCCCTCATAGTTCTAACCTCAGATCTCCGCCAGAGATCATATCCCTAAGCTCTGATACCAAATGTGATGCCCCCAAAATAGGTTCACAAAACCCATTCTGAGTCGCCAAATACATGGTACAGAAATAAAATACAACTATTAATTGTCGTGTAAAATACGACAAAACATACGTTGTGAGTTTCAATACAGATATTGTCGTGTAGGCAATATCCAAACTCAAATAAAGTCCTCATTACAATTATTATCACACTATTTTACAAAATAGTGAGGACTACTAAGAACCATCTTGGACCATTACTTCACTCCTCAATTAGTCCCCATCTACATTATCGCCTCCTAAGAAGAACAATGGAACCAAAAAGAAAAGGGTGAGCTAGCCCAGTAAAGAATATTATGACTAAGATAATGTAGAACAAATTATCCTTAATCCTCAACAGGGAAAAATCTGATAGAATACAATAGACAACAAGTTTTAGATTAACAACTGCAGCGAAAACAATAATCCATTAAAAGAGTCAAGTAGAGAATGATGTCTACTATCTTCTATGATTTAAAAATCTATTATCAATATTTTATCCCTATAATATCAATCAATAAACATTTCACATCATCGAATTATCCATGCACTACGGGCCAAGGATATTAGTTAGTATCACATTAACAAATTATCCATGCACTACGGGCCAAGGATATTCGTTAGTATCACTAGTGGTCATGATCATGCCAACAACTGTCCATCAATGCACTACGGGCCAATGAGGACTTTCACCACATCATTTGTCTGTAACATTACAGGTCATGATTATACCAATATAAAATTCCTGATTATAATCATACCAATCAACAATCCATCTATGCACTACGGGCCAAATATGACTTTTACCACAACATAAGCATGAAGATGATGATAATGATATAAGGAATTAATCAAGTGAGATCAAGGATAAATATTAGAGATTTATAATTCAATTTATTCAGAGTTCAAGAATGTCCAAATGATCAACATGATGATCAAAACGTGGATTCAAATTTAAGAATAAGATTCATATATCAAAGATAATTTGGACAAAAAAGAAATCACTTTTGTCGTTAATAGTTCCCTGTGAATAGTACCTGAATGAATAGTACCAAATGAATAGTATCCCGTCATGCAAAGTATCCCGAATAAATATTATCCCGAGTGAATAGTACCTGAGTAAATAGTAACAAATGAATAGTAATCCATCATAAAAAGTATTCCGAATCTCCGAGTGAATAATACCCGAGTGAATAGTAACTCGTGAACAGTACCCGAATGAATAGTACCAAATAAATAGTACTCTAAATTCTCGAGTGAATAGTACCCGAGTGAATAGTAACCCGTGAATAGTACCTTGAGTAAAAATATTGAAATTTAATAAGAAAACTCAGACTAATATTCCAATGAAACGATACTAGATGAAGCACAAAACTCAAGAATATTCTACTACTTTCAGGAATTATAGAAGCAATACTTGCCATAGTAAGTTTAGATTTAAGAATATGAAAAGAAATAACATATGAAACTGCAAATGAATTTTCACCTGTCATGCGGTACGTAATCCACGTAGACATGTTATTTCCACAAATTAAACGATGAATACGAAAAATAATATTCCTTACGATTACGAAAGAAATAATACCCCTTACCTTAGTAGAAGAGTGGATACTACAATAGTAAAGTAGCAGAATACTCTTCTTCTTACTCTCTATAGTTTCTCTTTCTATAGTTTCTCTTATGAGTTTTAGTGAATTGGTGAGAATGAAAGAAGAATTAAGCTTCTATTTATAGGGGAATGGACTAAATAGTAACTAATTCACAGATGGTTCAGATTGATTTACTATTAAAATGGACGGTCCATATTGATTTACTATTAAAACCACAACCGACGGTCCATATTAATTTACTATTAAAACACCACCGGTGGTCCAAATTGATCTACTATTAAAACTACCACCAAAGGACCAGATTGATTTACTATTAAAACCACCACATGCGGTCCATATTGATTTACTATTAAAACTACCACTGACGGTCTAGATTGATTTACTATTTAAACCACCACCGATGGTCCAGATTATTGGTACATCTTCCCATGGAATAATAAGTCAAACTTACAACAAACGCCTCATAACAAATCCCTATATTTATATAAAAAATTGAATAAATATTTACCACAAATCATTTATCTTTAATAACACATTTTTAATCTTTTAACAATTATTCATCATTAATATTATAACTCACAATATTGACAAACAGATCATTCCCAGGAAAGAGGGTGTTTTTCGATAAAGATTTCTCTTTATTGACGCGCAATTAGATGACCTAACCCCTATCCTCGACAGAACTTTCTAGACATTGTCAATAATACAAATAATAATATGAATAAATGTGTTGTCTCAATTGTTGATTTAATAATATAAAATATTGTGCAGATGATACTGTGACAATAATTGAATCAATAATATGAGATACTATGCAACAACTACTGTTGTAATAATTGAATAAAACTGGGTGACTTCTTACGTAAGTATCAATAATCAGAGATACTATGTAATACCGTGTGCTACTGTGCAACCACGTGTATTACTGTACTTTTATCACCGGATATTTCAGCAGTTTAACGGTAAAAATTTTGCCGTTATTTTTATCACTTTCTATATCCAACTGTTATTCCGTTGTGGGGTCCACCAATAATTATGTCGTTGTATGGATATTCCCAGACAAAAATAATATATTTCCCAACCAAACGAATATTTTATGATAATTTGCTTACTTTGCAAAATTTTTAAATATCACCCGTAACTTTAACATTTTATCAATTTAACCAATCACTGAATAATAATTATAAGAAAAATTGAATACTTTTATTTCTTAAAATTCGGGGTCTTACATTTGCTCCTTTGAAATATCTTCCCACTTGCAAATTATGTCGCTGAAAATGCTTGGAGGGTTAGTTAACTTAACCATGGTAGGAATAGTAAGGAGGTGGAGTAGTGGGTGGTTTGGAAGATTTGAAACTTAAGGGTGTTGACCATAAGAAAATCAAACCTAAGTGACCAACTAATGACCTAGTTAAAGTACCTAATGACCTAAATACCCTAAGTTTTGCCTAACCTATAAATAGAATGAGAAGTGTTAGTTTTTGCTCATACAAATCATCTAACACAA
The DNA here is from genome assembly GCA_016801055.1 of Panax notoginseng. Lineage (NCBI taxonomy): Eukaryota > Viridiplantae > Streptophyta > Magnoliopsida > Apiales > Araliaceae > Panax > Panax notoginseng. The sequence goes on along the minus strand of CM029021.1, from coordinate 120,010,595 downwards.
TAAAGAAGCAAATATTGAGAGAGAAATGAGAGCAAAGCTTTGGAAATCAAGGAAGAAAGTCTTGTAACTAATCAAGATCATCAAGTAATCAAGAACACAAGAGGTAATACCAAATAAACTCATCTACCTACTTCATCTCAAGTCTTTAAAAGCTTTCTAGATATGTTATGAAGTGCTTGTTGGTGGATGGTTAAGTGATTCATGATGAATCATTAGCATACTGGTGGAATAACGATGCTCTAGTGGATTAAATCCCTAAACTATGCATGTTAAAAGAAGTTACAAGTGTAAAATGAAGAACATAAGAAACTATGTTAAAAGTTGTTCGTGGACAAATTTAAAACCATCATATATGTGTTGTTGATGGATAAATTAAAAACTATTATGTGTTAGTGTAAGAATTATGGAAATGTTCCCTTTATAATGGAGTAAAAATATGCTATAATAAAATTATGGCGAAAATTTCAGTAAAAGATGTTAATCGATGAAGAAACCTAAGGTAAAATGATTTTTCGTTTGTAGTTAGGCAATTCTGGAAATTTTATTTTCTAAGGGATTGAGTAATTTATTAGAATAGAAAGTCATGGACTCAAGCATGGACTCAAGAATGAACTCGTTCCGACTCCGAATGAAAAAGTTACGAAGAAACGAAAATTAAACGTTAAAAACGTTAAGTATGAAAAAATATGCATCACGGGATTTTTGAACAAATTAAACGCTTAGTTTGAATGTCCAGAAAATTATTCTGTCCAAGGGAATTTAAAGTATGCTTGAAAAGCTAGAGAATGGCTCGGGAACGGACTAATTTCGAGTTAAAACAACAAAGATACGAGATCGCAAAGTTAGCGTCAGGATCGTAGTTGAAAACTTAGAAAATTATTCTATCAGGATCGTTTGCAAATTTTTTCAAGTACTCAAGACATTTTTTACCATGTATAACATAAGAAAATGTTAATGCCGTTGTTGGTTAAGTAAATGTTATAATGATTTATTAATTTCATAATAACTCTTTTTAAATGTTATTTATGAAAATTTAATCTATCTAACGTCAATTGATTTGGTATTGATAAAAAGGTAAGCCTAAGAATGAACAATCAAATGTATATAGTCGAATCTTCGGCTGACACGCATGGTGTCAAAACTAAACGTAAACAGTGTTGATCAACATAGAGTACTATAGGCTGGTCACCTAGAAGTGCTTGTAAGATATATTAAATTTACGGTTTTATTATCGAGAAGTCCCTTTTAATGAAATAAAATGGTTAACCCTCTGCCATTTGACCATCTCAGTTCAATATTCATATTATGGTCCTAAAAATATTTAAACAAAGGAAAAGTATCAATTTTGATTATTCTTATTGATTCTCAACTATTTGTATAGTTGTTGAATATTAAGCATGTGATTCTTGATTTTGTTGTTGCTAAATTATATACTTGTTGAGTAATCGAATGCTCATCCTTGCTTAAACTATGTGTTTTTAGCTAAGGTCGAAAAGGTTGAAGGGCCCGAAATGGACAGAGGAAAGGCGAAGTTGTAGAAATAATTAGCTGATGTAATGGTAGTAATACTTTTGTAATAATCTTTATTATGATACAATGAATATGTAACGGTTACAGATAACCTGGGAGAATGAATGAAAATGATGTAATACTATAGTAATTACAATCGTTATAATCAAATATATAGTAATATGTTTTGTACGTCGTAGCACCATGTAGCACTTTATTTAGGTTTAAAGGAACCCGGATTTGGGGGCGTCACAGTTGTTGGGGAGTAATCTATAGCTTTACTTTCTAATATTAATTTCCATTAGTTAATTCTAATTTAGATTTTTATTTCAATTTATGGATTTTGTTTCTTGTTTCAGGTACTCTTGATTTGTGTGTGCAAACATGGTTTCAAAAACCTGATTTGCTACCGTACGAGGACAATATTGACAAACAATTTCGTTGTTTGCGTAAGTGGATTAACGAAATGAAAGAGGAACTTGAAAAGCAAGACGAAATGGCTAAGGAAGAACCGTAGAAATCTCTGAAGGACTATGCTATGCCATTAGTGACAGAGATTCATTCAAACATTCAAAGAACGATGACCAATGCAAATATTTTCAAAATCAAGCTAAGGACTATACAAATGATCTAGAATTTTGTGCAATTTGGAGGCCTACCAAATGATGACCCAAATGACCATCTTGTCAGTTTTCTAGAGATATGTGATACTTCTAAGTATAATGGAGTTTCAGATGATGCAGTAAGATTGAGACTCTTCCCTTTCACACTTTGTGAGAAAGCAAAGAGCTGGTTGAATTCGTTGCCTATAGGTTCAATCACAACATGGGATGACTTAGCACAAAAGTTTTTAGCAAAATTCTTCGCACATGCAAAAACAGTGAACAATGAGGAATGATATTTCATCATTTAATCAGCTAGATTCTAAATCACTGTATGAGGCATCAGAATGGTTCAAAGATATGCTAAGGAGATGTCACATCACGGGCTTCCAAAATGGTTGCAAGTTCAAACTTTTTACAATGGATTATTCAATATCACAGATACAAGTATTGATATAGCTGCAGGAGGAGCCTTAATGAGTAAAAATGTCGATAAAGCCTACGATTTGTTAGAAACTGTGGCTGTAAATAATTATCAGTGGCCTACAACTAGGATGAACTCGCCAAAGGTGGGAGGAAAACTAGAGGTAGATGCATTAACTGCATTAGCAGCTCAAGTGGCGTCATTAACAAAGAAATTTGATACATTGGGAAACACGCCTACTTAATAGGTTGTCGTAGTATGTGAATTACGTGCAGGAAATCATCAAACCAATCAATGCGCAATCAATACAGAGTCAATAAATTTTGTTGGAAACAAAAAGGGTATGTATTCTAATACATAAAATTCAGGGTGGAGAAACCATCCGAATTTTTCATGGAGCAACAACAACCAGAGCCAAAATACAGCTCCAAGGCAATTTCCGCCACCGGGTTTTCAAAATTAAGTTCAATACCCACAAGAAAGAAAACCAAGTTTGGAAGAAATAATGAAAAAGTACATATCTCACAATGACATGATGATCAACAATTTAGAAGGAGCAATTTGGGACTTGGAAAACCAAATGGCTCAGCTAATAAATGTAGTAAATAATCATCCACAAAGATCACTCCCAAGTGACACCGAGGTGAACCCAAGGAAAGGAAATCATAAACAATGTAAACATTGATAAGGAAGAGGTCGGATAAGACTTAAGCAAGAAAGTTGAAAACGAACATGAGGAGGTGAGTGGGAAAAAGAATGAAGTAGTTCAAGATATAATTATAGCTCCTGTTCCATATCCTCAATATTTGAAAAGCCACAAGTTAGATCACAAATTTTCTAAATTCTTGGAAGTTTTCAAAATGCTACAAATTAATATACAATTTGCAGAAGCATTAGAACAAATGCCGAGTTATGTGAAATTCATGAAAGAGATTTTGTTAAAGAAAAGAAGGGTAGTTGAGAAAGAAATGGTGGCATTAACTGAAGAATGTAGCGTTGTTATTCAAAGTAAGTTACTAAATAAATTAAAAGATCCTGAGTGCTTCACAATACCATGCATTATTGGGCAACAGTATGTCGGGAAAGCTCTATGTGACCTTGGTGCAAACATCAATCTCATGCCTTTATCTATCTATAAGAAGCTCGGTTTACAAGGGGTTAAGCCAACAAATGTAACGTTGTAATTGGCAGATCGATCAATAACATATCCAATAGGCGTGACTGAAGATGTATTGGTGAAAGTGGACGAGTTTGTGTTCCTAGTTGATTTTATGATTCTAGACTGCGAAGAAGATAAGGAAGTTCCAATCACCTTGGGACGACCCTTCTTAGCAACCGGAAGAACTCTGATAGACGTTCGAAATGAAGAACTCACCATGAGCTCAATGACCAAGAAAATAAGTTTAACGTGTTTGATTCTAGCAATTTTCCAAACGAGATAGAGGAATGATACTGAGCTCACAAAAATATAGAAGAGATTGAGGAATATAACAAGGTGACAATTACGAAAGAAATTAGTTCAAAAGGAAATGACAAGGGATGAGTAGTCTACGACATTCCATCAATTATTCATAATTGAATGAAACAAGAAAGTCAGGCTGGTGATTTAAAAACAAGCATTACTGGGAGGCAACCCACATCTTACAATTAGAATTATGATTTGTTATAGTTATCTACATAATTAGTTTATTATATCATGCATATCAAGGAATCAAATTGAACCATGGCAATAATTTAATTGAATTTACTATTTTCAGGTGATACACATATTGAAAACTATGGAACAACATTTGATAGCAAAGATAATTACAAAAAAGGTTCAAGTTAAGGCACGTGAAGTATTTGTAGAAATGGCTAAGTGTGCAAACGACTAAGGGTGGCAAAGGTAAGGAAAAAATTCTAAGGCAAAAGAGGAAAAAGGAGGCCAAGAGAAAAGGGCGTGCTCAGAGAAACAGAACACTCTCGACTGCGACGCTTCTAATGCTTAAGCCGCGGTGCTCTAAGGCCAGGTCGCGGCGCTCGAGCCCATCCAGCACTTCAAATGCAAATTTTAAGCGCCCCACTTTGCCTAAACTCCCTACCCACTCGGCCATAACACTCCCACACATACACACAAACTCTCCCACAACACCCATAAACTCAACATTCATCCCTAATTCAACAAAAAACCATATAAGCACTCCTAAACCTACCCAATTTCCACATTATAAATCAGCCACACCCTCACTTCATAGAATTGCTAGAAGAGTTGAAACAAATAATATTCAAGTATCCTCTTTTTCAAGTTAAAGTGGTAATTTACACCCATTCTTCTTCATTTTACGAAAGAAGTGTTAATTATGGAACAATTGTTCTGGTGAATAAATCAATTGGGAGGATCCTAAGCATTGGAAAGCAATGAACTTGGGTACAAATTAAAGATGCACACCACGTGTTCGAAAAATTGCCTCAACTACAAAAAGCATAAAATTCTTTATTGATTCAAGTGTTACCGAAGAGGCACATAGGTGAAGGGTCCGGTTCAAGAGAGAGAGCTTATGATGAAACAAGGTTCATGAGCAAAGCCACGTTCGAATGCTTCCACATATATCTCATCAATATGAACTTAATTCCAGTGTGTGGCTTGGTGTTACAAGAAGTAAATGGGCTAAGTATACGAGCCATTATCAATGAACGCGATTGGGGAAGGTTGACTGCTCAACCTGAAGCGACTGTGGTGTCCATTTTGAAGGAATTCTATGCTAATGCAGTGGAAGCAAAGGACAAGGTCGCAATCGTTCGCGGGAAGTCGGTACCTTTTGACAGTGTCCATCAATGCTTATTATAATTTGGCACCAATTGAGGAGGATGAGTTCATATGCTATAATGAAGAAATCTTGAACTGGGATGAGGTCATCCAATGTTTATGCAAACCTGGAGCACAATGAACCAAAAGAGGCAATGAAGAAGTTTCTTTTCCTCAGGGCGAACTAAGCAAATATGGTAAGGCTTTATTTTTCTTATGTACAAAATTGATGCCTTCTTCACATGTTTCAAAGGTTATTAAGTCCATGGTAGTTTTGCTATTTACTATTGTAACGAGAAAAGGAATAGATGTGGGACGGATCATCTACAGGTCAATCTTTGTAGCACTGCGAGGCGGTTCTACCGGCGAACTTCCACACTCATCCCTCATTTGTGGGTTTTGTAGGAACGCTGGTGTCATATGAGGCCCAACTGAGATTTTTGAGTAGACAAAGTCGGTTCTAGACAGAAACACCGTCGATCGATTCAAGGATTGGACTGAAGGCAACCCTGACATGCGGGTGGCCGATTATAGAAGCGAGGTGGATGCTTTTATTTTTGCTGCTGAGGCTAAGGCTACTCTTGCTACAGGACGTGCTAGAGGTGCAAGATCATCCCAATTCACCGCACGAGGAGGTCGAGGGTCGCGCTCAGATTCTCCAGCTGTTGCTACATTGGATTTGTTGCTTACAAAGTTTAGAGCTTTGCGTGGCGTTACAGACGGATTGGGACGTGACCATGAGTAGTTATTGAGTCTATCTCAGCAGCAAACACGCCAAGTGGATGATTTACCGTGACGAGTGGACACTTTTGTGGATTATAATAATGCAGGCATCACCAGTTTTGCTAATCACTTCAACGTGGACGCCGACAATCCTATCCATTTTCTACCAACATTGGTGTTCCCTGATGGGGCATTCGAGATGGAGGAGGAGACAAATAGCGAAGGTCTACCGGGCGATGATGTCTGAATTCTCAAGGAAAGTATATAAGTATTACATTGAGGGTAATGTAATATTTAAGTTTGGGGTTATTGTTTTAAGAATGGTTTTTAAGACTTATTTCCCATGGTTTGGTTTGATTGAGACTTATTTTTTTATTTGATGATGATGCATGGATAATTTTAATATTTTTGTTAATAATTGCATGAGTAGATAGTAGTTTATTGATCTTGCATTAAAAAAAATAAAAATAATAAAATTAAAAGAAAATAGTGAATTCTTGAATAGCCGGTGATAAAAAATGATTATATGAGATTAGAAAAATAGTGATCAGTTGAATCATGTATAACTTAATATTTGCTTAGAAATCAATTTTGTGTAGTATGATCCTTACTTTGCGCACTTAAACCCCATTGCGAGTAGTGTACCTTAGGGAGATTATAGGTTGAAACCTTAAATAGTGGCAGAAGAGTCAAACGTAAAACTATATCTCAGTCTTGATTGAAGCAGGGGTAGGCAATTGTATGAGTTTGGGGGAATGATGGTTTTGAAAGGATAAACAATAAAATGTTAACTTCCTAGTAGTATATTACCTGATGAATAATGAGCTTAATATATATATATATATATATATATATATATATATATATATATAGAGTCCGGATCCAGTCCGGGATCCCGGACTCTATAAAATCCGGACCTTTATTTATTTTTTATTTTTTTTTGCTTTTTTTTTTTTGAAACAACTAAAAAAAAAAAATAATTATGGAATTGAAATTTTTTCATAATACAATATTTTGGGTGTGATTTGGGTACGTATAACAAAACATGGTGGTACTGTCTGTGCAGACTGTACCACCACTTTTTGGTATAGGTATTCAAAACACGTCCAAAACATTGTATTATGAAAAAATTTCAGTTCCATAAAATATTAAATATTTTTTTTTAGTTGTTTTAAAAAAAAAAGCAAAAAAAAAATAAATAAAAATTTGGGTCCGTATTTTAGGACCTGTCCGGGAGTCCGGACAGGATCCATTGTGTATATGTATATACACTCCCCATATATATATAAAATAATAATAATAAAAGGGGAGGTGTAAAGCTAGCATCAGAGTCAATTCACTTAACTAGTTATCTTTGTGGCCTTTATTATTTGAATAAGTAAGCCCTTAGGAGTTATCTTTACACTCAACTCCCTAAAGCCATCTAAACTTGGTCGAAAGTTCGTTACATGGATAACTTTGAAAACCCAAATAAATATTAGCATTGCACAATCAAGAATAAATGCAGCTAGGAAGAATAATTGGGCAAAAGATAAATTGTGCTCCCTCGTAACTTGAATGTTGTTACCTAGGCTGAGATTATTACTGTAATAGATTCCTAGAGATTGATAACTCTGAAATCTTAAGTTTTCAGTCTATAATCTTGTTTAAGGTATGATTAGTTAAACTGGAGGTAATGCACACACACACACACAAGGGGATCATAATTATTGTGAATCGAGAACTAACTGAGTTGATAAATTTGTACATGATTGGTTGTTTATTAAGTAATGTGATTGTATGATCTTGGAGGCTATGAATAAGATTCTTGATTCTTTCATAATTGGGTTTTATCAGTAGATTGCTAGTTTATTTTGGTTTTGCTTGAGGACGAGCAAGGATTCAAGTTTGGGGGTATTTGATGAGTAGATTTTATATCTATGAATTGAGTAGTTTTAACTGAATTATTTTGCTTATTCTTAAGAGCTTTAGTATTATTTTATTGCATTTTAGTAAGTTTATGATAATAACAGATTCCAACCTATTTTAGTGTGAATGTTACAAAATATTGTTAGTTTAGCCTTGACTTAGCTACAAGTGAACAAAGATCGTTCGGTGGAGGAGTGACCACCCCAAACAGGGCATAAGTGCAAGGAATAGCTGAAGAAATTAAATGAAGTGACATGGAATTGGGAGTCGCGACCGACAATAGTAGGAAGCCGCGACGCGCACTAATTGGAAGCTGCATCGCTATGCTGATTTGCAGGTGCGCATGGACTCACGCGCCAAAGAGAAAATTGAGTTGTTTTGATTTCTAATTATAGCCAAGGATTATTGTTGAAGTCTGCAGGTTCTCAAACTCCTAAAAAGGCTACATCTTATTGGTTTACACTTATTCGAGCATGGTTGGACACTCTTGTTACCAGATATTAATAGAAGACTAATAATAAAGATAAAAAGTATTATGATTGATTAGGTTTGTAGAAAAAGTAGTACGTAGAGGAATGAGGTTTTTAGAGTATTTTCAAAAGCAGGAGAGAGAGTTGGGGAAAGAAGACAGAGGCTTCTACGTACAAAGTTTCATTCTTTCTTCTCTAACTCTTATATTTCTTATTTTGAAATGGCTTTGAAAGACTTGTTATTATTTTTAATTTCAGTTATGAACTAATTTCTTAATTAAGGAATCAATGGAACCCGATGGTGATTTAATTTAATATTTATTCCTATTGTTTATTGAATTGGTTATTTATTGGGATTGTTTATTATATCTTGTTATGGTTATTATAATTACCTTATCAACAATTATTAGATGGATTTAGATGAAATTTGACAAATGGATTATAAATTAAGATCTGGATATAATAACTTGTGATTAGTAATTCTTCTTATGAGTGAATGCTAATCTGTGGACGGGATAGACATGTACTTGGATACCGCAAGCAACTATTGGAAAATGAATCTTAATGAATTTATTATTATTATTTCTCATAGGTAATAATAGGTATGCAATGTAATTATTTGGAAAACGGCTATATTAATTATTAGTGATTTTCTATTGGCAATTCCATATTAAGCAATTCAATGCAATAATAATGAGGTTATTTTCATGATTCGTCGAGGGAAATTGAATTCCTTAATGTTTTTATTCATAGCATTAATATTTATTTACTTTAGTTTATTTAGTAGTTGTTGAATTCATTTATCTAAATAGAATTAGACTTGTGCATAGTTAGTAATTAGTAACTTGAAGTTATATTTGCTCTTCGTGGGAATGATAATCTTTTTGCCCTATGTTTCATAATTGATCGCTTATACTTGCGTGAAATTTTTATATAGGATTAGGAAATCATTTGCTTTCTTCAGTATTATGAACTATGGCAATTGCAGACAAACACGTGGCATTTGACTTTACTAAAATAGATGTTAGATAGAGGCTTTTTCGACTTATCCTTATTGTAAAATTATCTAAAGATAACCTCAGAGGGTCGAGTGTTAAGGTTGATGAGCTTTTCATAACCTTCCACTGACTTTCCAAATGTCTACACTCTATTATTTTGGCTTCCTCGGAATAAAATCGTAGAGTAATTCTTCTGCTCTTCTAATGGAGGTGACTCTACAATTTTAACTTTACGATCAAGCTTGAACTCTACTATCTGCCTTGTACTCTATGATTTTCTGCTTGTCTTCAGTTAACTCTATGATCTTAAAGTAATATTTCCTCTGGCACAACAATCGTCTTCTGGCCTGGACAACTTAACTATTACAGAGTTTTAACTCTACGAATTTAGATCAACCTAACATTATTTATCCCTAAACTACGTCTTTTTACATCAATTTCATTTCAAAAGGACTCTACAAAAGCTACTTGAATACAAATAAACACTTAACTCATATCATAACCAAATCAAATACGTTCATCACAAATTGTTGGTACTAACAATCACCCCCTATTTGATCATGACAAAACAAGTAGCTTAACTTTAATCATCAATTATAATATGCAAGATAATTCATGAAAATTAAATATGCCTATGTATACAGTGAACAACTGTATTGTCTAGTGTGTTGATATGGGTTTAGAACTAATTTTTTGGGCAAAAGAATGAACTGTCTGTGTCTGGTACGAAGCGCAGCCGTGCCGCGCCAAGCCTATTTTGGAGCGCGGTCGTGCCTGCTGCCAGAATCCATTTCTGGAGTTGTAGCGTGGTTGCGCTATTTCCCAGTACAAACTGGGCGCGGCTGCGCCGGTCTTTAGGTTTTGATTTTTTTGATTTTTCAATCTTAGTTCAATTAAAATAAAAGGCTTATTTTTGAATTAAAATAAAGATGTTTATTTTAATTGGAATTGAATTCAATGTTACTAAAAATAAAATAGTTTATTTTAATTTGGTTTTTGATTAAAATAAAAGAGTTTGTTTTGTTTCAAAAACTGGATTTCTAGCAAAAAATTTATTTCCCATTAAATGATATCAACATATATATATATATATATATATATATATATATATATATATATATATATATATATTGAATGTTTATTTTATTGATGCATATGTTGATATGTATAATAATAAAGGGGATAATTATAGACCATTGACCAATGTAATTGGACTTAATTTTAATGGATGCTTGAATGAATGTGATTTTTATAAATGGGGTGTGCGTACCTCGCCTTATTAATATTCTGATGTAAATTCTATCTTCCTTCTATGTACTTTCCCATTACTGCTGATCAAGGTTTCTGCTTTATGAAAAATAAATTGTTATAGGATTATATAAAATTGTTCGAGAAATTGAAGACGAACAGAAGGAGCATTGAAGGCCCGTTTGTAATGAAGCTCGGGTTGAATGTAATAGTTATATTCAATATTTTATTCATGCACTTTAGGTTTAACCTTTTGGTTCATGGTGGCTCCAATGAACCATGAACCAAGTTAGAATTAAGTCTACAATCATCCCAGATAGAATATAGTATTCTACATATGCATGTTAATTATATAGTAAATATATTATTATACATGTTGATGTATGTTTAATATGACGGGTATGAAAGTAGTATGCATACAAGCAAATCATTTATGATGATAAAACATATACTTTGTAATCAATCTTATTTATTTATTAATAAAAGAATTATTTATTAAAGACATTTAATTATCTAAATGGTGTTGTTTTAATAATATGTGATAAACTCATAGTTTTAAGCAATGCTTTTAGAATCATGATGAGATTATGCTAATGAGATCTAAATTCTTATATACCTTAAAACTAAAATGTTCTCAATCAATGGATTACTAAAAAGGGGATTAGTGAATCCGGATGGATTGATACATACGTTGCTTACTCATTGGATGAGAATGATTGATCTCATGATCATTTGTGTAGAGACACTAAAGCAAGTATGTAGGTGCTTATTGGAGAACAAGTTCGCTGAACGTGACTTGCTAAAGAATACCTAATGGAGTTTTACTTATCTGTCAATAGTAATTCTTGTAGTGATAGTAGTACAAATGATCCTTAGACTTGAGATCATCATAGTATCTCATATATAATGAATTACACTTTAACTTATTCCTTAAGACTCTTAAAGTATATCAAAGGGTATGCTTGGGTGTAATAAGTTATATATGGAGATAATGAATGATCAATAAAGAATCTGTCACTTCTAGTAAAAGAAGATAAATGTCATATGTGATTTGATAAATGACAACCTAGGAATCCTTAGCCAAGGTGGAATGAAATTAGAAAGTAGTTTCTAATTTGCATTCATTAGGAGTTTTGCATTTAGGAATAAAAATACATATAATTAAATAAAATAAGACTTGACAGTAATTTCATATCTTATATTTAATTGGGACATTATATGGTGGAAGGATTGAATTGTACGGTAATTATTTACTCAAAGGTTCTTTTATGATTAATGTTGAAATCTATATTATCTGAAAAGTCGTTGATTGCTAGGAAGGCTTATCCCTATTGTAGAATAAATATTATTTATTTAAATAAATTAATACTTTAATTTATTTATTTAAATAAGATTAGAATTTTTTAATTGATTTATTCACAACCGGTTTAATATAGAGAACCTAAAGGGTCACACCAAAAAGGAAGAATAATTATTTAAGAAGTTAACGGCATAATCGTAATAATATATTAAGTATATTTAATTTAATTTATGGTGATAGAATAAATTAAATAACTTAATATTTATTATTTAATATTTTAGAAATATTAAATATAAATTAATAAGAGGAGTCTTATTAATATTATTATAATTATTATTATTTTAATTTCTAAAAGAGTTTAGAAATTAATTTAATATAAGTACTCTCATTTATTCCTAATAGGATTAGGAGGTAAAATTAGTTAAAGGAGTTTAATTAATTATCCCTAATAAGATTAGGGAGCCTAATTAATTAAAGGAGTTTAATTAAATAAATAATACCTTATTTTAATTAAATAGAGTTACCTGAAATCTTTATAAGAGTAGTCTTATATCAGATATTAAATATACGTGATTAATCCAATAGTTGGAGAGTACACCCCTTTTTCTATAGAGATAGGAAAAATTAGGGTTTGAGTCAATACACCATTCTTCTTGAATATTCTTCTTCCATGGTAGATCACCTCTAGAGGCCATAGACTTGGGTGACTAACATTGATCAAAGAAAAGGAATCTACCCGGAGATTCAAGAAGATCGCGGAGAAGTAGGAGTTGAATTCGTACATGTGGAAGCTCGTATCTACAAGGGTATGATTCCATAACTTCTTGTTCTTCGTTTTAATTAATAATATGCATAAAGGATGATCCGGGTAATTGGTTTGTGAAATTTTTTTAAATCTGATTTTATTTTGCTTCCGCTATTTTTGCAATTTGATTGCTACTTTAATTTTCACAAAACTTTACAGTGGTATTAGAGCCAAATTTTATACGAATTATTAATTGTTTTGATTCCATATATGTATGGGTATGTATTTAGAATAGTTTATTGGGCATAATTTATTGTATAAAATTATTTTTTTATAAAAACAAAAATCACTCCGCAAACTGAATTTCGTTTTTTATCTCTGTGTCTAAATCCGCGTGGATGTTGATTTGATTATTCAAATTATTACCTAGGAGATTCACGGTTTGGTTCATATTTTATATATATATATATATATATATATATATATATATATATATATATATATATATATATATATATATATATTTGAGCCTAATTTAATATGGGTATTATTAATTAATTTTAATGATTCTATATATTAATGTGTACTACTCCATGAGTAGATTAAATTAAGTATTTGGAAGCTCAAATGCATGGAGTAATGAATGAGATATTAACTCCCAAAGATCACACTTGAAAGTAATAAAAGATAATAAATACATGTGAGAAAAACCAAGTTCCACATAGGTTAGGAATTAAATATTTCAAATGTTTATATACAAGGAAAGCGCTCTTGGGTTTGGGCCCCAAGGGGCACCCCACTTTTATGGAAAGGAGAGGACCTAGCCAAGGCTAGGTTTGAATCCACACGCGCGCGCCGCCGTCGTCGACCGACCGGCCAACTGGCCTGGCCTGGCCCTAGCCCTAGGTCCTATATATAATTTTTTAGAAAAAAATTATTTAAATTTTTTAATTAAAATTTATTTAAATTTTATTTATTTAATTCTATTATCAAAACTGTGTCGTTTTGAGAAGCAGTATTTATTATATTATCAAAACTATGTCGTTTTGAGAAGTGGTATCTGCTGAAAGGGTATAAGTCTGATCGGGCGGCCCAAAACTACATCGTTTTTGTTGCACCTTTTCTTTTAAGCCTAAAACTGCGTAGTTTTGGTTCTGCTAATGCTAAAACTGCGTCGTTTTATAGGTCTGAATAGTTGCGCCTATTCTGTAAATTTTCAAAACTACGTCATTTTGGCCAAAAGATACCAAATATACCTTTTCATAAGCACCCCGTGCCTTTTTAGAGGTGAAGTGCCCTTCCGAAGGGTCACTAACCCCTCCTATAAATAGATAGGTGGGGCCAGCCTTTTCATTCATTCAATTCTCAAACATTCAAGCATATTAGAGTTTTTCAAGCCTTTATTTCTTCATTAGTTTCTTAGTTAATTTTGTGAGAGAGAGTCCGAGCATTACTTTGGTTCTTAGAGTATACTTTTTGTAGTGCTGCTAAAATATACAGTGTCATTGTATCCTGGGAGACAAGTGCTATCAACTCTAAGCACCATATGGAGGGCATAATTGTCTTAAGGACATAGTACCAAGTACTAGCCTTGACAAATCATTTACTGCGAGATAAGTTAATATATATATATATATATATATATATATATATATATATATATATATATATAATTTCATTAAAGGTTCAAAACAATCTTAAGACAATTATCTTTTATATATATATATATATATATATATTTGCAAGAAATATGGATACCAATTCCGTTACTGTAATTAGTTCTTCTTTTACACCTTCTATACCAAATGTTCCTGTGAACCATGGTGAAAAACCAGAAAAGTTCAATGGAACAGAATTTAAAAGATGGCAACAAAAGATGTTGTTTTATCTTACTACTTTGAACTTGGCGAGGTTTCTTCACGAAGATCCCCATATGCTCAAAAGAGATGAAATAGACAGACAAGTTGTTGCCGCAATAGATGGATGGAAACATGCATATTTTTTGTGCCGAAATTATATCCTTAATGGATTGGATAACACATTATACAATGTGTATAGTTCTCTCAAAACAGCAAGAGAATTATGGGATTCTTTGGATAAAAAATATAAAACAGAAGATGATGGCATGAAGAAATTCGTAGTTGGCAGGTTTTTGGACTACAAGATGGTGGATTCCAAGGCAGTCATCAACCAAGTTCAAGAATTACAAGTAATCCTGCATGAAATACATGCAGAAGGTATGTCATTAAGTATATCTTTCCAAGTTGCTGCTATTATTGAAAAACTACCACCTATGTGGAAAGATTTTAAAAATTATCTCAAGCACAAACGCAAAGAGATGAAACTTGGAGACTTAATCATAAGATTAAGGATAGAAGAGGACAACCGTGCCTCTAAAAAGAAAACATGAAAGACCTTTGTGGAGTATAAAGCCAACATGGTGGAACAAGGTTCGAAGTCCAAAAAGAGAAAATTCTCTAGTAATGGGCCTCAACAAGGAACAAATAAGAAGTTCCAAGGAAAATGCTATATCTGTGACAAGCCCGGACATAGGGCAAAGGATTGTCGAAAATGCAAAGACCAGAACAAGAAGTCTGCACAAGCCAATGTAACGGAAGTGGATGGTCTTCTTCAAGATGTTTCTAAAATGAACCTTTCAGCGGTTGTTTCATAAATAAATATGGTTGAGAATCCAAGAGAATAGTGGGTAGTTACTGGAGCAACCCGCCACGTGTGTTCCGGCAGGAAGATGTTCTCCACATATCAAGAAATTGAGAATGGAGAACATCTATACATGGGAAATTCTTCTTCATCCAAGATTGCTGAACAAGGAAAGGTGATTCTGAAGATGACATCTGGCAAGGAACTCACCCTCAACAATGTGCTCCATGTGCCTGATATTAGGAAAAATTTAGTGTCAGGATCCCTTCTTAGTCAAAAGGGATTTAAATTAGTCTTTATATCAGACAAATTTTTATTAACTAAAAATGGGATGTATGTGGGGAAGGGTTATATGAGCAATGAGCTCTTCAAAATGAATGTAATGACTATTGTACCTTTCAATATTAATAAAATTACATCTTCTGCTTATATGATTGAGTCATCTAATTTATGGCATGGTAGATTAAGACATGTTAATTATAATACTATACGTAGATTAATTAATATGGAATGTTTGCCAAAATGTGAGATTAACTCTAATCATAAATGTGAAATTTGCGTTGAGGCAAAACTTAGAAAATCTCCTTTTAAATCAATTGAAAGAAGTGCAGAACCTCTTGAATTAATACACACTGATATTTGTGATTTAAAGTATATACAGACAAGTGGAGGAAATAAATATTTTATCACTTTTATAGATGATTGTACAAGATATTGTTATGTTTACTTATTAAGAAGTAAAGATGAGGCTTTGGAAATGTTTAAACATTACAAAAATGAGGTTGAGAATCAACTTGATAAAAAGATCAAGATAGTTAGAAGTGATAGAGGTGGGGAATATGAATTTTCATTTGTTGAAATTTGTTCACAACATGGTATAATACACCAAACAACTGCACCTTATTCACCACAACAAAATGGTGTTGCAGAAAGAAAAAATAGAACTTTAAAAGAAATGATGAATGCATTGTTATTAAGTTCTGAGCTACCTCAGAATTTGTGGTGGGAAGCAATTCTTTCAAAAAATTATATTCTCAATCGAATACCTCAAAAGAAGTCTAATGTTACACCCTATGAATTATGGAAAAGAAGTAAGTCGTCTTATAAACATTTAAAAGTGTGGGGGTGTTTAGCAAAAGTAATGGTTCCTTCACCCAAAAAGGTGAAAATAGGACCGAAAATAATAGATTGTATATTCATAGGTTATGCTAATAATAGCAGTGCATATAAATTTTTGGTTAATAAATCAAAAATTGAGGAAATACATGAAAATATGATTATTGAGTCAAAAGATGCTGAATTCTTTGAAGCAGTATTTCCTAATAAAAAGGAACAAGAGCCAGGTTCTAACGAATAAGAAACAAGTTCAAATAAAAGAACTTATGATGTTGTTAATGACAGTAATCATGGTTTAGAAGATACTGATGAACCTAGACATAGTAAACGTGTTAGAACATCAAAATCTTATGGTCCGAATTTTCTAACCTATTTGTTAGAAAATGAGCCTCAAACCTATAAAGAAGCAATATCGAGTCCTGAAGCTCCATATTGGAAAGAGGCTATAAATAGTGAACTAGAATCCATTTTGCATAATCATATGTGGGAATTAGTAGATCTCCCACCAGGCTCTAAACCTCTTGGATATAAGTGGATATTCAAGAAGAAAATGAAAGCGGATGGATCTATAGACAAATATAAAGTAAGACTTGTAATCAAAGGATATATGCAAAAGGAGGGTTTATATTATTTTGATACTTATTCTCCTGTGACAAGAATATCCTCAATTAAGATGTTAATAGCCATTGAAGCTATATATAATTTAGAAATACATCAAATGGATGTAAAAATAGCTTTCTTGAATGGAGATTTAGAAGAAGAAATCTACATGGAATAACCAGAAGAATTTATTATTCCAGGACAAGAAAAGAAAGTTTGTCAGCTTGTAAAGTCTCTTTATGGATTAAAACAAGCACCTAAACAATGGCATGAAAAATTTGATAATGTAATGTTATCAAATGGTTTCAAAATAAATAAGTGTGATAAATGTGTGTATATTAAGGACAATAAGAATGGGTATGTTATTATTTGTCTTTATGTAGATGATATGCTTATTATGGGTAGTAATAATGAAATAATTAAAACTACTAAACGAATGTTAAATAATATGTTTGACATGAAAGACATGGGTGTTGCCAATGTAATATTAGAAATTAAAATTTCTAAAACATTGGATAGATTAGTGTTATCACAATCACACTATATTGAGAAAATACTCAGGAAATTCAATCAATATGATTGTAATCCTGTGGGAACACCGGTAGATATAAATCTACACTTGTCTAAAAATAAAGGAGAGAGCATATCACAACCTGAGTATGTACAAATAATTAGAAGCCTTATGTACTTAATGAATTGTACACGTCCTGACATAACACAAGCTGTCAATAAATTGAGTAGATTTACAAGTAATCCAGGACAAGATCACTGAAAAGCGATTATAAGAGTTTTAAGGTATTTAAAATGTACTCAAAATTTTGGATTGCACTACTCAAGATTGTTGGGGTTTCGATACAGAAACGCACAGCGGAAATTAAAATTTAAAGCAATTTCGAAACCCTAAAACAGGATCCATGCGAAAAATAATTAATTCAGTGGTAATAAATTATACCGATTGTAAAAGCTAGAATCGATGCGGTCGAATCTCCAACGCAATTCAAACGGACTGCGTCTCTACGGTATCCACACGAACGCTCCACACGAATCGTCCTACGATCTGCAGAAGAAGGAAATGCGGTACTAGCCACCAAGGATGAGGATTTTTAAACTTTTTTTTTCTAGTCTCTCTCTAAAAGCGGCTAGGGTTTTTTGTTTTGACGTAAAACCTAAAGTGACTGATATACATCATATATATAGCAGTTAGAAGGAATTAATCAAAACCTAATGTTATTAAAATCTGAATTTATATATATCTTAATTAAGTCTTACTTAATTAATATACCTATATATAAATTATTCTATTAATTTAAATTCGTAATTTAAAATTATATCAATCATATTGACATATTTAAATCTTTACAATTTAAATTAATTTTCTTTTAATTACGTTCTTTGTGTGTGACCCTATAGGTTATTATTACATTGACAATAACCTTAAAATTATATTATAAAGTTATAAACGGTGAGCGGCATCTAGTAATGCATCACTGCTACCCAAGTAATAATAAGATCGATGATTCGATGCAACCTTTTCGTGACCAACGTTTCAATGTAATTTAATTCTTTTAACCTTAATATCCAAGATTAAACTCGAGTCATGGAATGTGTCATACTCTTCATAATTTAATCTGAGTTTTTCTTGATCAATGAGTGGACTATATGAAACAAATCATTATTTGAGCATGGCCATGCATTTCATAGTCCTACTCAATCAAGAGGCCTATGGATATCACCCCTAATATATAGGATGGTTAAATTCCATCTAGATCACTCATATTCCTCACACGATTCATGATGTACCTAATAATCACCTTTATAGTCCACCCTATTAAAGGTGACATTTGATGATATCAAAGTACATAAATTCTCGTGTAGTAATATAGTGATTTCAGGTCGGAGGACCATTACATCATTGTCACTATGAGAATTGCTAATGACACTTCGCATAATGCTCCATATAGAATTCTCATGGTGGGTCTGTCCAGTACATCGTTCTCTAATATGTACCTATGCATTAACTTAATATCTCATATATTTATGACCAATGAGATTTGGTCATCAGTCAATCAACACACTAGTCTCAATGCATCATTGTTGTCCCATCAACAATGATACTCGACTAGGGACATTTAAGAACAATGATACTAATTGTAATTATATAATCTCATGTTCAAGTCACATACTTGAAACTATATAATTTGTGTCACTATTCTAAGGAATTTTATTATGTTAACAATTATATTACGCAGTAAATAAAACCATAATAAGATCATTTATTTATTCAATCAAATATAATATCAAAATGTTAAGCAATTATATCAAATAATTGGCCTCTAGGGCATAAACTCTAACAAAGATATCCAGCAGTACTTGAAGGATATTGTGATGCGAATTGGATATTGGATACGAAAGACTCTAAATCCACAAGTGGTTTTGTGTTTACACTAGGTGGAGGAGCAATATCACGAAAATCTTCTAAAAATACATGCATTGATTGATCAACGATGGAATCTGAGTTTATTGCATTGGATAAGGCTAGAGAAGAACCTGAATGGCTTCGTAATTTTTTAGAAGATGTTCCTATGTGGCCTAAATCTGTGCCACCTATTTGTATTCATTGTGATAGTCAATCAGCAATTGGAAGAGCACAGAGTCACATGTATAATGGTAAGTCTAGACATATTCGTCGTAGACACAATACCATAAAACAATTGCTCTCTAACGACATTATGTCTATTGAGTACATAAAGTCGAAAGAAAATATAGCGGATCTGTTAACTAAAGATTTGACTAGAGAGCAAGTAAAAATAATTTCGAGGGGAATGGGTTTAAAGCCTATAAACAAGGATCGTCATGATGGAAACCCAACCTAGGTGACTAGAGATCCCAAGATCTAGGTTCAAAGGGACAACTAAATTGTGAACGATTCAATCAAATCACTATGAAGAAATTAATTTCTTCTGCTCATTCCTATGATACGAGATAGTGATACCTGCAGCGGTTATAGGATAAGTTATGCTTTCAATGATTCTTAAATCTTGATAAACATGTGGAGTATGTCAGGATACTCTTATTAAGAATCACCTATGTGAGTGGGAAGTGGGCCAATTCTATGAGAAGGATAAGGCTATACTTCTCTAAAGCACTCATAAATTCGGGATTGTTCAGGGCCAAAATGAACAAAAACATGAGAACCAAATAATGTTTGGAAAGATTCTGTGTGAATTACTATTGTCTTGATTTACACAAATGATTGGACAGTTCAAGACATCACGTTCACTGGATAACCAGTAAACCCGATAGTCTTTCACAAGGGAAGGTTCAAAGCCAAAAGCTACCTCTCTCGATACAGATGATTTCTAATTATGTCTCTCTCTCGGAGTCTACATAATATTTTCATAAGGTTGGCAATCAATATCATTCATATGGGGGATTGTTAGAATTTGAGCCTAATTTAATATGGGTATTATTAATTAATTTTAATGATTTTATATATTAATGTGTTCTACTCCATGAGTAGATTAAATTAAGTATTTGAAAGCTCAAATCTATGGAGTAATGAATGAGATATTAACTCCCAAAAATTACACTTGGAAGTGATAAAAGATAATAAATACATGTGAGAAAAATCAAGTCTCACATAGGTTAGGAATTAAATATTTCATATGTTTATATACAAAGAAGGTGGTCTTGGGTTTGGGTCCCAAGGGGCACCCCACCTTTATGGAAGGGAGAGGACCTAGTCAAGGCTAGGTTCGAATCCATACGCGCACGTCGTCGCCACCGATCGACCGGTCGGCCCTGGCCTGGCCTGGCTCTGGCTCTGGCTCGTGGCACGGGGCACGTGGGTTGTGGGTCTGGGTCCTATATATAATTTTTTAGACAAAATTTATTTAAATTTTATTTATTTAATTCTATTATCAAAACTGTGTCGTTTTGAGTATTATCAAAACTGTGTCATTTTGAGAAGTATATTATTAAAACTGTGTCATTTTGAGAAGCGATATCTACTGAAAGGGTATAAGTCTGATCGGGCGGCCCAAAACTATGTCATTTTTGTCGCGTCTTTTCTTCTAAGCCTAAAACTATGTAGTTTTGGTTCTGCTAATGCTAAAACTACGTCATTTTATAGGTCTGAATAGTTGTGCCTATTCTGTAAATGATCAAAACTACGTCGTTTTGACCAAAAGATACCAAATATACCTTTTCATAAGCACCCCATGCCTTTTCAAAGGTGAAGTGCCCTTCCGAAGGGTCACCAACCCCTCCAATAAATAGATAGGTAGGGCCAGCCTTTTCATTCATTCAATTCTCAAGCATTCAAGCATATTAGAATTTTTCATGCCTTTATTTCTTCATTAGTCTCTTAGTTAATTTTGTGAGAGAGAGTCCGAGCATTACTTTGGTTCGTAGAGTATACTTTTTATAGTGCTGCTAAAGTATACAGTGTCATTGTATCATGGGAGACAAGTGCTATCAACTCTAAGCACCATACGGAGGGCATAATTGTCTTAAGAACATAGTACCAAGTACTAGCCTTGACAAATCATTTACTGCGAGATAAGTTAATATATATGTACTAATCTTAATAATTTTATAATTAAAATAAAGAGTTTATTTTAATCTTGAAATTGAATTTCATTCAATTTAAATATTGCCCATTAAATAATATTCATATATATATATGGAATGATTGTATTCATGAGATGAATGTTTTATTTATTGATACATATGATGATATGTATGATAATAAATGAGATTGATTATGAATTATTGACCAATTTGAATGGATTTATTTTGGTTGGATGCATAAATGAATGAGTTTTATTAAATGGGGTCTGTGTACCTCGTCTTTTCTAGTTTTATTCTTGATGTAAATTTTATCTCTCTCTTATGTACATTCCCTTAACTGTTGATCAATGTTTTTATTTAAATTAAATAGTTTATGAAATATGATTAGTTAGAATTTCTCGAAGAACCAGATATCAAGGAGAAAGGAGCACTCGAAGACCCATTTGTAATAGAGTCCGGGTTTAAATTTAATAGTTATATTTAAATATTTATTCTTGCACCCTGAGGTTTGACCTTTTTGGTTCACTTAGTGGCTCTAATGAACCAAACTAGAATAAAAGTTCATAATCAACCCGGGTAGAATATAATATTCTATAATATGCATGCTAATATTATATATATATATTATGCAAACATGTTTCGTCATGTTTAATAATATGACGCGTAATATATATATATATATATATATATATATATATATATATATATATATGTGTGTGTGTGTGTGTGTGTGTGTGTGTGTGTGTGTGTGTATGTGTGTGTATGTGTGTGTGTGTGCGCGCGCGTTAAACAAGATGAGACAAATAATAACAAATCCTTCAAAGTTTTTATATATTAAGTCTTAAGCGTTCAAAGATATTTAGAATAACGAACGTCGCCTTCTAGCATCATAAAATTAATAAAGTATTAAATATTTAATATCAGTTTGTTGTGTCACCACAAGGCAAGTATTAAGTATTTAAGATGTTAATTTATCACATTTGATGCTTATAAAGAAAATTGAATAATATTATATTCTTGTGACACCACAAGGACAATATTTTTCTTTTTTGAATATATGGAAGTGCAAGGATGGACTTAACTTAGATAATTTTGATTCGGATGTACCATCACTTGATCAAAATAATCCAAGAGGCAAAATATAAGGAGTTACATGATGATGTAATTGACAAGAGTTGTCTACCTATTTATTTATATATAGTTTATTGTGCACACACAAGGCTATATACATTTGAAATGAGATACTTATTCTCAGTAGCAAATCTTTAATTAGATATTGTCGAACTATATAATGAGGGTAATATAGTTTGAAGAAAATAGTGGGAGATACCGATTTAAAATAAGACCTAATTTATTTTGGTAATTAATTAAATGAATGTTTGCTAAAATATTGTCTTTTTACATGCAGAATTTGAAAATGTCACATTCACTAATTTCACTGCGTAGCATACTTGATGCTAACAAACTGAACAGACCAAATTACACAGACTGGTTAAGGAATCTGAGAATTGTTCTCACTGCTAAAAGATTTCTTATGTCCTAAATTCACACGTACTTACAAATGTTGCAGAGACAGCCTCTGAAGAAGAGATTGCAACTTTTAAAAAGTGACAAGATAATGCATCTGTGGCTCAATGCATTATGCTCGCATCCATGAGTAACGAGCTTCAGCGTCAGCATGAAACCATGGATGCTCCTACTATGTTATTGCACCTACAAGAGTTGTATGGTGAGCAAAGTAGGACTGCTAGATATGAAATATCTAAGGAGCTCTTCCGATCTCGGATGACCGAGGGTACTACCGTTGAGACTCATGTCTTAAAGATGATCAATTTGATTGAACGTCTTGGAAAGCTTGGGTTCGTCATGGATGGGGAGTTGAGTCAAGATTTAGTCTTGCAGTCACTCTCGGACACCTTCTTACAATTTGTTGTGAATTTTCACATGAATAAGTTAGATATAAGCTTGCCTGAATTACTTAACATGTTGAAAACTGCTGAAGGTCACTTCCCATCTAAGAAGGACCAGGTCTTAATGGTGGATGATTCTTCCAGGAAATGGAATAGGCCCAAGGTATCTTCTAAAAAGAAGAAATCCAAGAAGGCTAAGGGAAAGGCGAAAGTGAAGGATCAGAAGAAACCTGATCCAGCTAGCAAAGGAATTTGCTTCCATTGCAGCAAGTCGGGTCACTAGAAGAGGAACTGCAAGGATTATCTTACAGAACAAAAGTAGAAAAGGATTGGAGAAGCTTCGAATCTTAATCAAGGTTTGTTTATGATTGAAATTAATTTTTCTCAAAGTCAATCTTCTAGTTGGGTATTGGATACCGACTGTGGTTCTCACATATGTAATAATATGTAGGGACTGGTCAGAAGTAGAAAGCTGAGCAAGGATGAGGTCGTTCTATGAGTGGGAAATGGAGCAAAGGTTGTTACATTAGCTGTAGGGACTTATTGTTTAGCACTGCTTACGTGCAAGTTCATTAATTTAAATAATTGTTAATTTGTTCCGAATATCATTAGAAACATTATTTCTATCTCTGTATTGGATATGGATGGTTTCAACATTAGTTGTTCTATTTATAATGATAATATTTTATATGGGGTTGGTAATTTGCGAAATGGAGTTTATATACTTGACTTGCATGAAAATATACTTTAAATTGAACAAACTAAGAAAAGAAAAAGAGATGATATTAATTATACCTATATGTGGCACTATAGACTTGGTCATATTGATGAAACAAGATTATCCAAGTTGTATAAAGATGGGCTCCTAGAGCTATCGGATTATGAATCATATCCAACTTGTGAATCTTGTCTCATGGTAAAAATGACTAAATCTCCTTTTAGTGGAAAGGGAGAAAGAGTTACAGAGTTGTTAGCATTGGTACACACAGATGTATGTGGACCTATGACAATGAATGCACGAGGAAGGTATTCTTATTTTATTACATTCACTGATGATCACTCAAGATTTGGATATATGTATTTAATGAAATACAAATCTGAATCATTTGAAAAGTTCAAAGAGTTTAGAAGTGAAGTAGAGAAGCAAACTGGCAAGAGTATTAAGATTCTTTGATCAGATCAAGGAGGTGAATACTTAAGTGGTGAGTTTCTCAATTGTCTCAAAGAAAATGGTATAATCTCACAATGGCCTCCACCAGGGACACCACAGCTCAATGGTGTATTTGAAAGGAGAAATCGAACATTGTTAGATATGGTTCGATCCATGATGAGCTTTATTGACCTTCTAGTTTCCTTATGGGGATATACCCTAGAATCAGCTGCATACCTACTTAACAAGGTACCTACCAAATCCGTCTCTAAGACCCCATATGAATTATGGACAGGAAGGAAACCAAATCTTAAGCATGTTAAGACTTGGGGTTGTCCAGCTTATGTCAAAAAAGTTTACAAACGATAAGCTGCAGACTAGATCCGATAAGTGTAGATTTATGGGATACCCTAAAGAAATATCAGTGTATTATTTCTATCATCCAACTGATAAAAAGGTGTTTGTTGCAAAATATGTTGCCTTCTTGGAAAAGGAGTTTATCCTTGAAGGGGTCAGTGAGAGTAAGATATATCTTGAAAAAGTTCAAGAACCACAAAATACTACGGATCAAAGTCAGGTACCTAATCAAGTGGAAGAACCTATTGTAACACACCCTATTCGTAAATCTGGAAGAATACCGAAGTTACCTGATAGGTATGAATTCGTCATAGAGGATGACGATGAGGTATGCATCATAAATGATGATGATTCATTGAATTACGAACAAACTATGAGTAGTAAAGACTCAGAGAAGTAGCAAGAAGTCATGAAATCTGAGATGGACTCCATGTATGAAAACAAGGTATGGACTTTAGTTTCACCACCTGAAGGCATTAAGCCTATTGGGTGTAAATGGGTCTTTAAAAGAAAGACTAGAGCAGACGACAAGGTAGAGACCTATAAGGTCCGACTGGTCGCAAAAGGTTTCAAACAAAGACAAGGAGTTGACTATGACAAAACCTTCTCACCAGTAGCGATGGTCAAGTCCATTCAGATTTTGCTAGCAATTACAGCTTACCACGACTACGAAATCTGGTAGATGGACGTGAAAACGGCCTTCCTCACTGGGAAACTTGAGAAGGATGTGTATATGACACAGCCAGAGGGATTTGTTTCAACGGTTGGAACAAATCAAGTCTATAAGCTACAATGATCCATTTATGGATTGAAGCAAGCTTCTCATAGGCGGAACATCCATTTTGATGAGACAATCAAAGAGTTTGATTTTATCAAAAATGACGATGAACCATGTGTGTACAAGAAGGTTAGTAGGAGCGCTATTTCATTCTTTGTATTATATGTTGATGATATATTACTGATAGGGAATGATATTTCTATGCTACAATCAATTAAAAGCTGGTTATCTAAATACTTCTCCATGAAGGACTTGGGAGAAGCATCCTATATTTTGGGGATAAAGATCTATAGAGATAGATCTAAAAGGATGCTTGACTTGTCCCAAGGAACGTAAATTGACTCTATGCTAAAGAGGTTTAGCATGGAAGATTCCAAAAGAGGTCTCATGCCGATGAGCCATGGAATACATCTCTCCAAGAAACAGGCCCCAAAGACACCTGAGGAGAGAGACCATATGAGTAAGATTCCTTATGCTTCAGCAATAGGATCTATCATGTATGGTATGATATGTACTAGACCGGATGTCGCTCATGCACTTAGTGTAACAAGCAGATATCAGTCGAATCCAGGAGAAGAATACTGGAAGGCAGTGAAAAATATCCTAAAGTACTTAAGAAGAACTAATGATGTGTTTCTTGTCTACGATGGGTCTGAATTGCAACTAGAGGGCTTTATAGACTCAAGTTTTTAAACGGACCAAGATGACAGTAAATCCATTTCGGGGTATGTGTTTACCTTGAACGGTGGCACAGTGAGTTGGAATAGTTCCAAACAGTAAACAGTTGCTGATTCAGTGACAGAGGCAGAGTACATAGCTGCAAATAAAGCTGCAAAGGAGGTTGTTTGGATGAAGAAGTTCATAACCGAACTTGATTTGGTTACTAGCATTAGAAGACAATACCTTTATTCTGTGACAACACCGGAGCTATTGCGTAGGCTAAGTAACCCAGGTCTCATCAGAAATCCAAACACGTGTTGCGGCAGTTTTATTTGATCAGAGAGATCATTGAAAGAGGCGACGTCACCCTAGAGCATGTGGACTCTCAAGACAATATAGCAGATCCATTTACTAAAGCGTTAACACAACAGCAGTTCGATCGTCACTTAGAGAAGATGGGTATGAGATACCACGACGATTGGCTTTAGTGCAAGTGGGAGATTGAAAGTAATATGCATACAAGCCAATCATGCATGATGATAAAACATATACTTTGTTATCAATCTTATTTATTTATTAATAAAAGAATTATTTATTAAAGGCATTTAATTATCTACATGGTGTTGTTTTAATAATATGTGATAAACCCATAGTTTTAAGCAATGCTTTTAGAATCATGATGAGATCATGCTAATGAGATAAAAATTCTTAGATAGCTTAAAACTAAAATGTTCTCAATCAATGGATTACTAAAAAGGGGATTAGTGAATCCAGATAGATTGATACATACGTTGCTTGCTCATTAGATGAGAATGATTAATCTCATGATCATTTGTGTAGAGACATTAAAGTAAGTATGTAAGTGCTTATTGGAGAACAAGTTCACTGAACGTGACTCGTTAAGGAATACCTAATAGAGTTTTACTTCCCTGTCAATAGGAATTCATGTAGTGATAGTAATATAAATGATTCTTAGACTTGAGATCATCATAGTATCTTATATATAATGAATTACACTTTGACTTATTCTTTAAGACTCTTAGAGTATATCAAAGGGTATGCTTGGGTGTAATAAGTTATATATGGAGATAATAAATAATCAATAAAGAATCTACCACTTCTAGTAAAAGAAGAGAAATGTACTATGTGATTCGATAAAAAATAATTCAGGAATATAAATTTATATTTAATAAGACTCCTCTTATTAAATATAAACTAATAAGAGGAGTCTTATTAATATTATTATAATTATTATTATTTTAATTTTTAAAAGAGTTTAGGAATTAATTTAATATAAGTACTCTCATTTATTCTTAATAAGATTAGGAGGCAAAATTAGTTCAAAGAGTTTAATTAATTATCCCTAATAAGATTAGGGAGTCCAATTAATTAAATGAGTTTAATTAAATAAATAATACCTTATTTTAATTAAATAGGGTTACCTAATATCTTTATAAGAGTAGTCTTATATCAGATATTAAATATACGTGATTCCAATAGTTGGAGAGTACGCCCCTTTTTCTATAGAGATAGGAAAAACTAGGGTTTGAGCCAATACACCCTTCTTCTTGAATATTCTTCTTCCTTGATGGATCACCTCTAGATGTCATACACTTGGATGGCTAACATTGATCAAAGGAAAGGAATCTACCTGGAGATTCAAGGAGATCGCAGAGAAGTAGGAGTTCTACAAGGGTATGAATCCATAACTTCTTGTTCTTCGTTTTAATTAATAATATGCATAAAGGATGATCCGAATAATTGGTTTGTGAAAAATTTTAAAATATGATTTTATTTTGCTTTCGCTATTTTTGCAATTTGATTGCTACTTTGATTTTCACAAATTTTATATATATATATATATATATATATATATATATATATATATATATATATATATATATATATATATCTTCATGTGCGCTAATCAAGATGAGACTAATTAAAAACAAAACCCTCAAAAGATAATATTAAGTTGAGTACGTTCAAAGATATTGGAGAATGTCGAGTGTAGCCTTCTAGCATTGTAAAATGATTGAGTATCAAATATTTAATATTAGTTTGTTGTGCACACACAAGGCAAATATTAAATATTTGAGATGTTGCTTTAGTACATTGGATGTTTATAAGGAATTGAACAATATCGTTTTGTTGTGCACATATGTTGGGTAAAATCTAGTTTAGCACAACATGCAAGTATACGTGGTCAATAAAAAATAAAGAGTAAGTCAAGTATCGTTCTCACAGAGAAAATAACTGCAATTTATCCTAACAACTACCAATTTTATATTATCTCAATTTTATTAAACGAATGATGAATTTTTTAAAAACTATGAAAGTTACTAATTAAATAAAATTAAACTAACTGCCATAAGATTTAATCAAGTATGGGAAACTTAAGACTACAATTTCACTTATTGCTTCACTTAGATTGACACACTTCTTGTTAAGCCAAATTAATTATTCCGGATTGTTAATCAAGAACACATAAATAAATATGACCATCTCTCAATACATCATACTCAAATCAACTTAAATCCACATATGATAAAATTAAGATGAACACCCTAATTAACTAATCCATTATATCTCTATGTGAATTACAATTAAAGAGGACTTAAAGCATAAGTTCTTTATCAGATTACATGTGATGTATAAGTATATCTCTATCCTATACATAAATTATGAATTCCAACGCCATGCATAAAACACAATCACATGCTATTATGATCAAGTCTAAATCTATAATCCATCTCTCGAGTTTATATAGATTATTATGGTAATTACTGTCCAGACAATTAAATAATTAAGCACAAATCATAATAGATAATCATGGAAATAATCTCAATAACTTAACAAGGAAGCATGCCAATCATAGTTACACAATAAGATCCATTGTAGTCCTAAACAAAAAATTAGTTTAACACCTTTGAATTAAATTTCAAAACCCACAAGTGATAAATCATTCTGAATACAAGTAGAAAAAGTAGAGAAAGAGAGTAAAAACTATGGTGTAATCCTTCTTCTCCTCTTCGCTCTTGCCTTGAATCCTCCTTGCTTGCATCCTTACTTCAATTCTCCAAAAGCTTTATTAAACTAGGTTTTGTTCTTGTCTTTCTGTCTTTCCCATGTATCTTTTATATCTCTCACATTCCTTCCAAAAAATTAGCCTTCAGAATCCATTCTTGCTTCAACTTCCCAAAATAAAGTAACTGCATTTGTCCAGACTAATCTGCCCTGGCGGATTTAATGCCTTCAAGGAATTCACCCCGGCTGTTTCATACTGCCAATCCGCCCCGGCGGCTTTAATATACTAAGGAATCCGCCCCAGCAATTTCACCTGGCCAAGAAGTTGTACAAAATTCCATTAAGACATGATTTTCTTGTTTTCACCATCCCCAACCAGTTCCTACAACACAAACATGAAAACAAGTAAAATGATACTAAAAAAACTCAAAGTAGCAACGAATCAAGCTTAAAAGGTTACCGATTTGTAGGTATGAAACCCACTCATTAAATACCCCCAAACTTGAGACGTTGCTTGTCCTCAAGCAAAAATACAACAATGCAAATGCAAACTACCTACATGCCTATGAAACAAGTAATCACATGGCAAAGTATCCAATTACAGGCCTCAAAGATAGCATATATAGCTCAATCAAAATATCTAACCAATGTAGAGTATCCAACACTAACCAATTAATGCAAAATACTTGTCATCATCCATGTCATGTGTGTGTGTGGAACTCAACTAATTTAATCAATCACAACTCAAATCATCTACATAATTAATTTCTTAGAAAGAAGGTTCAGATTTTCAAAATCCATCAACGAACACATCCAATTCGACTATCACAAGTAAAATTTTACACAAAGGGGGTGTCAACAAGGTTTATTACCT
Organism: Panax notoginseng; assembly: GCA_016801055.1. Lineage (NCBI taxonomy): Eukaryota > Viridiplantae > Streptophyta > Magnoliopsida > Apiales > Araliaceae > Panax > Panax notoginseng. The sequence goes on along the minus strand of CM029021.1, from coordinate 119,980,178 downwards.
TTATTAGCTCACCGACGTGTGCAATATCTAGTTTTATTAGGCTTTTCAGAATTACCCATGTAGCAAGCTTTCGACCAATGACTCCCAAGCCAGCTGGCTTTAGGGCACTAGGTGTTAATGTGACGCCCCCAAAATAGGTATACATCACCCACTCCAAATACATGGTACAAAATTTAAATACAACTTAATTATACAACTGTCGTGTAAAATACGACAAAACATAACTGAGACTTTTAACATGAATATTGTCTTCTAGACAATATCCAAACTCAAATAGAGTCCTCATTACAATTATTATCACACTATTTTTTAAAATAGTGAGGACTACTATAACCACCATCTCGGACCGTCACTCCATTTCCCAACTAGTCCCGGCTACGTTCTCATTTCCTGAAGAGAACAATGAAAGCAAAAGGGTGAGCTCAACTAGCCCAGTAAGAAATATTATGACTAAGATAATGCAGAATAAATTATCGTTAGCCTTTAACAGTGTTAAACTGATATAATACAATAAATAATAAGTTTAACTGCAGCGGAACAAGCAATCCATTAGAAGAGTCAAGTAGAGCATAACATCTACTATCTTCTATGATTTAAAAAGTTTATCATCAATTTTATCACTGAGACACAGCTTAATAAACAATTCATATTATTGAATTATCCATGCACTACGGGTCAAGGATATTCATTAGTATCACATCCACGAATTATCCATGCACTACGGGCCAAGGATAATCGTGTTATCACCAATGGTCATGATCATACCAACAACTGTCCATCAATGCACTATGGGCCAATGATGACTTTTACCACATTATTTATAACATTACAGGTCATGATTATACCGAATGATCCCTAGTCATAATCATACCAATCAACAGTCCATCTATGCACTACGGGCCAAAGATGAATTTCATCACAATATAAACATGAGGATGATGACAATGATATAAGAATTCAATTAAATGAAAGTAAAGGATAAATTTTAAAGATTTATAATTCAATTTATCCAGAATTCAATAATGTCCAAATTGTCAACATGATACTGCTTTGTAGAGTAAAATTCAAGAATAATATTGTATCAAAAATAATTTGGACCAAAAAGAAAATAATTTTTATCATGAATAGTACCCCGGGTGAATAGTACCTGAGTGAATAGTACCCCGTGAATAGTACTTTGGAAATAGTACTCCGTGAATAGTACCCCAGCATGAAAAGATTAAAAATTATCAAGAATGCTCAGAATAATATTTTCATAAAAAGATACTAGATGAAATACAAATTTCAAGGATATTCAACTAATTTCAAGGAGTATAGAAGCCATACTTTAACAAAATGAGTGTAGAATTTAGAATCTGAAACGAAATAATATTACTTACATACTACAGAGTATGGAAGAAAATATTATTTCTTACGAATATTGAACAAAATAATATCTCTTATCTTAAAAAGGAGAGTATTCTGACTGGTATAGCGGGTATATTCTTGAAAAAAATTTGCACTACTTTTTACACTCAAAGCTTCCTAAAACTCGAAAGAAATACACTCTATATTATAGAAGAAGAATTCTCTGATTCTGGTGTGATTTTTAATTCTAAACTAAGCATCCTATTTATAAGAGAATGGAAGGATACTATTTAGAAATTTTATTCACGGACTGCACAGTGACAATTATGGGCGCTGCAACATTCGGCTGAAAAAAAATTCTAATTTACTATGCAGTCACTATACAAAAATTATGCATAATAAAATATAATATATTATATTTTTCATAAAAAACAAAATTTATTATAATAATAATACACTCCCTCTCGTGACTTTCTAAGCCCCCCCCCCCAAAAAAAAAATTCCGTGACAAACATATATATATATATATATATATATATATATAACAAAATTGAGATAACTTTCTAACGACAGTTTTGAAAAATGGGTAAGTGGGGGGGTTAATAAGCAAAATTTACAACAAATACTTCATAAAAATTCCCTCAATATTTTTAACAATATTTATTCATCAATAATATAACTTGCAATATTAACAACCAGATCATTCCCAGAAAAGAGGGGGCTTTCCGATAAAGATTTCTCCCTATTGGCGCGTAATTAGGTGACCAAACCCCTTTTCTCGACAGAACTTTCTAGACATTGTTAATAATGTAAATAATAATATTAATAACTTATCATCTCAATTATTGATTTAATAATATAAAATATTGTGACAATAATTGAATCAATAACGTGAGATACTATGCAGCAATTACTGTAGCAAAAATTGAGTATAACTGAGTGACTTCTCACGTAAGTATCAATAATCAATACCGTGTGCTACTATGCAACCACACGTATTACTGTACTTTTATCACCGGATATTTCAATAGTTAACTGTAAAATCTTTGCCGTTATTTTTATAAAAAGGTATTTCTGTCATTTTCTAACTCTGACAATAATTCCGTTGTGGGGTCCACCAAAGATTGTGCCGTCGTACGAATATTCCTGATAAAACGAATATTCTCCGACCAATCGAATATTTTATAACAACTTGCTTTCTTTGTAAAATTTATAAATAGTACCCACAACTATAATATTATATCAAATTTACACCTTAATATTCAAAAATGATATTTAGAGAAAAATTTATTTTATTCATAAAAGTTAGGGTCTTACAGTTGAGACACCTCTACGGATCTAATAACTCGAGTAGTAAAGGCCACAAAACTAAACTCGTCAAGTGATTATTATTATTATTATTATTATTATTATTGTTGTTGTTGTTGTTGTTGTTGTTGTTGTTGTTGTTGTTGTTGTTGTTATTATTATTATTATTATTATTATTATTATTATTATTATTATTATTATTATTATTATTATTATTATTATTATTATTATTATTATTATTCTTTTTTAGTCTGACTCGTGCAATGCTCAACTCTCTTAGGCTTTTCAAAGTTACCCATTTACTGAACTTTCTACCAACGACTCACAAACCAGATGGTTTTAGGACGCTGGGTATAGAGACACCCCTAGGGCTTACTTATACGAGTAACAGTGGCCACAGAGTTAAACTAAGTCAACTTTTATAACTTATTTTTTTCATATATAGACATCCCATTGTACCCCCAAACTAAGTTTCTTGCTTGTTCTAGTCTTCCTAGATGTTTCATTGAATTTTAGCAATTTTTAACCCTGAATTTTTCACCAAAAACATATTATGTAAAGATTTGAATTTAGATTTATCAACCAGTCAAGTACATGTTTTCCTTGTTAACATGAATTTCAGACAGATATACTTAATTTCACGACTAAAGTTATCACCCAACATTGGTTTTCGATCTTACCCAAGTCATTACTATCAAGTTAAGTCTTATCATTAGCCAAACTTAGATTACCATGATGTATCATAACTTGAATCATACATCACAGATAACTAAATGTACTAAGTCCTAAAATGCAATTACAAAGAAAAATTAGTAGTGGCTGCGAAATTAGAAACTATACTAGATCAGCTGTCAGATTCATTCTGCAAAACATCTTTATCAATGCTTTATTGAAGCTAATTTGGTGCTCAAACATATGTCATTGTCGTTCTTCCAACCTCAGATTATCACCATCTACTTGCTTAAACCTAGCATCAATGTGTTGCTACAGATTGCGAAACTAATTGTTGAACCTCGCCTTTGTTCTGGATGAAGAGGTCATAGATGTACCCTCTGTCTTGTGCTCCTCCTCATCCTCAGAAGTAGAAGGGAAGGTGAAACCTAGTCCACGTGGGTGCTACTCTCCCCCTTCCCAAACTTTGCAGCGCGCTATCAATTCGTGATCCAAAAGTAGTAGGGGCTGCTGTACGGCCTCATCTGCTCCCCATCTCAATCCAGTTCAATAGCACAACCCACATATTAGAGAAGGATATGGCAAGCCTCCCTGAATAGGACCTCTCAAACACCGACAAATAGAGAAGTGAATAATTGACCCTACATTTATCTTGAAATCTTTCACAACGGCATACAATAGTGGGGTTTTTCTTTTGTAATTTCACTAACACGCTGAGACGGTAAAATCTTCACATAAAGGAAAGCATACCAGATCTTTCTGTATCGACTCAAGTCTTTGTTGTTAAACAATGAACCACCCCTTGATCCCTTCAAAGCCCAAGTTGTATCAGGTTTGCATATCTCCTTTACAATTTTCTCGTAGTCCAACCCTTACTCCAAATACCGAGATTATTCATAAACTATCGGTGTCCTCAAGTTATAATACTCGTTGATCGAGGCTGCACTGAACGAAACCATCTTCCCCCGAGCCATCATTGCAAATGGTGTTTTATCCTCGGCATTGGCATAGAACTCTTTGACAATGGCGATCACATCTGGTTCTGGCTGATCAGTGACAGTGTCCCAGCCTTTCTCATTGATTTGGTGACCCATCTCACCATCAAATTTATCTAGGCAAAGCCCACACTCGGGACTTAGAGCTTTACTTGCTAAGTAATTGTCAAACTTATATGCCGCTGTGGCACTTACAAATTTCCTTATGTTAAAAGGCCTTGTTGGGGTTGAAGGACCTTCTCCTCTTTGTCGTTTAGATGTCATGTGATTCAACTCGATCAAATCCACAAAATATCAAAACTAGGTATACCAACTAACAAATACTGACCAAAATAGACTGACTTCTCTTTGAGACCCTCTATCAAATACCTTGTGTGTGACGCCCCCAAAATTAGGTATACATCACCCATATTGGGTCGTCAGATACATGGTATAGAAAACAAATACAACTTACTAATACAACTGTTGTGTACAATACGACAAAACATAACTGTGAGTTTGAATACAATTATTGTCTATTAGAGACTATACAAACTCAAAAGGAGTCCTCATTACAATTATTGTCACATTATTTAATAGAATAGTGAAGACTACTAATACTATCATCTGGTCCATCACTCCGTTTCCTGACTCGTCCCAGCTATTGTCTCATTTTTTGAAGAGAACAGTGAAAGAAATGGTGAGCTCAACTAGCCCAGTAAGAAATATTATGACTAAGATAATGCAGAATAAATTATCATTAGCCTTCAACAGTGTTAAACTGATAAAATATAACGAACATCAAGTTTAACTGCAACGGAACAAGCAATCCATTAAAAGAGTCAAGTAGAAAATAAAATCTACTATCTTCTATGATTTAAAAGGTTTTTCAACACTGTTATCGCTGGAACTCAGATTAATAAAATAATCCACATCATCGAATCACCCCTGCACTACGACCAAGGATATTCGTGTATTCATTAATGGTCATGATCATGCCAACAACTGTCCATCAATGCACTACGGGCCAATGAGGACTTTTACCACATCATTTGTAACATTACGGTCATGATTATATCGAATAATCCCTGGTCATAATCATACCAAGTCCATCTATGCACTACAGGCCACAGATGACTTTCAACATTTTATAAACATGAGGATGATGACAATGATATAAGAATTCAATAAAACAAGTTCAAGAATTAATTTATCCAAGAATTAACAACGTCCAAATTGTCAACATGATACTTTTTTGTGGAGTAAAATTCAAGAATGCTTAGAAGAATATTTTCATGAAAAGATACTGGATGAAACGCAACTATCAAGGATATTTCACAAATTTCATGGAGTATAGAAGTCAAAACTTAACCAACTGAGTATAATAAAGAATGGAATAACAAAAGAAATCACCATGCATGCGATAGACCGCACAGACAGGTTATTCCAACAGAATAATAAATAATGGAATCAGGTCCGGCGTAAAACGCACAGACAGGATATTCCAACAGAATAATAATAAAGACGGAACCAGGTCCGGTGTAAAACACACAGACAGGATGTTCCAACAGAATAATAATAAAGACAGAACCAGGCCTGGTGTAAAACACACAGACAGGATGTTCCAACAGAATAATAGAAGAATGTCACCAAGTATAGGGTAGACCGCGTATACAGGTTATTCCAACAGAATAATAAGAAATAGAATAACAACAGTTCTCTTCATGAATAAGAAAGAATGACACCCCTTACCGTTTTAAAGAAGAACTGAAATAAGGAAGTAGTTAAGTAGCAGAATACTTTTCTTCTCTCTCTCTTTAGTTTTTCTCTATAGTTTCTCTCTAGAGTTCAGTGAATTCGTAAGAAATAATGAAGGAATGAGCTGCTAATTATAGAAAAATATAATATATAGTAACTATTCCATGAACGATCCAGATTGATTACTTTAATCTGACGGTCCATATTTAAAGAAAAATCTTTTAAATAAAATAAAATATATTCTATTTATAGAATAACTTTAATAAAGTTTTCTGTTTTATATAAAAAGATGTTTCTGTTTTATTATGTTAATAATACGAATAAAACAAAACTTCATTATCGCTAAATAATTCATATTATTAACTGATAATAATTGAATCAAACTGAGTGACTTCTCATATAAGCATTAATAATCAATACCGTGTGCTACTATGCAACCACACGTATTACTGTACTTTTACTACCGATTAGTTCAACAGTATCAATGGTAAAACTTTCGCCGTTATTTTTAATAAAATATTTTTTGTCGTTTTCTCAATCCGACAATACTTCTGTTGTGGGGTCCACCAATAATTGTGTCGTTGTACGAATATTTTCTGTTAAAACGAATATTCCCCGACCAATCGAATATTATATAACAACTTGCATACTTTGCAAAATTTATAAATATTACCCACAACTATAACATTATATCAAATTAACTCCATAATATTCAAAAATGATATTTATAGAAAATTCATCTTTATTTATAAAAGTTGGGGTCTTACAACCTCCCCTTCTTATGAAATTTTGCCCTCAAAATTAGGGTACGTACCTGGTATTTCGAAGAGGTAAGGATACATTGATTTCATTTTAGATTCTAACTCCCAAGTCATTTCCTCAACATCGTGATTTCTCCACAAAACTTTGACTTGAGGTATAACCTTGGAGCGTAGAATATGTTCCTTCTTATCCAAGATTTGAACAGGAACTTCTTCATACGTCAGATCCTCCGCTATTTCGTCCGGTTCTAACTCAATAATGTGGTTCGGGTCTTCCACATATTTACGTAACATGGATATGTGAAAAACGTTATGAACACGAGACATACTTGGCGGTAAAGCGAGTCTATAAGCCACAGTTCCTACTCGATCGAGGATTAAAAATGGACCGATGAATCGAGGATTGAGCTTTTCTTTCTTTCTAAATCTCGTAACTCCTTTCTATGGAGCAACACGTAAGAACACATGATCTCCTATATCAAATTTTATGTCCTTTCGATGAAGATCAGCATAACTCTTTTGTCGATCTTGTGAGGTTTTTATACGTTGTCGGATCGTTTGAATCTTTTCTGTAGTCATACGTACCAACTCCGGTCCCAACAACGTTGCTTCACCCACCTCATCCCAGTATACTGGAGAACGACATTTTCTTCCATACAATGCTTCAAATGGAGCCATGCCAATACTTGCTTGATAACTGTTGTTGTAGGAAAACTCCACCAATGGTAAGAACTTGTCCCAACTTCCCTTGAAATCAAGGACACAGAGTCTTAATAGATCTTCAAGAGTTTGAATAGTCCTCTCTGATTGTCCATCAGTCTGAGGATGATATGCCGAACTAAATCGTAAATCCGTGCCCATAGCTTTTTGTAAACTAACCCAAAATTGTGAAGTGAATCTTGGGTCTCGATCAGAAACTATGGATACTGGCATACCATACAGTCTTACAATCTCGTTTATGTACATACGAGCAAGAAGTTCAAGTGTATAAGTTTCTCGTATCAGTAAGAAATGAGCAGACTTGGTCAATCTATCAACAATGACCCAAATCGCATCTATACCTTGAGAAACCTTAGGAAGACCGGTAACGAAATCCATGGTAATGTGCTCCCACTTCCATTCTGGAATTTTAAGTGGTTGCAATGGACCTTTTGGTACTTGATGCTCCGCTTTGACTCGTTGACAAGTTAGACACCTTGAGATAAACAGCGCTATCTCTCTCTTTATATTGCTCCACCAAAATGTATGACGAAGATCATGATACATTTTGGTACTTTTAGGATGGATTGCAAACGGTGTGTTGTGCGCCTCCATCATGATTTCATACTTTAAATCAGGGTTGTTAGGAACACAAAGTCTGAAGTTGACTCGAAGTATTCCTTCTTCATCGATTCTTGCTTCCGGCATAGCATCTTCTTGCACTTTCTTCCTCATACGCATCAGGTCCAGGTCTGTAGCTTGAGCAGCTTTAACTTTATTGATTAAAGTTGGTTCTACTCGTATATTCGCCATCATCACATGGGTCCCTGGAGTCTTTAACTCTATCTCCATCCTTTGCAAGTCACACAAAATGGGCCTTTGTGTTGATAATATCGCACTCGTACTTGCATATGATTACTCAATGTGTCAGCTACCACGTTCACTTTTCCAGGATGGTATTGAATGGTATGATCATAATCTTTCAACAGTTCAAGCCAACGTCGTTGTCGCATGTTGAGTTCATTTTGAGTGAAGAAATATTTGAGGCTTTTATGATCCGTAAAGATCTCCACCTTCTCCCCATACAAGTAATGCCTCCAAATTTTAAGTGCAAAGACAACAGCTGCCAACTCTAAATCATGAGTAGGATAATTCCTCTCATATTCCTTGAGTTATCTTGATGCATAGGCTATGACTTTTCCATGTTGCATGAGAACGTATTCCAACCCTTTGCTCAAAGCATCATTGTAGATGACAAATCCCTCCGAGCCAGATGGTATTATTAGAACAGGTGCTGAAATGAGTCTCCTCTTGAGTTCTTAAAAATTCTTCTCACATTCTTCGCTCTAACCGAACTTTGTATCTTTTCGAGTCAGCTGAGTTAATGGAGTAGCGATTCGAGAAAATCCTTCCACGAATCTCTGATAATAACCAGCTAAACCAAGAAAGCTACGTACTTCGGTCACTGATTTAGGTTACTCCCAACTTAGAATAGCTTCAATCTTTGTTGGGTCAACAGATATTTCACGAGTTGATACTACGTGCCCAAGGAATGCTACCTCCTCCAGCCAGAACTCGCACTTCTTCAACTTGGCATAAAGCTTGTATTCACGAAGCTTTTGGAGTACCAGCCTCAAGTGTTGTTCATGATCTTCACGACTTTTGGAATAAATAAGGATGTCATCAATAAAGACGACCACAAAGTGATCCAAATATTTCTTGAATACCCGGTTCATCATATCCATGAAGGCAGCAGGAGCATTAGTCAATCCAAAGGACATGACTAGGAATTCATAATGCCCGTACTGAGTTCTGAAAGCCGTCTTTGGAATATCCTCAATTCTAACCTTCAGCTGATGATATCCAAAACGAAGATCGATCTTTGAAAAGAATTGTGCTCCTTGCAACTGGTCAAACAGGTCATCAATACGTGGTAATGGGTACCTGTTTTTGATGGTGACATGATTCAACTTCCGATAATCAATACAATGTCGCATACTTCCATCTTTCTTCTTCACGAATAGAACAGGAGGACCCCAAGGAGAAGTACTAGGACGAATAAAGCCAATGTCTAACAATTCCTGCAGTTGGATCTTTAACTCCTGAAGTTCAATAGGAGCCATTCGATATGGGGCTTTGGAAATGGGTTTTGTACCGGGTTCAAGGTCGATACAAAATTCAATTTTTCGCTCTGGGGTAGGCCAGGAAGTTCTTCAGGGAATACGTCAGGCAGCCTTGTGTGGGCCCCATAACGAAAAGCGATTGAATGAAGAAAACGATAAGTATAAGTTGTTTATAAATAACGACGTAGTTATTACCGTTAATACTGTTAGAATACCCGGTGGTTAAAACACAGTAGCACACGGTATTGTACCAATTATTGATCCTTACGTAATAAGGCACTACTCAATAATTGTTACAGTAGTTACTATTTAATATTTTATTTTATTTATTCAATAATTGCTACGTTGATATTTTATATTATTGTTGTTTCAATAATTATTGCTGCACAGTATTTTCCATTATCAGATCAATAATTCATGTTATTTGAATAATATTATTAGATAGCATTATTGGCAATTTCTAGAAAGTTCTATCTAAGGAGAGGTTTGGTCATCTAATTGCGCGCCAGTAAGGAGAAATTCTTATTGGAAAGCCCCCTCTTTCCTGGGAATGGTCTGGTTGTCATAATTGTGATTCTGTAATATTATTTGTGAATAATTAATTATTGATTTATATGATAAGAAAATATTTATTTTTATATGGATATAATTGATGGATATATTTATTTTGTGTGAAGGAATTAATGTTGAGGTATTTTTGTCGGAATGGAGGTATTAAAAATTAAATCACTGTTCTTGAGATATATTGCATGAGTTATAATTTTTAATCTGACCGTTGGATCGTTGTGATTTTTGGATATGTTATACATATATAAGTTGAGTATATGTCCACAAATTTTAAACCGTTAAAAATGAACGTATAATTTGTTATGAATTTTAAGAGGTGACTGATTCAGAAATTAGGTTTATAAATAATTTTGGTAGAAAATTCTAAAATTGAGTAGGCCCCACTTTTGGTTGGTGAGAAATGTGCTAGAATTTTTATTCAAATGTGGTGGGTGGGAATAGTAGCAGGTAAAGCCATCAGGTTGCAAGTCAAGTCTGCTTCGGCGTGCTAACATTTTCCTATAAATAGAGGGCTAAGTTAGAATTAAAAATCACACCAGAATTCATAAGTTTTCTCTCTCTATATTATCGAGCGTATTTTGTGTGTATTTAGATACTTTGAGAGTTACTTTTCAGTGCAAGTTTCTGTCAGCACTATATCTGAAATTCAGTCAGAAGTACGGTTATTCTGAGGTAAGGGATGTTATTTTCTTCTTAAATGATATTATTTTCTTCAATATCATTATGTCGAAATATTGGTTTGAACTTTTTATCAAATTTGAAACTTTTTGTGTCAGGATTACTATTCACGTATATATACGGCACTATTCACGAATACGACACTATTCACCGAAAAATAAAATTTTTTCTTTTTGTCCAAGATGTCTATTATGGTTACTATCTTTGATTGTATCTATGTTTTGATCTTTATTTTTGAATTCTACTTCACAATTGGTTGTTATGGAGTATTATTACACTTGGATAAACTATAATACGAATTCCTAATATTTGTCCTTCTGTCTCACTGGATTCGTTTTTTTTAAATATTTTTCATCATCCTCAGTCCTAAATGATGATATTACTGAATATCTTTGGCCTGTAGCGCAAAGATGAATGATTAACTGATGAATATCTTTGGCCCGTAGTGCAAAGATGAATAGGTGTTGAGATGAACATGACCAACTGGTGATACAAATGAATATCTTTGGCCTGTAGTGCAAAGATGAATATTGATTAAAGATATATATTGATTGATGTTACAGGGACAAAATATTGATGATGAACTTTTAAATCTTAGAAGATAGTAGAATTCATTCTCTACTTGACTCTTCTAATGGTTTGTTGTTTCCGCTGCAGTTGTTGATCTAAAACTTATTGTCTATTATATTTTATCAGATTTTTCCCTGTTGAAGACTAATGATAATTTGTTGTATATTATCTTAGTCATAATATTCTTTACTGGGCTAGTTGAGCTCACCCTTTTCCTTTTTGTTCCATTTTTCTTCTCAGGAGGTGAGAACATAGCAGGATCTAGTCGGGGTATGGAGTGATAGTTCTAGAAAGATGTTTTAGCAGTCCTCACTATTTCTATAAAATAGTGTTTCAATAATTATAATGAGGACTTATTTAAGTGTGGATATTGTCTGGAAGACAATATTTGTATTTAAACTCACAGTATTGTGTTGTCGTATTTTGCGCGACAAGTGTTTTAATAAAGTTGTATTTATTTCTGTACCGTGTATTTGACGACTCAGAATGGGTGATGTATACCTATTTTGGGGGCGTCACATAGTGTGACTGCCAGTGGATTACACACAGTGTGCTCACAAATGAGGTAAGGTACTACTTTGATGAGAACCTTTTTGTTGCTTCAATCTGACCCAAAACCAGTTGTAAAATTATCTAATCTAAATTTGTACGCAATTCCCCCAATTTGAACTGAAAAACCCTAAGTTAGGTATGCAATTCGTGGATGATATGTCATTGTAGTATAGTGGTAAGTATATTTGCCTGTCAAGCTGATGACCCGAGTTCGATCCCCGGCAACGAAGCCAAAAACTTGTTGGGTAAAATCTAGTTTAGTATAACACGCAAGTATACGTGGTCAATAAGTAATAAAGAGTAAGTCAATTATCGTTCCCACAAAGAAAATAACTACAATTTATCCTAACAACTACCAATTTTATATTATCTCAATTTTAATAAACAAATGATGAATTTTGTAAAAACTATGAAAGTTACTAATTAAATAAAATTAAACTAATTGCCATAAGATTTAATTAAGTATTGGAAACTTGAGACTACAATTTCACTTATTGCTTTACTTAGATCGACGCACTTCCTGTTAAGACAAATTAATTATTCTGGATTGTTAATCAAGAACACATAAGTAAATATGACCATATCTCAATGCATCATACTCAAATCAACTTAAATCTACATATGATAGAATTAAGATGAACACCCTAATTAACTAATCCATTATATCTCTATGTAAATTATAATTAAGGAGGATTTAAAGCATAAGTTCTTTATCAGATTACATGTGATGTATAGGTATATTTCTATCCTAGACATAAAGCATGAATTCTAACACCATGCAGAAAACACAATCACATGCTATTATGATCAAGTCTAAGTCTATAATTCATCTCTCGAGTTCAAATAGATTACTATGGTAATTACTGGCCAGACAATTAAACAATTAAGCACAAATCATAATATGAAATCCTGTAAATAATCTCAATAACTTAACAAGGAAGCATGTCAATCTCAGTTACACAATAAGTTTCATTATAGTCCTAAATAGTTAATTAGTTTAACATCATTGAATTAAATTTTGAAATTTACAAATGATAAGCATTCTGAATATAAGTAGAAAAAGTAGAGAAAGAGAGTAAAAACTATAGTGTAATCCTTCTTCTCCTCTCCGCGCTTGCGTCCTTGCTTCAATTCTCCAAAAGCTTCATTAAACTAGGATTTATTGTTTTCTTTTTATCTTTCCCATGTATCTTTTATATCTCTCACGTTCCTTCCAAAAAATCAGCCTTCAGAATCCCTTTCCTGCTTTAACTTCTCAAAATAAAGTAACTGCCTTTGTCCCGACCAATCTGCCCCGGGGGATTTAATGATGTTATAGCCTAGATTTTCAAAAATTATTAAAATAAAAATTTAATAAAACAAATTCTTATTATGGGATGTGTCGAGTGTGTGTGTGTGTGTGTGTGTATATGAGATTTAATAGTTAATTAAACTAATAAAGTGAATAAATTTAATTACGGGATGTGTTATGGAAATGAAGAAAATCAATTAATAAATAATGATTAATTGATTAAGTTAAATTGTGTGTGGTAATTGGATGAAAATTAAGTTATTATGAGTTAATTTTATGAAATGTTGTGAATAATTCACTTAATTAAAATAGTGAATTAACAAAGAAGTATTTGTTTTAATAAAATGGGAAAGTAATGTATATTGCATATTAATGTAATATGTTAATGTAATACGATTGTGAGTTTCGTAAATAGTTAAAATATTTATCAAATTAAATAAATGTTTTAGTTGGAATATTTATGAAATAAATAAATATTCGATGGAAATTATTATGGAATAATTTGTTTAAGTGTGATAATATTGATTAAATTTATGTTGAGTGATTTTATGGTCGGTGCATATTTTATTACGCTAATGGAATAGTAATATGCTAATTTAATTTAATAATTAAATTAGAAAGGTAATGATTTATTAAATAATATTGTAGTTATATTTGTTAGATAATTTAATTAAATATAATTAAACTAAATTAGGTGTGACATTTGTAAACCATATATTAAGCGAATTATTAAAATAAATTAAAAAGGAGTTTTTTTGGGTGCAAGCCAAACATGACCTTGTGACCCCATGTATTTGTAACAGATAAGTCTTTTAGTTTTGTTAACTGATAAGGCTAAATAAAGTTACGTAAAGAGGATTTGTCAGTTTAGTTCATAAGGCTTGGAAATAGAGAGGAAGAAAGAAGAAAAATAAAGAGGAAGAGAGATTCTCTGTGAAAATTATTAAGAGAAGAAATTTTGTAAAATCAAGAAGAGGAAGAAGAAGATTTAACCAAGCTCTTCTAATCATCAAGCTAGCTAAGAGGTAATAATCAAGCTCTAAGTTCCTTAATCTATGTTTTCTCAAAATTACTTCTCTCTAATTGGTTTTGATGATTACATTTTTAAGAGATTGGTTATAAGTAGGTTTAATCTGTTATATACATCTATAAACAATTTTGGAGTTATTAAATTCGTATAAACATGTTTTAGAAGAGGAAATTTGGGTTTTGTTGATATATGTACGTTATGGCTTATTTTGAAGTCAAAATTGATGGTTAATTCATGTTGTAATCTGTAAATTGGTGGTAGATGTTGTGAATATGTTAAGGAAAGAAAACAATGCAAGTTAAACGGGTTAATTTAGTTGAAAAACGAATTTTTAGTATGTGATTTCGCCAAATATGTTCAAATATGGAAACTTAGCATGAACTTTGGCTTTTGATCATCTAAATTGGTGGTTTAGGTGGTTTATGATGTTAGAATCATTCTATACATGTGTTATTTTGAGTTTATGAATTTTATAGTATTTATGTATCCTTAAATTATTGTTAAAATGAAGAAATTGGGAAATTTTGGATGATTGCAGTGTCTGTGTCGCGAATTGCAGTGGTTAGACTGCGTCGCGGTGCTGTTGCACCGTGGCCAGGTTTATCTGGGCGCGGTAGAGCAACAGCGATACCGCGCAAGTAATAAGGGCAAAGATGGCGCGGCAGCGCCATCTGGCAGTCAGACCCAGAAAATTTATTTTGTTTGTTTAGTCTGAGAGATGTTGCTTAACCTAATCTAATGGACATAAATAAGTGTTAATCATGTAATAGGTTTTAGGTTTGTATATAGCGTGATCATGGAATCAAATTACATAAAAGGTGCGGAAGCGCGATAAAACGGAATTTAAAATTTTTCATACAAACCATCACTATGATCATACTTTGTGCATAATTATCAATCAATAGAAAAGAGATGGGGACAAGATTCATACCCTTGTAGAAACTAATTTTCTCAAGTACGAGTTAACCTCCAATTTCTTTTCATGTTCAATTTGAATCCACCGGGTTTGGTTCTTTCCTTTGATCAACGTTAGCCACCCAAGTGTTTGGCCTCTGGAGGTTATCCACCAAGGAAAAATAAATATTCAAGAAGATGAGTGTTTGGCAAAATCCTAAATTCTATCTCTATAGAATTATGTGTACTCTCCCAACTCTTGGAATTAAGTGTGTTGTGAAAAATAACAACACCCACCCATAATAAGACTCCTCTTATTTATAGATGTTGGCAATCCTCCTTAACAATTAAAGAATTGAGTTTTATTTTAATTAATTAATCTCCTTTAATTAATTAGGCTCCTAATCTTATTAGAAATAATTAATTAAACTCTTTTAATTAATTAGTTTCTTAATTTTATTAGGAATATATGAGAGTACTCTTATTAATTAATTCAAACTCCTTTAGTAATTAAATATTAATAATAGTAGTAGTAGTAGTAGTAGTAGTAGTAATAATAATAATAATAATAATAATAATAATAATAATAATAATAATAATAATAATAATAATAATAATAATAATAATACTCATCTTATTAATTTATATTTAATATTTTCAAAATATTAAATATTAAATATTAAGTTATTTAATTTATTTTATCACCGAAGATTAAATTAAATACACTTAACTTATTATTATGATTATGTCATTTATTTCTTAAATAAATATTCTTCCTTTTGCGGTGTGACCCTTTAGGTTCTCCATATTAAAACGGTTGTGAATAAATCAATTAGAACAATTCTAATCTTATTTGAATAAATAAATTAATCTATTAATTCATTTAAATAAATAACATTTATTCTACAATAAGGATAAGCCTCCTTAGCTATTAACGACTTTCTAAATAATATATATTTTAACATTAATCATAAAAGAACCTTTGAGTAAATAGTTATCATACAATTCAATCCTTCCACCATACAATGTCCCAATTAAATATAAGACATGGAATTACTGTCAAGTCTTATTTTATTTAATTATATGCATTTCGATTCTTAAATACACAACTCCAAATAATGTAAATTAGAAACTTCTTTCTAATTTCATTCTGCCTTGGCCAAGGACTACTGGGTTGTCATTTATCAAATCACATAGGACATTCTCTTCTTTTACTAGAAGCGGTTGATTCTTTATTGATCATTTATTATCTCCATGTATAACTTGTTACACCTGTCGACGCCGGAAAAATTACTCCCTCTTCCTAGGTGTTTTCTTACCCTTTATATTTTTCTATGTGAATTTGTTTGATACGAAGGGTGAGATTTTTAGGAAAAGATCGACATATAATGTTGATGATAGCTTCGAATTAGACATAGCCGCCAGTTGATATGAGTTAAATGGTTGTATCAACTCAATCGAGTTTTAAAAGGTTTTGCAATATGGCCCAATACTGGAATTTATTTAATTGGACTTGGAAATCGAGATTCATTGAGTTCGGTGGCTTGATTAAGCGGGGGGAAGGTGTTAGGCACCCCCCGACTTTCGTGAAACACGGTTACCACGTTTTTTATTCCCTAATTTGTGTGTGTGTGTGTGTGTATTGCAATTAATTAGGCATAAGTGCTTTATTTGAAAGTAGTGTTATGCCTTTTTTGCGCCTATATACAAAGGGTTTAACTTATATAAAAGTTCAACTATAATAAAAGGCATATAAAGTGATGTTTTGAAATCAAGGTTTTTAAACCCTTATGCTCAAATCCTTTGATACTTTCATTTTATTTCGTATTCGGCTTATTCTAATTTTATTCTCGAGATGCAAAGCATCTTTGACAAAATAATATATATATATATATATATATATATATATATATATATATATATATATATATATATATATATATAAGTGTCGGGCTTCTTATGGGCATGAAAGCCATCAAAGTATGCCCGTGCACTACACATAGGCCTTGCACTGTACCGGCGCCCATGAACTAAGCAGTTAAAAGCTCATTTCTAGGCCTTACACTGTATCGGCGCTGGCGCCGACGCCGATTCCCTTTGTTAAACTGGCGTTGCAATGCCACTTAACAGAAACTGGCTTCGGGGGAGGCGTTACAGCGCCACCTTTCAAGGCTTGGCCGGCGCTGCAACGCCATGCCAATTATCCAATTTTCTAGCACTTTTTTCCAAGTGTTGGAACTCGTACGAATCGCCTAATTTATAATCTCGTAACTTCTTTGTTATAACTCGGAATAGATTTGTTCCAAAGCCATTTTCTAGCTTTTATTACATACTCAGATTTCCCCCTGACAGAATAGTTTTCTGAATCCATTAACGAGGCTTTTCGTTAGCTCAAATTTCATCGTTCGTTCGTTTTACGTTATTCATTCATCCGTAATTCGTTCATCCGAACTCGAAATTCGTTTGTTTTTTAGTCCAAGATTCGCGTTTTCAATATTTTTTAATATTCTTATGAAACCTCATTAATTCGGGTTCATTAACTTAATTTCTACTTTTCGTTCGTCTTTTACGAAATTTTGTCATAAATTCGTTATAAGCTAATTTCAATCCGTTCTTCATGAACTTTTCTTTCGATTCTACTTTTCCTAACCAAACATATGTCAGAAAATATATATATATATATATATATATATATGATGATTTTAAAGTTCTCCATCAACAACAAGTTTTAATTAGAATGGTTTTCAATTTGTTCATCAACAATGTTTTTCGTGTTCTTCGTTCGTTCTTCATTTTTTAATCGATATTTTGATTACGATTCACTTATTACGCATTATTTAACATTATAATTTTGATAATTCTTTTTCAATCCATTGAATGATTCATAATACTCATTTGAATCTTTCATTAACATCCACTTCATATATTATATGGAGGATTAAAGAAAAAGATGAAGAAAAGCTTAAAATTCTTATTAATTCATCTTTCTTACAATTCTATGGTTAAATCATAATCATTATCATTTCTTATCATCTTCTACTTCTATTTTCATTAAGCTATGTATTATAATATACAAAACTTAAAAGAAAATTTTGATTAAAGCTAGGTTTTGGATTACCTTTCGTCTTTAATCTTCTTCCTTTTGACAAAGCTGGCGAATCGCAAGCTTTTCTTCTTCCTTCCCCATCCGAAAATCCTCTCTCTCTCTGTCTCTAAGTGTTGGTTAATTTTTCATTAACTAACAAATGAGCTAAAGCTCTCCTTTTATAAGCTTTGCAAGGCTAGGGGTAAAATTGTCATTTGGCGACTTTTCACCATTTTGTCCCCACCTCCTTACTATTCACAAATCTTCTCTTAGAAGGTTCGTTGTTCCTTCTTTCGGAATTCGTCTGACAATTTGAAAAACTAAATTCTCCAAAATCTAAATATTTTTAGATATTCCGTCTTTCCTCTACAGATTAACTTTTGCGCGTTCTTTGAAAATCCAAAAAACTGAAACACTTTTTTTATGAATAGTATTTTTCGTAACGTTTTCTCAAAACGTAGTTAAACGATCAAAAAGTACATAATAATACTTTTCGTCATTTCTATTTCGTTTGATTTTTGCACGTTTTTCGAAAAAAACTTTTATTGGCTAATATGACTTTACACGACATATTACCTTCAAATCTTGAAACGGAATGTCATTCCGACATACCAAACTCTCAAAACGACCTAGGTTATTCCTCGAATGAATAGTATTTATTTCATCTTTTTTTGGGGAAAATTTCTTACCTCAAAAAAATTTATTTCCGTCTTCAAAATTCTTACTCATTTATTCTAGCTCATAGCCAGAATCCTCCCGTTTCATAGTCATCTTAGGTTATAGAACGACTAATAAACACATAACACAAAATATAATTAATGAAAATTCATTTTATTAATTAAGAATTATTTAAACTTAATTTTCCGGATAATTCGATTTTTCGGGTAGTCACAGATTTTTAATCTAAAGTCCCCTTAAACTAAGCCAAAATAAAATATTTATATTCTCTAACAAAATCCTAGTACATAAGGTAAGTAAAACTCCTCTTCTTAATCAACTTTGGACAAAAAGAAAATAAAATCTGCTGAAAATCTCCGTTCGGCTCACCCCGCGCCACTCTCTTTGGTTAACTGGCGCGCCCCGGGCTAGTGGCACAGAAACTACATGTCTTCTGGTGCGGCCTGTAAGACCCCAAATTATTAATAAATGAAATTTAAATTCCCTATATTTATTATTTTGAAATAGTAAGTGTTAAATTGATTAATGAGGTTAGTTATGGGTAAAATGCGCAAATATTTCAAATAAGCAGGTGGTTATAAAATATTCATTGTTGTCGGGGAATCTTCGTTTGGTTGTGGAATATTCTTCCTGTCGGGGAATATTCGTACGACGGCGCAGTCTTTTGTGGGCCCCACAATGGAAAGCGATTGGATGAAGAAAACGACAAGTATATGTTGTTTATTAATAACGGCATAGTTGTTACCGTTAATACTGTTGGAATGCCCGGTGGTTAAAACACAGTAATACGCGTTGTTACACAGTAGCACACTGTATTGCACCAATTATTGATTCTTACGTAAGAAGGCACTACTCAATAATGGTTACAGTAATTACTGTTCAGTATTTTATTTTATTGATTCAATAATTGCTGCGTTAATATTTTATATTACTGTTATTTCAATAATTGTCACTACACAGTATCTCCCATTATCAGATCAATAATTCATATTATTTGAATAATACTATTAGATAACATTATTGGCAATGTCTAGAAAGTTCTGTCTAATGAGAGGTTTGGTCATCTAATTGTGCGCCAATAAGGAGAAATCCTTATTGGAAAGCCCCCTCTTTCCTGGGAACGGCCTGGTTGTCATAAATGTGATTCTGTAATATTATTTGTGAATAATTAATTATTAATTCATATGATAAGGAAATATTTATTCTATGTGGATATAAATGATGGATATATTTATTTTTATGTGGATAAAAATGAAAGAATTAAAGCTAAGATGTATTATCAGTATTTTGTCGATGTGGAGGTATTAAAAATTATCCGTTTGTGGATTTCGGATATTTTTGGTTTGGAATTTGGAAAAACTCAAAGCTACAAAGTTGTAGAGAATTCTATTTCAGTCAGAATGGACATAAAATTCGTATTTTTCTGATAAACGGTCTATTTTCTATGAATTACTGAAGTTTCGGAAAATAAAATGATTTTTATTAAATTATGGGTAGGACCCACTTTTTGGTTGGTGGTGAATATGCATGTGGGCTGCTGGAAAATTTAGATTTTGCATGCCTTGATAGTCATGGTCTTAGCATACGTAAATAAAATAAAATAAAATAATATATTTTATTATTTTAGTCTCCTATGGCGTTCTAACATTATCCTATAAATAGAGGGCTAAGTTAGAATTGAAAATCACACCAGAAACAAGTTTTCTCTCTTTCTCTCTCTAGATTATTGAGTGTATTTTGTGAGTATTTAGATACTTTGAGAGTTTCTATTCATCAGAGCAAGTTTCTTTCAGCCTTATACCGGTATTCCGACCAGAAGTACTGTCTTTACGAGGTAAGGGATGTTATTTTATTCGAAAATGATATTATTTCTTCAATATCATTATGCCGAAATATTGGTTGGAAATTTTTATCAAATTTGGAACTTTTCACGTCGGGGTTACTATTCATGAGTTACTATTCACGAGTTACTATTCACGAGTTACTATTCACGAGTTACTATTTACCGAAAATAAAATTTTCTTCTTTTCGTCCAAAATATCTATTCTGGGTACTAGCTTTGATTGTATCCATGTTTTGATCATTCTTGAATTTTACTTCACTATGAATAATTATAAGGTATTATTGGACATGGATAAATCGAAATACGAATCCTTAATATTTGTTATTTTGTTTCACTGGATTCGTTTTCTTTAAGATATTTTTTCATCATCCTCTGTCCTAAATGATGATATTACTGAATATCTTTGGCCTGTAGAGCAAAGATGAATGATTAACTAATGAATATCTTTGGCCCGTAGTGCAAAGATGAACAGGTGTTGAGATGAACATGACCGACTGGTGATACAAATGAATATCTTTGGCCTGTAGTGCAAAGATGAATATTTGATTAAAGATGGTTAATGATTGTTGTTACAGGGATAAATTATTGATGATGGACTTTTAAATCTTAGAAGATAGTAGAACTCATTCTCTACTTGACTCTTCTAATGGTTTGTTGTTTCCGCTGCAGTTATTGATTTAAAACTTGTTGTCTATTGTATTCTATTAGATTTTTCCATGTTGAAGACTAACGATAATTTGTTCTGTATTATCTTAGTCATAATGTTCTTTACTGGGCTAGTTGAGCTCACCCTTTTCCTTTTTGTTCTATTTTTCTCAGGAGGCGAGAATGTAGCGAGTACTAGTCGGGGTATGGAATGATGGTTCTAGAAGTTACTTTAGTAGTCCTCACCATTTTTGTGAAATAATGTATCAATAATTGTAATAAGGACTTATTTGAGTGTGGATATTGTCTAAATGACAATATTTATATTTAAACTCACAGTTCTTGTGTTGTAATAATAAAGATGTAGTTGTTTTTGTACCATGTATTTTGGTGACTCAGAATGGGTGTTGTATACCTATTTTGGGGGCGTCACAGTTGGTATCAGAGCTTAGGGATATGATCTCTGGCGGAGATCGGGGAATAGAACTAGGAGGGGAGAGACGAATAAATCCTTTGCTAGTGTGTCCTACCTAAGCTTATTTATTGGTCAGTCATAATATAGGGGTATTATGTGATTTGTTAATTTATTTAATTAACCCTTGTTTTATGGCAGTATTTGAGAATGTCGACTGAGAATGTTAACAGTGGAGTAAATGAGACCGTGGAGACACCAGTGCTTACCAACGAGGAGAACATGCAACAGGCTGGCAATGTTCCTCCTGTGAACAACACCAATGAGCAGATGATGAATGATGGAATGTTTAGAAGTTTTTTACAATTCATGCAAAACCAGACGAGGGAGACTCGTGTTCAAAATACAGGAGGAAATGATAGCAATTCACGGGTTGTCACAGCCAAACAGTTCAAAGAATTGGGACCACCAGAATTTAAGGGAAAGCCAGATCCGATCATGGCGGAAACGTGGGTCAAGCAAATTACCAAGATATTCGATGTCTTGGGATGCACGGAAGAACAGAAGGTTCCATTCGCCACCTTTATGTTTCGTGGCGAGGCAGACTACTGGTGGGAGTCTGTGAAGCGTACTCAGCCTGACGCACTCAATATGTCCTAGGAAACGTTTTAGAAACTGTTTAATGACAAGTACTTCCCTGAAAGTATTCGTCATATGAAGGAGGTGGAGTTTATCAGACTGGAACAAAACAACATGACGGTGTCCCAGTACGAGGCGAAGTTTGCAGAGTTATCCAGGTTTGCACCTCATTTGGTAGAAAATGAGGAACGTATGACGCGGATGTTTCTGAGAGGTTTAAAACCTGAGATTCGTCAATACCTTATCTCTCATAAATTTTCTCTGTATTCAGACGTTGTCAACAGGGCCCAATTATTAGAGAGAGATAATGAGTATACTCAACCGAGGGACCACAACCAGGGTCATACAGGTGACAGCAATCATCAGAGCGATGATAACCAACGAGGAGGGAAAAATACGAACTAAGGCGGTAACCACTCGGGTGGTCATCGTGGCCATGATAATAGGAGAGGTGAGTCAAGTGGAAATTTCAGAAAGAGGAGATTCAACAATGACGGGAAGACATCAGCAGCAGCACCAGCACCAACAACAAATTTTAGGGGAGGAGAACGACCGCCAGTTAGATGTTACAAATGCGGGAAAGAGGGACATATCAGCCCAAACTGTCCACAACAATCCAAGGTGTGTTACAACTGTGGGAAGGAAGGCCACATCGCTCGAGATTGTACTATAGCGAAACCAAGTTCAGCGGGAGTGGTGATTCCAAGGGCTGTCCCGGATAAGGCAAAATTAGCGGTTCCTGGAAGAGCGTTTGTCGTAACTGGCCAAAACGTGAGGAACCCGAACGAGGTGATTACGGGTAAGCTAATCTTGAATTCTTGCGAAGCTTATACCTTACTAGATACCGGTTCTACCAATTCTTTTATCTCTCCTGCTTGTGCTCAACGTTTAAACTTGACTCCGGGGAAATTGGACTTTGACTTATCTGTTGAAACTCCGTTAGGTGAAACCTTTGTTACATCTACAGTTTATAAATCTTGCATGATCCAAGTTGGCACCATCACATTACCTGTTGACCTTATCTCTTTAAAGATACTTGCTTTTGATGTGATTTTAGGAATTGATTGGTTAACTACTCATCATGCCAAAATTGATTATTTTCGTAAGGTTGTTAGTTTTCATATTCCTAACCAACCTGTTGTACGAATTCAAGCAACTAAGCCATTAAAATCAATCACTGTTATATCAAGCCATAAAGCCATTCGTTTATTAAAAAACGGATGTCATGCTTTCTTAGCCCATGTTATGGATTTGAATAAAGACACGTCAAATTTGAATAATATTCCTGTTGTTATTGACTTTCCTGACGTATTTCCTGAAGAACTTCCCGGTCTACCCCCGGAACGTGAAATTAAATTCTTTATTGACCTTGAACCGGGTACAAAACCCATTTCTAAAACCCCATATCGAATGGCTCCTATTGAACTTCAGGAGTTAAAGGTCCAACTACAAGAGTTGTTGGACATCGGTTTCATTCGTCCTAGTACATCTCCTTGGGGTGCTCCTGTTTTATTTGTAAAGAAGAAAGATGGGAGTATGCGACTTTGTATTGATTACCGGGAATTAAACCATGTCACTATTAAGAATAGGTATCCGCTACCTCGTATTGATGACATGTTTGACCAGTTACAAGGAGCACAATTCTTTTCAAAGATCGATCTTCGTTCTGGATATCATCAGCTGAAGGTTAAAACTGAGGATATTCCAAAGACTGCCTTCAGAACTCGGTATGGGCATTATGAGTTCCTAGTCATGTCTTTTGGATTGACTAATGCTCATGCGGCTTTCATGGATATGATGAACCGAGTATTCAAGGATTATTTGGATCAGTTCGTTGTTGTCTTTATTGATGACATCCTCATATATTCCAAAAGCCCTGAAGATCATGAGCATCATTTGAAGCTGGTACTCCAAAGGCTGCGTGAAAATAAGTTATATGCTAAGTTGAAGAAATGCGAGTTCTGGCTTGAGGAAGTAGCTTTCCTAGGGCACGTGGTGTCAAAACATGGAGTATCTGTTGACCCGGCGAAGATTGAAGCGATACAAAGTTGGGAGCAACCAAAGACGGTGACTGAAGTACGTAGCTTTCTGGGCTTAGCTGGTTATTATCGGAGATTCGTGGAAGGGTTTTCTCGAATCGCTACCCCGTTAACTCAGCTAACTCGGAAAGATATCAAATTCGTATGGAGCGAGGAATGCGAGAAGAGTTTTCAATTCTTGAATTCTTGCGAAGTTTATACTTTACTAGATACCGGTTCTACCCATTCTTTTATCTCTCCTGCTTGTGCTCAACGTTTAAACTTGACTCCGGAGAAATTGGACTTATCTGTTGAAACTCCGTTGGGTGAAACCTTCGTTACATCTACAGTTTATAAATCTTGCATGATCCAAGTTGGTACTATCACATTACCTGTTGATCTTATCTCTTTAAAGATACTTGCTTTTGATGTGATTTTAGGAATTGATTGGTTAACCACTCATCATGCTAAAATTGATTGTTTTCGTAAGGTTGTTAGTTTTCATATTCCTAACCAACCTGTCATACGAATTCAAACTACTAAACCACTAAAATCAGTCACTGTCATATCAAGCCACAAAGCTATTCGTTTATTGAAAAACGGATGTCAAGCTTTCTTAGCCCATGTAATGGATTTGAACAAAGACAAGACAGATTTGAATAATATTTCTATTGTTAGAGAATTTCCCGATGTATTTCCTGAAGAACTTCCTGGTCTACCCCCAGAACGTGAAGTTGAATTCTTTATTGACCTTGAACCCGGTACAAAGCTCATTTCTAAAACTCCATATCGAATGGCTCCTATTGAACTTCAGGAGTTAAAAGTCCAACTACAGGAGTTGTTAGACATCGGTTTTATTCGTCCTAGTACGTCTCCTTGGGGTGCTCCTGTTTTATTCGTAAAGAAGAAAGACGGGAGTATGCGACTTTGTATCGACTATCGAGAATTGAATCATGTCACTATCAAGAATAGGTATCCGCTACCTCGCATTGATGACCTGTTCGACCAGTTACAAGGAACACAATTCTTTTCAAAGATCGACCTTCGTTCTGGATATCATCAGCTGAAGATTAAAACTGAGGATATTCCAAAGACTGCCTTCAGAACTCGGTACGGGCATTATGAATTCTTAGTAATGTCTTTTGGATTGACTAATGCTCCTGCTGCCTTCATGGATATGATGAACCGTGTATTCAAAGAATATTTGGATCAGTTCGTTGTTGTCTTTATTGATGACATCCTCATCTATTCCAAAAGCCGTGAAGATCATGAGCGCCATTTGAAGCTGGTACTGCAAAGGCTTCGTGAAAATAAGCTATATGCCAAATTGAAGAAATGCGAGTTCTGGCTTGAGGAAGTAGCATTCCTTGGGCACGTGGTGTCAAAACATGGAGTATCTGTCGACCCGGCGAAGATTGAAGCCATACAAGCAACCGAAGTCGGTAACCGAAGTACGTAGCTTTCTAGGCTTAGCTGGTTATTATCGGAGATTTGTGGAAGGATTTTCTCGAATCGCTACTCCGTTAACTCAGCTGACTCGGAAAGATACAAAATTCGTATGGAGTGAAGAATGCGAGAAGAGTTTCCAAGAACTCAAGAGGAGACTCATTTCGGCACCTGTTCTGACAATACCATCTGGTTCGGATGGATTTGTTATCTACAGCGATGCTTCAGGCAAAGGGTTAGGATGTGTTCTCATGCAACATGGGAAAGTCATAGCCTATGCCTCACGACAACTCAAAGAATATGAGAGGAATTATCCTACTCATGATTTGGAGTTGGCAGCAGTCGTTTTTGCGTTAAAGATCTGGTGACACTACCTGTATGGGGAGAAAGTGGAGATCTATACAGATCATAAAAGCCTCAAATATTTCTTCACCCAAAAGGAACTCAACATGCGGCAGCGACGTTGGCTCGGGCTGTTGAAAGATTACGATCATACCATCCAATATCATCCTGGAAAAGCAAACGTAGTAGCTGACGCATTGAGTAGAAGATCATATGCGGGTACGAGTGCAATGTTGTTAACACAAAGGCCCATTTTGTATGACTTGCAAAGGATGGAGATAGAGATGAAGGCTCCAAGTACCCACATGATGATATCAAATATACGAGTAGAACCGACTTTAATCGATAAAGTTAAAGCTGCTCAAGCTACGGACATAGAGCTGATGTGTATGAAGAAGAAAGTGCAAGAAGGTTCTATTCCAGAAGCAAGAATCGATGAAGAAGGAATACTTCAAGTCCACTCCAGACTCTGTGTTCCTAACAATTCTGATTTGAAGTACAAGATCATGATGGAAGCACACAATACACCATTTGCAATCCATCCTGAAAGTACCAAAATGTATCGTGATCTTCAACATACATTTTGGTGGAATAAAATGAAGAGAGAGATTGCAAAGTTTATCTCGAGGTGTTTAACTTGTCAACGTGTAAAGGCGGAACATCAAGTGCCAAAGGGTCCATTGCAACCACTTGAGATTCCGAAATGGAAGTGAGAACACATTACCATGGATTTCGTTACGGGTCTTCTCACGGTTTCTCAAGGCATAAATGCTATTTGAGTTATTGTTGATAGATTAACCAAGTCTGCTCATTTCTTACCGATACGGGAGACTTATTCCCTTGAACGTCTTGCTCGTATATACGTAGATGAGATTGTGAGACTGCATGGCATGCCAGTATCCATAGTTTCGGATCGTGACCCAAGATTTACTTCAAGATTTTGGGTTAGCTTGCAAAAAGCTATGGGCACAGATTTACGATTTAGTTCGGCATACCATCCTCAAACGGACGGATAATCAGAGAGGACTATTCAAACCCTTGAAGATCTATTAAGACTTTGTGTCCTAGAGTTCAAAGGGAGTTGGGATAAGTACCTACCATTGGTGGAATTCTCCTACAATAACAGTTATCAGGCAAGTATAGGTGTGGCCCCATTTGAAGCATTATATGGACGAAAGTGTCGCTCTCCAGTATGTTGGGATGAGGTGGGAGAAGCAACGTTGCTAGGACCAGAGTTGGTACGAATGACTACAGAGAAGATCCAAACGATTCGACAACGTATACAAACGGCACAGGATCGACAAAAGAGTTATGCGGATCTTCATCGAAAGGACGTGGAATTTGACATTGGGGATCATGTATTGTTGCGTGTGGCTCCATGGAAAGGAGTTACAAGATTTGGGAAGAGAGGAAAGCTCAATCCACGATTTATTGGTCCATTTCAGATTCTTGACCGAGTAAGAAATGTGGCCTATAGACTTGCGTTACCTCCAAGTATGTCTCGTGTTCATAATGCTTTTTATATATCTGTGTTACGTAAATATGTGAAAGACCCAGACCACGTTATTGAGTTAGAACCGGACGAGATAGCTGAAGACTTAACGTACGAAGAGGTACCTGTCAAGATCTTGGATAGAAAGGAGCATGTCCTACGCACGAAGGTCATACCACAAGTTAAAGTTTTGTGGAGAAACCATGCTATTGAGGAAATGACCTGGGAGTTGGAAACGGAAATGAAAGCGAGGTATCCTCATCTTTTCGAAACACCAGGTACGTACGTCAATTTCGAGGACGAAATTTCATAAGGAGGGGAGGTTGTAAGACCCCAAATTATTAATAAATGAAATTTAAATTCCCTCTATTTATTATTTTGAAATAGTAAGTGTTAAATTGATTAATGAGGTTAGTTATGGGTAAAATGCGCAAATATTTCAAATAAGAAGGTGATTATAAAATATTCATTGTTGTCGGAGAATATTCGTTTGGTCGTGGAATATTCTTCCTGTCGGGGAATATTCGTACGACGGCGCAGTCTTTTGTGGGCCCCATAACGGAAAGCGATTGGATGAAGAAAACGACAAGTATATGTTGTTTATTAATAACGGCGTAGTTGTTACCGTTAATACTGTTGGAATACCCGGTGGTTAAAACACAGTAATACGCGTTGTTACACAGTAGCACACTGTATTGCACCAATTATTGATTCTTACGTAAGAAGGCACTACTCAATAATGGTTACAGTAATTACTGTTCAGTATTTTATTTTATTGATTCAATAATTGCTGCGTTGATATTTTATATTACTGTTATTTCAATAATTGTCACTACACAGTATCTCCCATTATCAGATCAATAATTCATATTATTTGAATAATACTATTAGATAACATTATTGGCAATGTCTAGAAAGTTCTGTCTAATGAGAGGTTTGGTCATCTAATTGTGCGCCAATAAGGAGAAATCCTTATTGGAAAGCCCCCTCTTTCCTGGGAACGGCCTGGTTGTCATAAATGTGATTCTGTAATATTATTTGTGAATAATTAATTATTAATTCATATGATAAGGAAATATTTATTCTATGTGGATATAAATGATGGATATATTTATTTTTATGTGGATAAAAATGAAAGAATTAAAGCTAAGATGTTTTATCAGTATTTTGTCGATGTGGAGGTATTAAAAATTATCCGTTTGTGGATTTCGGATATTTTTGGTTTGGAATTTGGAAAAACTCAAAGCTACAAAGTTGTAGAGAATTCTATTTCAGTCAGAATGGACATAAAATTCGTATTTTTCTGATAAACGGTCTATTTTCTATGAATTACTGAAGTTTCGGAAAATAAAATGATTTTTATTAAATTATGGGTAGGACCCACTTTTTGGTTGGTGGTGAATATGCATGTGGGCTGCTGGAAAATTTAGATTTTGCATGCCTTGATAGTCATGGTCTTAGCATACGTAAAGAAAATAAAATAAAATAATATATTTTATTATTTTAGTCTCCTATGGCGTTCTAACATTATCCTATAAATAGAGGGCTAAGTTAGAATTGAAAATCACACCAGAAACAAGTTTTCTCTCTTTCTCTCTCTAGATTATTGAGTGTATTTTGTGAGTATTTAGATACTTTGAGAGTTTCTATTCATCAGAGCAAGTTTCTTTCAGCCTTATACCGGTATTCCGACCAGAAGTACTGTCTTTACGAGGTAAGGGATGTTATTTTATTCGAAAATGATATTATTTCTTCAATATCATTATGCCGAAATATTGGTTGGAAATTTTTATCAAATTTGGAACTTTTCACGTCGGGGTTACTATTCATGAGTTACTATTCACGAGTTACTATTCACGAGTTACTATTCACGAGTTACTATTTACCGAAAATGAAAATTTCTTCTTTTCGTCCAAAATATCTATTCTGGGTACTAGCTTTGATTGTATCCATGTTTTGATCATTCTTGAAATTTACTTCACTATGAATAATTATAAGGTATTATTGGACATGGATAAATCGAAATACGAATCCTTAATATTTGTTATTTTGTTTCACTGGATTCGTTTTCTTTAAGATATTTTTTCATCATCCTCTGTCCTAAATGATGATATTACTGAATATCTTTGGCCTGTAGAGCAAAGATGAATGATTAACTAATGAATATCTTTGGCCCGTAGTGCAAAGATGAACAGGTGTTGAGATGAACATGACCGACTGGTGATACAAATGAATATCTTTGGCCTGTAGTGCAAAGATGAATATTTGATTAAAGATGGTTAATGATTGTTGTTACAGGGATAAATTATTGATGATGGACTTTTAAATCTTAGAAGATAGTAGAACTCATTCTCTACTTGACTCTTCTAATGGTTTGTTGTTTCCGCTGCAGTTATTGATTTAAAACTTGTTGTCTATTGTATTCTATTAGATTTTTCCATGTTGGAGACTAACGATAATTTGTTCTGTATTATCTTAGTCATAATGTTCTTTACTGGGCTAGTTGAGCTCACCCTTTTCCTTTTTGTTCTATTTTTCTCAGGAGGCGAGAATGTAGCGAGTACTAGTCGGGGTATGGAATGATGGTTCTAGAAGTTACTTTAGTAGTCCTCACCATTTTTGTGAAATAATGTATCAATAATTGTAATAAGGACTTATTTGAGTGTGGATATTGTCTAAATGACAATATTTGTATTTAAACTCACAGTTCTTGTGTTGTAATAATAAAGATGTAGTTGTTTTTGTACCATGTATTTTGGTGACTCAGAATGGGTGTTGTATACCTATTTTGGGGGCGTCACAGTTGGTATCAGAGCTTAGGGATATGATCTCTGGCGGAGATCGGGGAATAGAACTAGGAGGGGAGAGACGAATAAATCCTTTGCTAGTGTGTCCTACCTAAGCTTATTTATTGGTCAGTCATAATATAGGGGTATTATGTGATTTGTTAATTTATTTAATTAACCCTTGTTTTATGGCAGTATTTGAGAATGTCGACTGAGAATGTTAACAGTGGAGTAAATGAGACCGTGGAGACACCAGTGCTTACCAACGAGGAGAACATGCAACAGGCTGGCAATGTTCCTCCTGTGAACAACACCAATGAGCAGATGATGAATGATGGAATGTTTAGAAGTTTTTTACAATTCATGCAAAACCAGACGAGGGAGACTCGTGTTCAAAATACAGGAGGAAATGATAGCAATTCACGGGTTGTCACAGCCAAACAGTTCAAAGAATTGGGACCACCAGAATTTAAGGGAAAGCCAGATCCGATCATGGCGGAAACGTGGGTCAAGCAAATTACCAAGATATTCGATGTCTTGGGATGCACGGAAGAACAGAAGGTTCCATTCGCCACCTTTATGTTTCGTGGCGAGGCAGACTACTGGTGGGAGTCTGTGAAGCGTACTCAGCCTGACGCACTCAATATGTCCTAGGAAACGTTTTAGAAACTGTTTAATGACAAGTACTTCCCTGAAAGTATTCGTCATATGAAGGAGGTGGAGTTTATCAGACTGGAACAAAACAACATGACGGTGTCCCAGTACGAGGCGAAGTTTGCAGAGTTATCCAGGTTTGCACCTCATTTGGTAGAAAATGAGGAACGTATGACGCGGATGTTTCTGAGAGGTTTAAAACCTGAGATTCGTCAATACCTTATCTCTCATAAATTTTCTCTGTATTCAGACGTTGTCAACAGGGCCCAATTATTAGAGAGAGATAATGAGTATACTCAACCGAGGGACCACAACCAGGGTCATACAGGTGACAGCAATCATCAGAGCGATGATAACCAACGAGGAGGGAAAAATACGAACTAAGGCGGTAACCACTCGGGTGGTCATCGTGGCCATGATAATAGGAGAGGTGAGTCAAGTGGAAATTTCAGAAAGAGGAGATTCAACAATGACGGGAAGACATCAGCAGCAGCACCAGCACCAACAACAAATTTTAGGGGAGGAGAACGACCGCCAGTTAGATGTTACAAATGCGGGAAAGAGGGACATATCAGCCCAAACTGTCCACAACAATCCAAGGTGTGTTACAACTGTGGGAAGGAAGGCCACATCGCTCGAGATTGTACTATAGCGAAACCAAGTTCAGCGGGAGTGGTGATTCCAAGGGCTGTCCCGGATAAGGCAAAATTAGCGGTTCCTGGAAGAGCGTTTGTCGTAACTGGCCAAAACGTGAGGAACCCGAACGAGGTGATTACGGGTAAGCTAATCTTGAATTCTTGCGAAGTTTATACCTTACTAGATACCGGTTCTACCAATTCTTTTATCTCTCCTGCTTGTGCTCAACGTTTAAACTTGACTCCGGGGAAATTGGACTTTGACTTATCTGTTGAAACTCCGTTAGGTGAAACCTTTGTTACATCTACAGTTTATAAATCTTGCATGATCCAAGTTGGCACCATCACATTACCTGTTGACCTTATCTCTTTAAAGATACTTGCTTTTGATGTGATTTTAGGAATTGATTGGTTAACTACTCATCATGCCAAAATTGATTATTTTCGTAAGGTTGTTAGTTTTCATATTCCTAACCAACCTGTTGTACGAATTCAAGCAACTAAGCCATTAAAATCAATCACTGTTATATCAAGCCATAAAGCCATTCGTTTATTAAAAAACGGATGTCATGCTTTCTTAGCCCATGTTATGGATTTGAATAAAGACACGTCAAATTTGAATAATATTCCTGTTGTTATTGACTTTCCTGACGTATTTCCTGAAGAACTTCCCGGTCTACCCCCGGAACGTGAAATTAAATTCTTTATTGACCTTGAACCGGGTACAAAACCCATTTCTAAAACCCCATATCGAATGGCTCCTATTGAACTTCAGGAGTTAAAGGTCCAACTACAAGAGTTGTTGGACATCGGTTTCATTCGTCCTAGTACATCTCCTTGGGGTGCTCCTGTTTTATTTGTAAAGAAGAAAGATGGGAGTATGCGACTTTGTATTGATTACCGGGAATTAAACCATGTCACTATTAAGAATAGGTATCCGCTACCTCGTATTGATGACATGTTTGACCAGTTACAAGGAGCACAATTCTTTTCAAAGATCGATCTTCGTTCTGGATATCATCAGCTGAAGGTTAAAACTGAGGATATTCCAAAGACTGCCTTCAGAACTCGGTACGGGCATTATGAGTTCCTAGTCATGTCTTTTGGATTGACTAATGCTCATGCGGCTTTCATGGATATGATGAACCGAGTATTCAAGGATTATTTGGATCAGTTCGTTGTTGTCTTTATTGATGACATCCTCATATATTCCAAAAGCCCTGAAGATCATGAGCATCATTTGAAGCTGGTACTCCAAAGGCTGCGTGAAAATAAGTTATATGCTAAGTTGAAGAAATGCGAGTTCTGGCTTGAGGAAGTAGCTTTCCTAGGGCACGTGGTGTCAAAACATGGAGTATCTGTTGACCCGGCGAAGATTGAAGCGATACAAAGTTGGGAGCAACCAAAGACGGTGACTGAAGTACGTAGCTTTCTGGGCTTAGCTGGTTATTATCGGAGATTCGTGGAAGGGTTTTCTCGAATCGCTACCCCGTTAACTCAGCTAACTCGGAAAGATATCAAATTCGTATGGAGCGAGGAATGCGAGAAGAGTTTTCAATTCTTGAATTCTTGCGAAGTTTATACTTTACTAGATACCGGTTCTACCCATTCTTTTATCTCTCCTGCTTGTGCTCAACGTTTAAACTTGACTCCGGAGAAATTGGACTTATCTGTTGAAACTCCGTTGGGTGAAACCTTCGTTACATCTACAGTTTATAAATCTTGCATGATCCAAGTTGGTACTATCACATTACCTGTTGATCTTATCTCTTTAAAGATACTTGCTTTTGATGTGATTTTAGGAATTGATTGGTTAACCACTCATCATGCTAAAATTGATTGTTTTCGTAAGGTTGTTAGTTTTCATATTCCTAACCAACCTGTCATACGAATTCAAACTACTAAACCACTAAAATCAGTCACTGTCATATCAAGCCACAAAGCTATTCGTTTATTGAAAAACGGATGTCAAGCTTTCTTAGCCCATGTAATGGATTTGAACAAAGACAAGACAGATTTGAATAATATTTCTATTGTTAGAGAATTTCCCGATGTATTTCCTGAAGAACTTCCTGGTCTACCCCCAGAACGTGAAGTTGAATTCTTTATTGACCTTGAACCCGGTACAAAGCTCATTTCTAAAACTCCATATCGAATGGCTCCTATTGAACTTCAGGAGTTAAAAGTCCAACTACAGGAGTTGTTAGACATCGGTTTTATTCGTCCTAGTACGTCTCCTTGGGGTGCTCCTGTTTTATTCGTAAAGAAGAAAGACGGGAGTATGCGACTTTGTATCGACTATCGAGAATTGAATCATGTCACTATCAAGAATAGGTATCCGCTACCTCGCATTGATGACCTGTTCGACCAGTTACAAGGAACACAATTCTTTTCAAAGATCGACCTTCGTTCTGGATATCATCAGCTGAAGATTAAAACTGAGGATATTCCAAAGACTGCCTTCAGAACTCGGTACGGGCATTATGAATTCTTAGTAATGTCTTTTGGATTGACTAATGCTCCTGCTGCCTTCATGGATATGATGAACCGTGTATTCAAAGAATATTTGGATCAGTTCGTTGTTGTCTTTATTGATGACATCCTCATCTATTCCAAAAGCCGTGAAGATCATGAGCGCCATTTGAAGCTGGTACTGCAAAGGCTTCGTGAAAATAAGCTATATGCCAAATTGAAGAAATGCGAGTTCTGGCTTGAGGAAGTAGCATTCCTTGGGCACGTGGTGTCAAAACATGGAGTATCTGTCGACCCGGCGAAGATTGAAGCCATACAAGCAACCGAAGTCGGTAACCGAAGTACGTAGCTTTCTAGGCTTAGCTGGTTATTATCGGAGATTTGTGGAAGGATTTTCTCGAATCGCTACTCCGTTAACTCAGCTGACTCGGAAAGATACAAAATTCGTATGGAGTGAAGAATGCGAGAAGAGTTTCCAAGAACTCAAGAGGAGACTCATTTCGGCACCTGTTCTGACAATACCATCTGGTTCGGATGGATTTGTTATCTACAGCGATGCTTCAGGCAAAGGGTTAGGATGTGTTCTCATGCAACATGGGAAAGTCATAGCCTATGCCTCACGACAACTCAAAGAATATGAGAGGAATTATCCTACTCATGATTTGGAGTTGGCAGCAGTCGTTTTTGCGTTAAAGATCTGGTGACACTACCTGTATGGGGAGAAAGTGGAGATCTATACAGATCATAAAAGCCTCAAATATTTCTTCACCCAAAAGGAACTCAACATGCGGCAGCGACGTTGGCTCGGGCTGTTGAAAGATTACGATCATACCATCCAATATCATCCTGGAAAAGCAAACGTAGTAGCTGACGCATTGAGTAGAAGATCATATGCGGGTACGAGTGCAATGTTGTTAACACAAAGGCCCATTTTGTATGACTTGCAAAGGATGGAGATAGAGATGAAGGCTCCAAGTACCCACATGATGATATCAAATATACGAGTAGAACCGACTTTAATCGATAAAGTTAAAGCTGCTCAAGCTACGGACATAGAGCTGATGTGTATGAAGAAGAAAGTGCAAGAAGGTTCTATTCCAGAAGCAAGAATCGATGAAGAAGGAATACTTCAAGTCCACTCCAGACTCTGTGTTCCTAACAATTCTGATTTGAAGTACAAGATCATGATGGAAGCACACAATACACCATTTGCAATCCATCCTGAAAGTACCAAAATGTATCGTGATCTTCAACATACATTTTGGTGGAATAAAATGAAGAGAGAGATTGCAAAGTTTATCTCGAGGTGTTTAACTTGTCAACGTGTAAAGGCGGAACATCAAGTGCCAAAGGGTCCATTGCAACCACTTGAGATTCCGAAATGGAAGTGAGAACACATTACCATGGATTTCGTTACGGGTCTTCTCACGGTTTCTCAAGGCATAAATGCTATTTGAGTTATTGTTGATAGATTAACCAAGTCTGCTCATTTCTTACCGATACGGGAGACTTATTCCCTTGAACGTCTTGCTCGTATATACGTAGATGAGATTGTGAGACTGCATGGCATGCCAGTATCCATAGTTTCGGATCGTGACCCAAGATTTACTTCAAGATTTTGGGTTAGCTTGCAAAAAGCTATGGGCACAGATTTACGATTTAGTTCGGCATACCATCCTCAAACGGACGGACAATCAGAGAGGACTATTTAAACCCTTGAAGATCTATTAAGACTTTGTGTCCTAGAGTTCAAAGGGAGTTGGGATAAGTACCTACCATTGGTGGAATTCTCCTACAATAACAGTTATCAGGCAAGTATAGGTGTGGCCCCATTTGAAGCATTATATGGACGAAAGTGTCGCTCTCCAGTATGTTGGGATGAGGTGGGAGAAGCAACGTTGCTAGGACCAGAGTTGGTACGAATGACTACAGAGAAGATCCAAACGATTCGACAACGTATACAAACGGCACAGGATCGACAAAAGAGTTATGCGGATCTTCATCGAAAGGACGTAGAATTTGACATTGGGGATCATGTATTGTTGCGTGTGGCTCCATGGAAAGGAGTTACAAGATTTGGGAAGAGAGGAAAGCTCAATCCACGATTTATTGGTCCATTTCAGATTCTTGACCGAGTAAGAAATGTGGCCTATAGACTTGCGTTACCTCCAAGTATGTCTCGTGTTCATAATGCTTTTTATATATCTGTGTTACGTAAATATGTGAAAGACCCAGACCACGTTATTGAGTTAGAACCGGACGAGATAGCTGAAGACTTAACGTACGAAGAGGTACCTGTCAAGATCTTGGATAGAAAGGAGCATGTCCTACGCACGAAGGTCATACCACAAGTTAAAGTTTTGTGGAGAAACCATGCTATTGAGGAAATGACCTGGGAGTTGGAAACGGAAATGAAAGCGAGGTATCCTCATCTTTTCGAAACACCAGGTACGTACGTCAATTTCGAGGACGAAATTTCATAAGGAGGGGAGGTTGTAAGACCCCAAATTATTAATAAATAAAATTTAAATTCCCTCTATTTATTATTTTGAAATAGTAAGTGTTAAATTGATTAATGAGGTTAGTTATGGGTAAAATGCGCAAATATTTCAAATAAGAAGGTGATTATAAAATATTCATTGTTGTCGGAGAATATTCGTTTGGTCGTGGAATATTCTTCCTGTCGGGGAATATTCGTACGACGGCGCAGTCTTTTGTGGGCCCCATAACGGAAAGCGATTGGATGAAGAAAACGACAAGTATATGTTGTTTATTAATAACGGCGTAGTTGTTACCGTTAATACTGTTGGAATACCCGGTGGTTAAAACACAGTAATACGCGTTGTTACACAGTAGCACACTGTATTGCACCAATTATTGATTCTTACGTAAGAAGGCACTACTCAATAATGGTTACAGTAATTACTGTTCAGTATTTTATTTTATTGATTCAATAATTGCTGCGTTGATATTTTATATTACTGTTATTTCAATAATTGTCACTACACAGTATCTCCCATTATCAGATCAATAATTCATATTATTTGAATAATACTATTAGATAACATTATTGGCAATGTCTAGAAAGTTCTGTCTAATGAGAGGTTTGGTCATCTAATTGTGCGCCAATAAGGAGAAATCCTTATTGGAAAGCCCCCTCTTTCCTGGGAACGGCCTGGTTGTCATAAATGTGATTCTGTAATATTATTTGTGAATAATTAATTATTGATTCATATGATAAGGAAATATTTATTCTATGTGGATATAAATGATGGATATATTTATTTTTATGTGGATAAAAATGAAAGAGTTAAAGCTGAGGTGTTTTATCAGTATTTTGTCGATGTGGAGGTATTAAAAATCATCCGTTTGTGGATTTCGGATATTTTTAGTTTGGAATTTGGAAAAACTCAAAGCTACAACGTTGTAGAGAATTCGATTTCAGTCAGAATGGACATAAAATTCGTATTTTTCTGATAAACGGTCTATTTTCTATGAATTACTGAAGTTTCGAAAAATAAAATGATTTTTATTAAATTATGGGTGGGACCCACTTTTTGGTTGGTGGTGAATATGTATGTGGGCTGCTGGAAAATTCAGATTTTGCATGCCTTGATAGTCATGGTCTTAGCATACGTAAAGAAAATAAAATAAAATAATATATTTTATTATTTTAGACTTCTATGGCGTTCTAACATTTTCCTATAAATAGATGGCTAAGTTAGAATTGAAAATCACACCAGAAACAAGTTTTCTCCCTTTCTCTCTCTAGATTATTGAGTGTATTTTGTGAGTATTTAGATACTTTGAGAGTTTCTATTCATCAGAGCAAGTTTCTTTCAGCCTTATACCGGTATTCCGACCAGAAGTACTGTCTTTACGAGGTAAGGGATGTTATTTTATTCGAAAATGATATTATTTCTTCAATATCATTATGCCGAGATATTGGTTGGAAATTTTTATCAAATTTGGAACTTTTCACGTCGGGGTTACTATTCATGAGTTACTATTCATGAGTTACTATTCACGAGTTACTATTCACGAGTTACTATTCACCGAAAATAAAATTTTCTTCTTTTCGTCCAAAATATCTATTCTGGGTACTAGCTTTGATTGTATCCATGTTTTGATCATTCTTGAATTTTACTTCACTATGAATAATTATAAGGTATTTTTGGACATGGATAAATCGAAATACGAATCCTTAATATTTGTTATTTTGTTTCACTGGATTCGTTTTCTTTAAGATATTTTTTCATCATCATCAGTCCTAAATGATGATATTACTGAATATCTTTGGCTTGTAGAGCAAAGATGAATGATTAACTAATGAATATCTTTGGCCCGTAGTGCAAAGATGAACAGGTGTTGAGATGAACATGACCGACTGGTGATACAAATAAATATCTTTGGCCTGTAGTGCAAAGATGAATATTTGATTAAAGATGATTAATGATTGTTGTTACAGGGATAAATTATTGATGATAGACTTTTAAATCTTAGAAGATAGTAGAACTCATTCTCTACTTGACTCTTCTAATGGTTTGCTATTTCCGCTGCAGTTATTGATTTAAAACTTGTTGTCTATTGTATTCTATTAGATTTTTCCCTGTTGAAGACTAACGATAATTTGTTCTGTATTATCTTAGTCATAATGTTCTTTACTGGGCTAGTTGAGCTCACTGTTTTCCTTTTCGTTCCATTTTTCTCAGGAGGCGAGAATGTAGCGAGTACTAGTCGGGGTATGGAATGATGGTTCTAGAAGTTACTTTAGTAGTCCTCACCATTTTTATGAAATAATGTATCAATAATTGTAATAAGGACTTATTTGAGTGTGGATATTGTCTAAATGACAATATTTGTATTTAAACTCACAGTTCTTGTGTTGTAATAATAAAGATGTAGTTGTTTTTGTACCATATATTTTGGCGACTCAGAATGGGTGTTGTATACCTATTTTGGGGGCGTCACACGGCCCGTGCCATATCTTAGCCATCTACAGTGCGCCACTATGTCAGAATGTTCAAAATTCCCAGTTTCTTCATCTTTTTTAGCCACGAAGTCGATCATTCCCCTTTTCCTGCAAACATAAAACAAAACATAAAAAAATAACAAGAACAATACTAAAAAACTCACAATATTTCAAGTTAAAAAACACTGAATTCATAGGTTTTAACCCACTCATCAGTCTTTGTCTTTGTGACTAAATATCCAAGTCTACGGGGCTTGAAGAGGGTAAAGTGTCTTTGTTGTGTGACTAAATCCTTAGTGAAATTCCTACTCGAGGAGTAGAAGAGTGGATTATGAGTTATTCAGTCTCCGAACCACTTAAAATTTGTATGTGTCTTTACTTTACTATTCTTACCTTTCATCTACTTATATTATCGTATTTATCTTGCAAATATTCAAAACTGAGATTCATTTGCAATCTTCAAGGAGTTTTTAATGAAACTGATTAATAACCATTTGGTAATATCTTATTAACTAATTGAATTTTTAAAAGATTTATTCAACTCCCCTTTTAGATCTATAAGTGTCTTTGGAAAATAACAGAGTATGAGACGGAAAAAGTGAGATTGGAGATAAAGAACAAAACTAATAGCTAAGATTTTTTTTTCTACGTTTAATTCTAAATGTGTAATGCTAGGCACACTTACTATATACAAAAAGTTATGTACACAATATAAAAAATGAGAAAATAGGGAGCGGGACCTATAATTGAATGTTTTACATATTTTTATTAATAAGCAATATATGAGTTCTACATTTAGTGTATAACTTTTTGTGTATAGTTAGTGCACATAATATTATCCATTTTAAATTCTTAAAAGAGTTGAATTTGGATTTGACTCTTGAATTTTGAGTAGTGTTATAGTGAATTCATTAATTCATTTACTTTTAGATGTTATTAATGGATGGATTAGGCCACCGTGGACTAAGTTGATCCGAACCGAGTTAAAATTGGGCTAGCCCGAAAAGTTTTCTTCGGCTTAAAAGTGTTAAAGTCCAAAACTCACTTTTTGATGAATGAGTTAAAGCTGATACGTGAATTTAGGCCGCTTTTACCCGTTCTAATAAAATAAACAAATTAACCCCTCTAAAAAAATCAAATAAAAAGAGGGGTCCTTTACATAAGTATATAACAAATAGAAAGTAATTACAAGAAAAGTGCATCAACTAAATAATTATAAAAAGAGTGTAATTAAGACTCATATTACAAAAATAGTACAATTCACATTAATAAAAAAACCTAAAATCAAGGACAACTAACTACCATAATTAATAATTCAAATTCAAATCTTTTGTCTCTAACAACAATTTCAAATCTATATTTCAAAATTCAAATTAAAATGAGAAAATTAAAAATAAAAAATTATGAAGGAGCTAATGTTCATCATCCTCCTCTCTCGCCACCACCGTTGTCGCCGTCGCCGCCACCACCGGCAACAACATCACATCTAAAATAAATTAGTAACCTAATAAAACTAAATTGGTTACCTTATCGGAAGGTTTAGTAACCAACTGCATAAATTTTGGTTACCAACTGCATCACATTCAAAATAAATTAGTAAGCTAATAAAACTGAATTGGTTACCTTATCAAATGATTTGGTAACCAACTACATGAAATTTGGTTACCAACTGCATCACATCTAAAATAAATTAATAAGCTAATAAAACTGAATTGGTTACCTTATCAAATGATTTGGTAACCAACTACATGAAATTTGGTTACCTTCATACCAAGGTAATCAACCCTTCATACCAATGTAACCAAACCTTCATAATAAAGTAATCATACATTCATAACAAGAAAACCTTTATATTAAGGTTCGGTTACCTTGTTATGAAGGTTCGGTTACCTTGGTATGCCTATTTGGTTACCAACATATTAAGGTTTGATTACCGCTGGAATTGGAGAACGGACCCGTGGTGGAGGGAAAGCAACGGGTGGTGGAGGGGCCTCCATCGCGACCAGTGGCGGGGCCTCCACCGACGGCCACCTTGGATCGATTTGGGGGAGGAGGAGAAAGGGTGCGGGAGGAGGCGGAGGAAGAGAAAGGGGAGGGGAGGCGGAGGG
Organism: Panax notoginseng; assembly: GCA_016801055.1. Classification (NCBI taxonomy): domain Eukaryota; kingdom Viridiplantae; phylum Streptophyta; class Magnoliopsida; order Apiales; family Araliaceae; genus Panax; species Panax notoginseng. The sequence goes on along the minus strand of CM029021.1, from coordinate 119,938,727 downwards.
GAGGGGGTGGGGTGGGGTTGGGAGGAGAAAGGGGGGCGGGAGGAGGAGAAAGGGGGGCGGGAGGAGGCGGAGAAAGAGGAAGGGGAGGGGAGGCGGAGGGGAGGGGAGGGGGTGGGGTCGGGTGGGGTTAGGAGGAGAAAGGGGGGGAGGATGGGGATGGCGGTGGGAGGCGGAGGGAGGTGGTGGGCGTGGGCGGGGTAGGAGAAGGGAGGCGGAGGAAGGAGAAGGAGAGGGTGTGGGGCAGGGGCGGGGGCGGGAGGAGTAGTGACAGTGGCGAGGGTGGGGCGGCTGCCGGTGGAGCAGTGGCGGGGGGCGAAGGTGAGGAAGAAGACTGCGACTGCGACTGCGGCTGCGGCTGCGGCTGCGGCAAAGAAGGAAGAAGGCGACGACCGAAGAGGAAGAAGAAGGCGGTTACTCCATTGATTCGTTAGATAAGAATATGGAGGTTGATGAGAGAGAGAGAATTTAAATCCCTACAAATATGGCCATTATCAATAACACATTAAATCAGTCAACTAAATAAAAGGAATAAGATTGTACTTTTTTTGTAATTAAATATTGCATATGCACTCTTTTTATAATTATTTTGTTTGTATACTTTTTTTGTAATATTTTAGTAAATTGTACTATTATATGTAATTGTTCCTAAGAGATGTTTTTTTCTGTTTTTTTAATCACTTTATAGGGGGAGTATTTTAATAGTCAATGGGAAGCATCTTTTGGTTTGGTAAATCAAATCTTTCAACGCCTGCTTCATCCCCACGCGGCCTCGCCCTTTCAGTGTGCCAGTTCCCAAATTCTCGGTATACGGAAAAAGTAATTTTAAAATGTAAAGAGTCCAGGTTCAATGAACTTAATTAGCCAAATGAGTTTCCTTCTTCAGAAATTCTTTTTAGATTTCTTGACAAAAAAATTAGACAGGAGGTGCATTTAAATTTCATCTGTTTATATTTATATTTTTATTAAAAATTAAAACACAAATATATAAAATTTAAATACATCTCCTATCTAATTTTCTGTTCCATTTTCCTGTTCATCAAGAGTTTTTATTCTTTTTATTTTGGTACCACCAAGAACTTTTATTATGTTTTGGAAGGATGAGGCTCAAAAGTCAAAAGTGGCAAAACAACCTTTTTAATTTCTTTTTAGTTTTTAAATGAATTTTAATTTTTAATTTTCTTTGTAGAATTTAGTTTCTAAACAAAGTTGTCCTCAGTAGGCATAAGAGATAAAATGATTTGATTTTTAAGAAAAGAATAAATGACAACGTGGAATTTTGACTTAGCAGTGAAATTAAGGGTTATTTATTTTTTTTGTAATTTTTATTGCCAAATAAAAAAAAGAAAAGAGAAATATTGTTGACTCATAATATTGTTCTTATACCGTTGAATCAAAATATTGTTCTTTTTTGTTGTTGGATTTACTAGAAATAATTTAATCCTTATAAAATTAAAGGTTGGATTTCTTTTTATTTTTTGTTCTTTTATTGGGTTTAGTTTCATTTTAATTAAACAAGAATCGAACTAGACTACGCATGTGTGAACTTCCAAAAAGAATCAAGTGGTCCCGCTCCTCACGGATATGAACCGTAATGCTTTCGGAACAACACTTGTCAAGCCGTAATTGGTGAATTGGTAGTTTTTATTTTTTGTCATGTACTAATTTGAAAAAGGTACTAACTCCATTCCATAATAAATAAATAATTTATTCCCTTAAAAAGTTATAAACGACAAATAAATTAAAATAATTTTTTTTCCTCTAAAAAATCAATTATTATGAAATTAATAATTTTTTAGCTACATTTGTTATAACAAATATTAAATTTGAAAATTCAGAGTCGTCAGTTAGTAGTAGTGAAATAGTTGTACCAATTCAGCCGAATTTGAAAATTTTTGCAAAAGACCCAATTATTGGACTCTGTTTAATAGACCTTGAAAACCAATATTCATAGAGTTCGGGGGTTTGATTAAGCGGGGGAAAGGTGTTAGGCACCCCCCGACATCCGTGAAAACACGGTTACCGCGTCTTTTCAATTCGGTATTTATTTGAAGTGTGTGTTTAGTTAATTGCGCCTAAGTGCATTATTTGGAAGTAATGCTATACCTCGTTTGCATCTATATACAAAGGGTTTGACTGGTATAAAAGTTCAATTTTAATACAAGGCATATAAAATGATGTTTTGAAAACAGGTTTTCAAACCCTTATGCTCACATAGTAATTGAGGCATTTGATACTTTTATTTTATTCCGTATTCGGCTTGTTTTGATTTTATTCTCGATATGCGAAGCATCTTCGACAAAATAATATGCATATAAATGTCAGGCTCCTTATGGGCATGACAGCCATCGAAGTGACCCGAGCACCACAAATATGATTTGCAAACTAGTTGTACAACTGAAAAGGGTCCATCATGGGAACTAGATATAGATCCGTCAGCAGAATCTTAGATCTCATGGCTTCTAGGCTCACATAATATCATATGAATAGCCTGTATGACGAGGATACAGAAATAAAACAGACATTTAATCTAAACAACGCAAAATAAATGATTCATCGGTTAAATCCCTGCCTGCACGTAGCCAAGCTTTCCGTTCCCTCTAGATACAGATATAGGGTCATGTGGTTGCTTACTATTTATGAAAAAAGACTAGAAAGAAAACTAGATTTAAATAAATCTTTGTCATTCTAGCTCAATGGTTTCAATTTTATAACTTTTGAACCGATTAAAAGTTAGATATGACTAGATTTAGATAAATCTAGTCCACAAACATTAATATCGCATTTTTACATTAAATAAACAGTTAAAATAGATATTTAATCACATTAAATATTTAATATATATATATATATTATATATATATATTATATATATATATATATATATATATATAATTATATGTGACACTCCCAAAATAGGTCTACACAACCTATTCTGAGTCGCCAGATACACGGTACAGAAAATAATTACAACTTCATTATTACAATTGTCGTGCAAAATACGACAACACATATACTGTGAGTTTTAATACAAATATATGTAACTCTCATGGTGCCTCGACCACAGCACCTTACAATGGTACCTTACATAAAGGTACAGTCAATAACTGTTTTAGAAATTAAAATATTTAGAAAATACTTAAGAAAACTTTCGTACATGGGAGGTCATGTGTGACGGCCCCAAAATAGGTCCACACGACTCATTCTGAGTCGCCAGATATCGTACTATAAAAATCAAATATAAACTTCATTTATACAACTGTTGAACTGTCGTGTAGAGTACGACAATAGATAAGCTGTGAGTTTTAATACAAATATATATAACTCTCATGGTGTCTCGACCACAACACCTTACAATGGTACCTTACATAAAGGTACAGTCAATAATTATTTTAGAAATTAAAATATTTGGAAAATACTCATTGTAAGACCCCGAATTTTATGAAATAAAAGTATTTAATTTTTCTTATAATTACTATTCAGTAAATGGTTAAATTGATAAATGTTTAAAGTTATGAATGAAATATGATTTTTTTTTTCAAAATAAGCAAGTGGTTATAAAATAATCATTGTTATCGGGGAATATTCGTTTGGTCGTGGAATATTCTTTCTGTCGGGGAATATTCGTACGACGGCGCAGCCATTTGTGGGCCCCATAATAGAATAACTGTCGGGTGAAGAAAATGACAAATTTGAGTTTTTACAAATAACGGCGTAGTTGTTACCGTTAACACTGTTGGAATACCCGGTGGTTAAAATACAGTAATACGCGTTATTGCACAGTAGCACACGGTATTGCATAGTATTTTTGAAATTATTGATTCTTACGTAAGAAGGCAATACTCAATAATTGTTACAGTAATTACTGTTCAATATTTTATTTTATTGATTCAATAATTGCTACGTTGAAATTTTGTATTATTGTTGTTCAATAATTATTGCTGCACAGTATTGCCCATTATCAGATCAATAATTCATATTATTTGAATAGTATTATTAGATAGTATTATTGACAATGTCTAGAAAGTTCTGTCTAAGGAGAGGTTTGGTCATCTAATTGCGCGCCAGTAAGGAGAAATCCTTATTGGAAAGCCCCCTCTTTCCTGGGAACGGCCTGGTTGTCATAAATGTGATTCTGTAATATTATTTGTGAATAATTAATTATTGATTCATATGATAAAGAAATATTTATTTTATGTGGATATAAACGAGGGATATATTTTTGTGGTTAAAAATGAAGGAGTTAATGTTGAGGTTTTTATCCGTATTTTTGTCGGAATGGAGGTATTAAAAATCAGGGTTTTTGAGATATTTTGCGGGGGTTATAATTTTTAATCCGACCGTTGGACCGTGGTAATTTTTGGATATGTTATACATATATAAGTTGAGTATATGCCCACAAATTTTGAACCGTTATACGTATGATTTATTATGAATTTTACGAGATGACTGGTTCAGAAATTGTTGAATTTTCGGAGTTTATCATTTTGGTGGAAAATTCTAGAATTGGTGGGCCCCACTTGTGATTGGTGAAGAAATGTGCTGAATTATATTTCAAATGTGGTGGGTGGGAATAGTAGCAGGTAAAGCCATTAGGTTGCAGGTCAAACCTACCAAAATTTTTCTATAAATAGAGGGCTAAGTTAGAATTGAAAATCACACCAGAAACATAAGCTTTCTCTCTTTCTCTCTCTATATTATGAAGCATATTTTGTGAGTTTTTAGATACTTGGTGAGTTGCTATTCATTAGTGCAAGTTTCCTTCAGCATCATATCCGATATCCAGTCAGAAGTACTGCTCTTTTGAGGTAAGGGATAGTAAGGGATATTAAGGGATTTTAAGGGTTGTTATAATTTTCAGTTTCGTAATTTTTCTGATCTTCAAAAATTCTGGAAAAATTTGAAATGATATTTTGATGAGTTTTCTTGATTGTGTCCAAAAATAGTGATTTTTGGATGTATAGATTGAGAGTTATGAATTTTATGAGAAAAGACTATTTTAAAAGTAACAGCTTATAATTCCTTGTGGTTAATTCCAAAATTGATGAAATTTTTATTGGGAGTACATGTATATGATAGAAGTATACTCTGTAAATTTCAGAATTTTTAGACAAAAGTACAATTTTTGATAAATGTCTAAATATTCGGCTATTTTGGCCATATGAAAAATAGTAAATGACTTTTAAAAATTCTGAGAAAAATATATGTTCACTATGGGACTATATTATGCTAAATCCCAGAAAAGAAATATTTTTGGAACTGATTTGGTATTTTTCATGAAAATGGACTAGTTATGAGTAAATGAATTAAATATGTTATGTGAAGTAAGAAAATTGGAAAATAGGATTTTATGGCTTGAGAATCCTATATGAGGTATATGCAGATTTTTGATGAGGGTTTTGATTATTGCTGATAAATCTTATGAGTTTGGTATTTTAGAATGATTAAATGTATTATTTAGTAAAGTGTAAACAATTTAAATAAATTATTTATAAGCTTAAGAAATATTATTCTTTCAATATCATTATACCGAAATATTGGTATGTATTTTATTGTGGAATTTCTACCTTTTTGTGTCTGGTTTACTATTCATGAATTACTATTCACGAGTTACTATTCATGAGTTACTATTCACGAGTTACTATTCACGACAAAATTAGTTTTTTTTTCTAACCAAATTATAGTTGAGTTATGAATATTACTCTTGAGATTAAAACTATGTATTGATTATATTAATTTTATTATCATATATAACATTTTTATAACCCTGATGTTGAAATTCTCTTTCACTAGAGTGTAAAGATGGGTAGATTATTGGTATGATCATGACTAGGGTTCTCTTTGACCTGTAGTGCAAAGTTGAATTGTGACTGGTATGATCATGACCATTGAATTTATAAGTGAATATATTTAGCTTAAGTGCAAAGGTGAATTGATCAACATGGTTATAATTATTGTTTATATAAATTCTGAAATGATTATATATTTCTTTGAGATATTAATATCTTTGGCCTGTAGTGCAAAGATGAAATATTGATAAATATCTTTGGCCTGTAGTGCAAAGATGAATTGTTGATGAATATCTTTGGCCCGTAGTGCAAAGATGACATGTTGTTGAATATCTTTGGCCAGTAGTGCAAAGATGAACAGATGTTGAGATAAACATGACCAACTGGTGATACAAATGAATATCTTTGGACGTAGTGCAAAGATGAAGTTATTAGTATGATTATGAACAGGAAATGTGATTTGGTGTAACCATGATCTTTGATTTTTCAGGTAAAGATAGGTGATGAAAATTATCATCGTCCTGGATGAGAAGAGGAATTTAGAACTACAGTTATGATTATGAGTTATTCATATGATTGTGGACCAGAATTGTTGATTGATGTTACAGGGATAAAACATTGTTGGTGGATTTTTAACATGGAGAAGATAATATACTTTATAGTCTATTTGACTCTTCTAATGGATTGCTCGTTCCGCTGCAACTATGGTTGAAATTTTTATCATTTACCATATGTTCTAAATCTCTGATTTATTGTTGATGAAGGCTATTGATAATTGAATTATCTTTAGTCATGACATTCTTTACTGAGCTAGTTGTGCTCACCCTTTTGCTTCACAATTCCTTTCAGGTAATAAGAGTGTAGCTGGGTCGAGCGAGGGTAACGGGGAAATAGAACGGTGGTCTCTAGCTGTGGATGTTCTCCCGAAGCAGTATAGAAAAGTTCATTTAGTAGTTTTATTTGGTGAATCCAATAGGGTAAGGTGTACCCAACGTTGGAAGGGTGGTTTGCCACTATCATACAAGATGTCTAACGACATACAACCTCGTGTCGTCATAAGACAGGGATGTGCTCATCCACTTGCTGAGTATATATACGAGCACTACCTATATAATCTTGGTGTTTGTTTGAAGTATAATTCTCAATTAGAGACAGTGGAGATAATGATAAGTCAAGAGAAGACTCACCATTGGGAAGAATATGATAGTAATCTTCTCGTTTTTCTTTGGGGTCTATTGGGTCAACCAAGGATAATTCTGTGGCCATATGATATCTATCATAACCTAGATGCGTGGCCTCCCATGTACGAAGGTTTCCTTGAGCACTTCCCAAAGATTCTAATTTCTAAAACAGTTTTTGACTATACCTTTATGTAAGGTGTTATTGTGAGGTGATGTCCACGGTTGGAACATGAGTCACATTTGGTATATATTTGTATCCAAACTCACAGCATATGTGTTGTTGTATTTTGCACGACAATTGTTGTAATAAAGTTGTAGTTGTTTTCTGTACCATGTATTTGGCGACTCAGAATAGGTTGGATGGAATGAACCTATTTTGGGGTTGTCACAGGTGGTATCAGAGCTTAGGGATATGATCTCTGACGGAGATCGGGGAATACAACTAGGAGGGGAGAGATGAGTAAATCCTTCGCTAGTGTGTCCTACCTAAGCTTATTTGTTGGTCAGTCATAATATTGGAATATTATGTGATATGTTAATTTGTTTAATTAACCCTTGTTTTATGGCAGTATTTGAGAATGGCAGCTGAGAATGCTAATAATGGAGTGAATGAGACTGTGGGGATACCTCTAATCACTAATCGTGATAATGTGATGTCAGACGAAGAAGGAATTAGAGATATCCATGTGGTGAGTGAAGAATTGATAGTTACACTCGAGATAGTCGCAGAGGTAACAACTGAGACTGAGGAAGAAGAGGAAGAAGAAGTACCAGAGGAGAGTTTATTAGAGGTATTATATGATCAAAATGTAGAATTTCAAAATCGTATTCATGAGTTAGAAGAGCAGGCAGAAGAACGACAGGCGGTCGTGGAACAAAAGGATGCAACAATTCAAGCTTGTGTTACCTGTTATGTGATGCTTGAACAGAAGCATTATTTGGCAGAGTATAAGATGATAAAAATGGAATCTGAGCTGAAAGAAGAAAAAACTGAACGAGTGAGAATAAGTGATGCATGGGCAAAAGCCGCACGACACGTGGATATTGTGGAAAGAGATGTTCGATCTAAGAAGGCTAAAATAGATGATATGAATTTCTCTTTTTGGAAAGCAATTGGGAGAACCCAACATCGAGTTTTGAATTACCCTGTACATAGCGGTCAACCTGAATCCGATATGGATCGAAGATTGATGATTCAGATCATGAATGAGGAGTACGAAGAGGCAGTTGAGGGAGAAATATGTCCTATAGAAAGGTATATTCCAACGGTAATGATGACGCCAAATGCTACTCCAGACAAGTCAAAGCCGAGTAGTTCGAGGGATGGCGGTTGTCATGACTTCCCAACAAATGAGGAACCCAAATGAAGTTATCATGGGAGATGAGCAGTGGAGAAATCATGATGATCTGAGAGATATAATCTGAAATAGAAGCAAGGTATTCTCAACTCTTCGAAATACCAGGTACGTAAATTTCGGGCACGAAATTTCATAAGGAGGGGAGATTGTAAGACCCCGAATTTTATGAAATAAAAGTATTCAATTTTTCTTATAATTACTATTCAGTAAATGGTTAAATTGATAAAAGTTTAAAGTTATGAATGAAATATGATTTTTTTTTTCAAAATAAGCAAGTGGTTATAAAATAATCATTGTTGTCGGGGAATATTCGTTTGGTCGTGGAATATTCTTTCTGTCGGGGAATATTCGTACGACGGCGCAGCCATTTGTGGGCCCCATAACAGAATAACTGTCGGGTGAAAAAAATGATAAATTTGAGTTTTTACAAATAACGGCGTAGTTGTTACCGTTAACACTGTTGGAATACCCGGTGGTTAAAATACAGTAATACGCGTTATTGCACAGTAGCACACGGTATTGCATAGTATTTTTGAAATTATTGATTCTTACGTAAGAAGGCAATACTCAATAATTGTTACAGTAATTACTGTTCAATATTTTATTTTATTGATTCAATAATTGCTACGTTGAAATTTTATATTATTGTTGTTCAATAATTGTTGCTGCACAGTATTTCCCATTATCAGATCAATAATTCATATTATTTGAATAGTATTATTAGATAGCATTATTGGCAATGTCTAGAAAGTTCTGTCTACGGAGAGGTTTGGTCATCTAATTACGCGCCAGTAAGGAGAAATCCTTATTGGAAAGCCCCATCTTTCCTGGGAACGGCCTGGTTGTCATAAATGTGATTCTGTAATATTATTTGTGAATAATTAATTATTGATTCATATGATAAAGAAATATTTATTTTATGTGGATATAAACGAGGGATATATTTTTGGTTAAAAATGAAGGAGTTAATGTTGAGGTTTTTATCCGTATTTTTGTCGGAATGGAGGTATTAAAAATCAGGGTTTTTGAGATATTTTGCGGGGGTTATAATTTTTAATCCGACCGTTGGATCGTGGTAATTTTTGGATATGTTATACATATATAAGTTGAGTATATGCCCACAAATTTTGAACCGTTAAAAATGAACGTATGATTTATTATGAATTTTACGAGATGACTGGTTCAGAAATTGTTGAATTTTCGGAATTTATCATTTTGGTGGAAAATTCTAGAATTGGTGGGCCCCACTTGTGGTTGGTGAAGAAATGTGCTGAATTATATTTCAAATGTGGTGGGTGGGAATAGTAGCAGGTAAAGCCATCAGGTTGCAGGTCAAACCTACCAAAATTTTCCTATAAATAGAGGGCTAAGTTAGAATTGAAAATCACACCAGAAACATAAGCTTTCTCTCTTTCTCTCTCTATATTATGAAGCATATTTTGTGAGTTTTTAGATACTTGGTGAGTTGCTATTCATTAGTGCAAGTTTTCTTCAGCATCATATCCGATATCCAGTCAGAAGTACTGCTCATTTGAGGTAAGAGATAGTAAGGGATATTAAGGGATTTTAAGGGTTGTTATGATTTTCAGTTTCGTAATTTTTCTGATATTCAAAAATTCTGGAAAAATTTGAAATGATATTTTGATGAGTTTTCTTGATTGTGTCCAAAAATGGTGATTTTTAGATGTATAGATTGAGAGTTATGAATTTTATGAGAAAAGACTATTTTAAAAGTAACAGCTTATAATTCCTTGTGGTTAATTCCAAAATTGATGAAATTTTTATTGGGAATACATGTATATGATAGAAGTATACTCTGTAAATTTCAGAATTTTTAGACAAAAGTACAATTTTTGATAAATGTCTAAATATTCGGCTATTTTGGCCATATGAAAAATAGTAAATGACTTTTAAAAATTCTGAGAAAAATATATGTTCACTATGGGACTATATTATGCTAAATCCCAGAAAAGAAATATTTTTGGAACTGATTTGGTATTTTTCATAAAAATGGACTAGTTATGAGTAAATGAATTAAATATGTTATGTGAAGTAAGAAAATTGAAAAATAGGATTTTATGGCTTGAGAATCCTATATGAGGTATATGCAGATTTTTGATGAGGGTTTTGATTATTGGTGATAAATCTTATGAGTTTGGTATTTTAGAATGATTAAATGCATTATTTAGTAAAGTGTAAACAATTTAAATAAATTGTTTATAAGCTTAAGAAATATTATTCTTTCAATATCATTATACCGAAATATTGGTATGTATTTTATTGTGGAATTTCTACCTTTTTGTGTCTGGTTTACTATTCATGAATTACTATTCACGAGTTACTATTCATGAGTTACTATTCACGAGTTACTATTCACGATAAAATTAGTTTTTTTTTCTAACCAAATTATAGTTGAGTTATGAATATTACTCTTGAGATTAAAACTATGTATTGATTATATTGATTTTATTATCATATATAATATTTTTATAACCCTGATGTTGAAATTCTCTTTCACTAGAGTGTAAAGATGGGTAGATTATTGGTATGATCATGACTAGGGTTCTCTTTGGCCTGTAGTGCAAAGTTGAATTGTGACTGGTATGATCATGACCATTGAATTTATAAGTGAATATATTTAGCTTAAGTGCAAAGGTGAATTGATCAACATGGTTATAATTATTGTTTATATAAATTCTGAAATGATTATATATTTCTTTGAGATATTAATATCTTTGGCCTGTAGTGCAAAGATGAAATATTGATAAATATCTTTGGCCTGTAGTGCAAAGATGAATTGTTGATGAATATCTTTGGCCCGTAGTGCAAAGATGACATGTTGTTGAATATCTTTGGCCAGTAGTGCAAAGATGAACAGATGTTGAGATAAACATGACCAACTGGTGATACAAATGAATATCTTTGGACGTAGTGCAAAGATGAAGTTATTAGTATGATTATGAACAGGAAATGTGATTTGGTGTAACCATGATCTTTGATGTTTCAGGTAAAGATAGGTGATGAAAATTATCATCGTCCTGGATGAGAAGAGGAATTTAGAACTACAGTTATGATTATGAGTTATTCATATGATTGTGGACCAGAATTGTTGATTGATGTTACAGGGATAAAACATTGTTGGTAGATTTTTAACATGGAGAAGATAATAGACTTTATAGTCTATTTGACTCTTCTAATGGATTGCTCGTTCCGCTGTAACTATGGTTGAAATTTTTATCATTTACCATATGTTCTAAATCTCTGATTTATTGTTGATGAAGGCTATTGATAATTGAATTATCTTTAGTCATGACATTCTTTACTGAGCTAGTTGTGCTCACCCTTTTGCTTCACAATTCCTTTCAGGTAATAAGAGTGTAGTTGGGTCGAGCGAGGGTAACGGGGAAATAGAACGGTGGTCTCTAGCTGTGGATGTTCTCCCGAAGCAGTATAGAAAAGTTCATTTAGTAGTTTTATTTGGTGAATCCAATAGGGTAAGGTGTACCCAACGTTGGAAGGGTGGTTTGCCACTATCATACAAGATGTCTAACGACATACAACCTCGTGTCGTCATAAGACAGGGATGTGCTCATCCACTTGCTGAGTATATATACGAGCACTACCTATATAATCTTGGTGTTTGTTTGAAGTATAATTCTCAATTAGAGACAGTGGAGATAATGATAAGTCAAGAGAAGACTCACCATTGGGAAGAATATGATAGTAATCTTCTCGTTTTTCTTTGGGGTCTATTGGGTCAACCAAGGATAATTCTGTGGCCATATGATATCTATCATAACCTAGATGCGTGGCCTCCCATGTACGAAGGTTTCCTTGAGCACTTCCCAAAGATTCTAATTTCTAAAACAGTTTTTGACTATACCTTTATGTAAGGTGTTATTGTGAGGTGATGTCCACGGTTGGAACATGAGTCACATTTGGTATATATTTGTATCCAAACTCACAGCATATATGTTGTTGTATTTTGCACGACAATTGTTGTAATAAAGTTGTAGTTGTTTTCTGTACCATGTATTTGGCGACTCAGAATAGGTTGGATGGAATGAACCTATTTTGGGGTTGTCACACTCAAGGAAACCTTCGTACATATGAGGCCATGCGTCTAGGTTATAATAGATATCATATGCCCACAAAATTATCTTTAGTTGACCCAAAAGTCCCCAAAGAAAAATAAGAAGATTACTATCATCTTCTTTCCAATGGAGAGTCTTCTCTTGACATATAATTATCTCCGTTGTCTCCAAGTGAAAATTATATTTCAAATAAACTCCAAGATCATATAGGTAGTGCTCGTGGTTATACTCAGCAAGTGGATGTGCATAACCCTATCTTATGATAACACGAGGTTGTATATCATTAGACATCTTGTATGATAGTGACAAAACACCCTTCTAAAGTTAGGTTCACCTCACCCTATTCGGTTCACCAAAATTAAATATCAAATGACGTATACAATATGACACACTTATCTAAAGTTCTCAACAAAATTATTTTCATACTATTTAGGAAGAACCTCAACAGCTATAGACCACCGTTCTATTCTCCTGTTATCCCCGCTCGACCCGGCAACACTCTTATTACCTAAAAGGAATTGTGAAGCAAAAAAGGATGAGCACAACTAGCCCAGTAAAGAATATCATGACTAAAGATAATTTACATCATCAATAGCCTTCATCAGTAATAAATCAGAGATTTAGAACATATGGTAGATGATAAAACTTTTCAACCATAGTTGCAGAGGAACGAGCAATCCATTAGAAGAGTCAAATAGACCATCAGGTCTATTATCTTCTCCATGTTAAAAGTCCACCAATAATGTTTTGTCCCTGTAACATCAATCAATAATTCCTGTCCACAATCATATGAATAACTCGTAATCATAATTGTGATTCTAAATTTCTCTTCGCACCTAAATTCCTCTTCGCACTCAGGACGAAGATAATTTTCATCACTCATCTTCACCTGAAACATAAAAAATTATGGTTATACCAAATCGCAATTTCTGCTCATAATCATACTAATAAATTCATCTTTGTAATACGGCCAAAGATATTCATTAACAATTCATCTTTGCACTACAGGCCAAAGACATACAATTGTATTTTAAAAGAGTCAAGTAGAGCATGATATCTACTATCTTTTACGAATTAAAAGTGTATAATCAATAGTTTATCGCTAAGACTCAGCTTCATAAATAATTCACATCATCGAATCATCCCTGCACTACGGCCAATGATATTCATGTAATCATCAATGGTCATGATTATACCGAATAATCCCTAGTTATAATCATACCAATAACTGTCCATTAATGCACTACGGGCCAATGAGGACTTTTACCACATCATCTATAACATTACGGGTCATGATTATACCGAATGATCCCTAGTCATAATCATACCAATAAACAGTTCATCTATGCGTATAAGCCAAAGATACTCATTAATCAATAGTTCATCTTTGCACGTAAGTCAAAGATATACAATTGTAAAACCAATAATCAACAGTCCATTTTTGCACGTAAGCCAAAGATATACCACTATAAAACCAATAATCAACAGTCCATCTTTGCACGTAAGTCAAAGGTGACTTTCATCATAATATAAGCATGAGGATGATGACAATGATATAAGCATTAATCAAACAAAATCAAGGATAAATATTAAAGACTTTAAATTTATCCAGAGTTTAAAAATATCCAAATTGTCAACATGATACTGCTTTGTAGAGTAAAATTCAAGAATAATATTCATGTACAAAAAATAATTTGGACAGAAAAGAAATATACTTTTCGGGTAAATAGTACCCCGTAAATAGTAATTCGTGAATAGTAACTCGTGAATAGTACTCCGTATTCGTACATAGTACCGTATACATAAATAATGTTATATACACGAATAGTGTCATATGCATGAATAGTGCCGTATACGTGAATAGTATCCTATACGTGAATAGTAACCCCGACACAGAAAGATAAAGTTTCACAATAAAATTCATATCAATATTTATAACACCTTAATCCAAATATTATAAATCACTTAATAATCTCATAATCTAATATTATTAATATTATCACAATATTTTAATCATTTCTTAAACTTATAAACAATTTATTTTAATTGTTTATACTTTACTAATTAATGCATTTAATCATTCAAAAATGCCATACTCATAAGATTTAATCACCAATGATCAAATTCCTTATCAAAAATCTGCATATACCTTATATAGGATTCCCAAGCCATAAAATCATATTTTCTAATTTTGTTACTTCACATAACATTTTTAACTTATTTACTCATAACTAGATTATTTTCATAAAAAATACCAAATCTGTCCCAAAATATTTCTTTTCTGGGATTTAGCAGAATATAGTCCCATATTGAACATATATTTTTCTCGAAAATTTTAAAATTTATTTACTATTTTTCAAAAATCAATTTCTAATTAATTTCTTAAGAAATTAGCTACCTCAAGTTTAACTACAGAAATTTCCAAATCTTGGCAGGATCTTACACATGTTAACGTGAGCTTCCAGTTTAAATTTCATGATCATTGGAGTTATAGAACTCCGGTTATAGCATTTTTCGTCGAAAAAACCTAAATATTGAAATAGTCATACCTTGCTCATTTTAAGTCAGAATGAGTTCATTTTTGGAAAGGAGGTACTTTATACCATATATTTCCATGTCCCAAAAGGCCAAAATTTTTCTCAAAAATTAACTGGCCGAAAATGCCCTTTTAAATTTCTGGGCTGTAGCTATTTAGTACTTTGCAATTTTTAACTCCTTTACTAAAATCAGTCCACACGAAAATCTACAACACTTTTTCTAGTGATTCCACTTGGATAAAGTTAAAAAACTCATAGATCTAACTCTAGAACTTAATCACACTCAAAAATTCGAAATATAATAGGAGATATGGTCAATTGAATTTCATGTTCCATTTTCAACAAAATCTGATTTTCAACCCTTTGTGATTTCTAAGAAACTTTCATGTTTTCACATAATAACCAACATAACTCATCATAACATTAACTAATACTACACATACCCATGATTTTCATCAGTACAATGCTTTTACTATGACTTTCATCATAATCCACGTAAACAGATCATTTTCACAATTTAATAAGGAATGAATATAAAGGATCATTCACCATGCATGTGGTAATCCACATAGACAGATTATTCCAACAAAATAATAAAGAATGAAATAACAGAAGAATTCACCATGCATGCGATAAACCGCACAGACATGTTATTCTCAACAGAATAATAAATAATGGAACTAGGTCATGCGTAAACGCACAGACAGGATATTCCGACAGAATAATAAATAATGGAACCAGGTCATGTGTAACTGCACAGACAGGATATTTCGACAGAATAATAAATAATGAAATAATAGAAGAATTTTACCATGTATGCAGTGTGACGCCCCCAAAATAGGTATACAACACCCATTCTGAGTCGCCAAATACATGGTACAGAAAGCAAACTACAACTTCAATAATACAATTGTCGTGCAAAATACGACAACACATACTGTGAGTTTAAATACAAATATTGTCTTCTAGACAATATCCACACTCAAATAAATCCTCATTACAATTATTCAAACACTATTTTACAGAAATAGTGAGGACTGCTAAAACATCTTTCTAGAACCATCACTCCATACCCCGACTAGATCCTGCTATGTTCTCACCTCCTGAGAAGAAAAATGGAACAAAAAGGAAAAGGGTGAGCTCAACTAGCCCAGTAAAGAATATTATGACTAAGATAATATACAAACAAATTATCGTTAGTCTTCAACAGGGAAAAATCTGATAGAATATAATCGACAACAAGTTTTAGATCAACAACTGCAGCGGAAACAGCAAACCATTAGAAGAGTCAAGTAGAGAAAGAATTCTACTATCTTCTAAGATTTAAAAGTCCATCATCAATATTTTATCCCTGTAACATCAATTAATAATCATCTTTATCCAAATATTCATCTTTGCACTACAGGCCAAAGATATTCATTTGTATCACCTGTCAGTCATGTTCATATCAACACCTGTTCATCTTTGCACTACAGGCCAAAGATATTCATCAAGTAATCATACATCTTTGCACTACAGGCCAAAGATATTCAGTAATATCATCATTTAGGACTGAGGATGATGAAAAATATCTTAAAGAAAACGAATCCAGTGAGACAGAAGGACAAGTAGTAGGGATTCGTATAACAGTTTATCCAAGATCAATAATACTTCATAATAATCAATTGTGAAGCAGAATTCAAAAATAAAGATCAAAACATGGATACAATCAAAGATAGTAACCATAATAGACATCTTGGACAAAAAGGGAAAATTTTATTTTTCGGTGAATAGTGCCGTATTCGTGAATAGTTCCGTATACGTGAATAGTAACGTATACGTGAATAGTAACCCCGACACAAAAAGTTCCAAATTTGATAAAAACTCATATCAATATTTCAGCATAATGATATTGAAGAAAATAATATCATTTAAGAAGAAAATAATATCCCTTACAAATATCAAACGAAAATAATATTCATTACGAATATTAAACGAATATAATATTTCTCACGAATATTGAAAGAAATAAAATTTCTTATGAATATTGAACAGAAATAATATTCATACGAATACGAAAAATAATATCTCTTCAGAATGTGAAATAAATAATACCCCTTACCTCAAGATATCAGTACTTCTGGTCGAAATACCGGTATAAGGCTGAAAGAAACTTGCTCTGATGAATAGAAACTCTCAAAGTATCTAAATACTCACAAAATACACTCAATAATCTAGAGACAGAAAGAGAGAAAACTTGTTTCTGGTGTGATTTTCAATTCTAACTTAGCCCTCTATTTATAGGAAAATTTTAGTAGGTTTGACCTGCAACCTGATGGCTTTACCTGCTACTATTCCCACCCACCACATTTGAAATATAATTCAGCACATTTCTTCACCAACCACAAGTGGGGCCCACCAATTCTAGAATTTTCCATCAAAATGATAAACTCCGAAAATTCAACAATTTCTGAACCAGTCATCTCGTAAAATTCATAATAAATCATACGTTCATTTTTAACGGTTCAAAATTTGTGGACATATACTCAACTTATATATGTATAACATATCCA
The DNA here is from genome assembly GCA_016801055.1 of Panax notoginseng. Classification (NCBI taxonomy): domain Eukaryota; kingdom Viridiplantae; phylum Streptophyta; class Magnoliopsida; order Apiales; family Araliaceae; genus Panax; species Panax notoginseng. The sequence continues at coordinate 119,921,219 of CM029021.1, read as the reverse complement.
AAAATTACCACGATCCAACGGTCGGATTAAAAATTATAACACACCCGCAATATTTCTCAAAAACCCTGATTTGATTTTTAATACCTCCATTCCGATAAAAATACTGATAAAACACCTCAACATTAACTCCTTCATTTTTAACCACAAAAATATATCCCTCATTTATATCCACATAAAATAAATATTTCCTTATCATATGAATCAATAATTAATTATTCACAAATAATATTACAGAATCACATTTATGACAACCAGGCCGTTCCCAGGAAAGAGGGGGCTTTCCAATAAGGATTTCTCCTTACTGGCGCGCAATTAGATGACCAAACCTCTCCTTAGACAGAACTTTCTAGACATTGCCAATAATGTTATCTAATAATATTATTCAAATAATATGAATTATTGATCTGATAATGGAAAATACTGTGCAGCAACAATTATTGAAACAACAATAATATAAAATACCAATGCAACAGTTATTGAATCAATAAAATAAAATATTGAACAATAACTACTGTAACAATTATTGAGTAGTGCCTTCTTACGTAGGAATCAATAATTGGTGCAATACCGTGTGCTACTGTATTTTAACCACCGGGTATTCCAACAGTATTAACGGTAACAACTACGCCGTTATTTATAAATAACGTATACTTGTCATTTTCTTCATCCAATCGCTTTCCGTTATGGGGCCCACACAAGGCTGCGCCGTCGTACGAATATTCCCCGACAGCAAGAATATTCCACGACCAAACGAATATTCCCCGACAAAATGAATATTTTATAACCACTTGCTTATTTTGCAAAATTTGCACATTTAACCCATAACCAAAGTATTTGTATCAAATTAACCCCTTATTATTCACAATAATATTTAGAAAAAATTTGATTTTATTCATTAATAAGTTGGGGTCTTACATGCAGTACTTCGCATAGACAGGTTATTCCAACATAATAATGAAGAATGGAATAACAGAAGAATTTCACCATGTATGCGGTACTTCGCATAGACAGGTTATTCCAACATAATAATAAAGAATAGAATAACAAAAGCTCTCTTCATGAATACGAAAAAAATAATACCCCTTACCTTAGAAGAAACTGGATACTAGAATAGTGAGGTAGCAGACTTCTCTTCTTCTTTTCTCTCTATATTTTCTCTCTATAATAATTGCTATATAGCTTTAGTGAATTGGTGAGAAATGAAGGAAGAATGAACATCTATTTATAGAAAAATATAGTTTCAATAATTGCACATTTTGGGGCTCAAAATATTACAGTATAATATCTTCCTCTTTTTCTTTATTTTTAATTTAGTCCTGCAAGTATTATCAAACTTGCATCACCTCCTCTAATAGTAAATAATGTGAATGAATAGTTCAATCATGTGAATCAATAGTTATAATCATGTGAAAATACGAATTACAATATAGTACCTCCATCTATACCTCCATTTTTAACTTAGTCATGCAAGTATTATCAATCTTGCACCAACTCCCCTAATAGTACAAGAATGTGAATCAATAGTACACACATGTGAATAAATAGTTATAAGCATGTGAATTAGTAGCAATTAATTGCTCATTTATCCGATTAATTACCTGATTTATCACTATAACCCCCAGACATCAATTATCATCGGAATAGATGTCGATTTCCACTAACACTAATAATCCCAACATAATGGAACTATTAAATTCATCTTTAATCAACACGAACTTATTCATCATTAACATTATAACTCACAATATTTAACAACCAGATCATTCTCAGGAAAGAGGGGGCTTTCCGATAAGGATTTCTCCCTATTGGCTCGCAATTAGATTATCTAACCTCTCCTTGACAGAACTTCTAGACATTGTCAATATTGCAAATAATAATATAAATAACTTTGTCGTCACAATTATTGATTTAATAATATAACATATTATTCGGATGATACTGTGACAATAATTGAATCAATAATATGAGAGATATGATGCAGCAATTACTATATCAATAAATGAGTATAATTGAGTGACTTCTTACGTAAGCATCAATAATCAATACCGTGTGCTACTATGCAATCATGCGTATTACATGTACTTTTACTACCGGATAGTTCAACAGTTTTAACGGTAACACTTTCGCCGTTATTTTCATAAAATGATAATTATGTCGTTTTCTTACTACGACAATACTTCCATTGTGGGGTCTACTAATGATTGTGCCGTCATACGAATATTCTCTGTTATAACGAATATTCCCCGACACAACGAATATTTTATAACAACTTGCTTACTTTGTAAAAAATTTCACATATCACCCTTAACTTTAACCTTTTATCAATTTAACCATTTAAGAAATAAAATAATAATTATAAGAAAATTGAATACTTTCATTTCATAAAATTCGGGGTCTTACATCATGCATCTAAGTTATAATAGATATCATATGACTTGAGAATTATCCTTGGTTGACCCAATAGACCTCAAAGAAAAACGAGAAGATTACTATCATTTTCTTTTCAATGATGAGTCTTCTCTTAACATATAATTATCTCCATTGTCTCCATTTGAGAATTATATTTCAACCAAACTTCAAGATTATATAGGTAGTGCTCGTAGATATACTTAGCAAGTGGATGTACACAACCCTGTCTTATGATAACACGAAGTTGTATGTCATTAAACATCTTGTATGATAGTGGAAAAATGCCCTTCCAAAGTTGGGTTCACCTCACCCTATTTGGTTCACCAAAATCAACGGTTAAATAACGTATAAAATACGGCACACTTATCTAAAATTCTCAATAAAATTAGTTCCATACTATTTTAGGGAAAACCTCAACAGCTATAGACCACCGTTCTATTCTCCTGTTACCCCCGCTCATCTCAGCTACACTCTTATTACCTGAAAGGAATTGTGAAGCAAAAAGATGAGCACAAATAGCTCAGTAAAGAATATCATGACTAAAGATAATTAAATTATCAATAGCCTTTGTCAGTAAAAAATCAGAGATTTAGAACATATAGTAAATGATAAAACTTTTCAACCATAGTTACAGCGAAACGAGCAATCCATTAGAAGAGTCAAATAGACTATAAAATCTATTATCTTCTCCATGTTAAAAGTCAACCAACAATATTTTATCCCTGTAACATCAGTCAACAGTTCATGTCCACAATCATGTGAATAACTCATAATCATAATTATGGTTCTAAATTCCTCTTTACCAGAAACATCAAAGATCATGGTTATACCAAATCACAGTTCATGTTCATAATCATAATAATAAATTTATCTTTGCACTACGGGTGAAAAATATTCATTAATAGTTCATCTTTGTACTACGGGCCAAAGATATTCAACAACAGGTCATCTTTGCACTACAGGCCAAAGATATTCAACAACAGGTCATCTTTGCACTACAGGCCAAAGATATTAATATCTCAAAGAAATATATAATCATTTCAGAATTTATATAAACAATAATTATAACCATGTTGATCAATTCACCTTTGCACTTAAGCTAAAGATATTCAATTATAACTCCAATGATCATGATCATACCAGTCAACAAATTTTCTTTACACTACTGGCCAAAGAGAATCCACAGTCATGATCATACCAATAATCTATCCATCTTTATACTCAAGTCAAAGAGAAATTTTATTATCAGGATTATAAAATGTTTTATATGATAATAAAATTAATATGATCAAAATATGGATTTATCTCTGTGACATCAATCAACATACATCTTAAATAAAATATTCATATTTACACTACAGACCAAAGATATTTATTTGTATTACCAGTTGGTCATGTTCATCTCAACACCTCTCTATCTTTGCACTACGGGCCAAAGATATTCATCAGATAATCATTCATCTTTGCACTACAGGCCAAAGATATTCAGTTATATCACCATTTAGGACTGAGGATGATGAAAAATATTTTAAAGAAACGAATCCAGTGAGGTAAAAGGACAAAGATTAGGGGTTCGTACTTTAGATAATTCAAATTCAAAAATACTCCATAATAAACTATAGTGGAGTAAAATTTAAAAATGAAGATCAAAACATAGATATACAATCAAATATAGTAACCATAATAGATATCTTGGAAAAAGAAGAAAAAATTTTATTTTTCTGTGAATAATGTCGTATACGTTAATAGTAATCCCGACACGAAAAGGTAGAAATTCCACAAGAAAAATTATACTTTGTGAATAGTACTCGTGAATAGTACCGTATTCGTGAATTGTGTTGTATACGTGAATAGTGTCGTATACGTGAATAGTAACCTCGATATAAAAAGGTAAAAATTTCATAATAAAATTCATACCAATATTTCGGCATAATGATATTGAACGAAATAACATCATTTACGAAGAAAATAACATCCCTTACCTCAAAAGAATAATACTTCTAACTGAAATATCGGATATAATGTTGAAGAAAACTTGCATGGAATAGCAACTCTTAAAGTATCTAAATACTCACAAAATACATTCGATATTATAGAGAGAGAAAACTTCTGATTCTGGTGTGATTTTCAATTCTAACTAAGCATCCTATTTATAAAAAAAATGCTAGAACACCAAAGTAGACTAAAATTTAATAAAATAATATTTTATCACAAATATTCATGCCCACCACAATTGATCAAATTTCAGCATCCCACAGTGGGGCCCACCAAAAATCAGATTTTTCCACAACTAAAAGTGGGGCCCATATGTTTTTAATAAAAATATTTATTTTTAAAACTTCAATAATTCATAACAAATAGCCCTTTTAGCAGAAAAATACGAATTTTATATCCTTTTCATAGAAAATTTAATTCTCTACAACTTTGTAGAAGAAAGTTTTTCCAAATTCCAAATAAAAAATGACCGAAATCCACATACAGATGATTTTTAATATCTCCATTTCAACCAAATACTGATAAAACACCTCAACATTAATTCTTTCATTTATATCCACATAAAGTAAATATTTTCTTATCATATAAATCAATAATTAATTATTCAGAAATAATATTACCGAATCACAATAATGACAACTAGGTCGTTCCCAAGAAAGAGGGGGCTTTTCGATAAGAATTTCTTCTTATTGACGCGTAATTAGGTGACCAAACCTTTTTTCTAGACAGAACTTCCTTAGACATTGTCAGTAATGCTATCTAATAATATTATTCAAATAATATGAATTATTGATCTGATAATGAGAAATACTGTGCAGTGACAATTATTGAAACAATAATAATATAGAATATCAACGTAGCAAATATTGAACCAATAAAATAAAATATTATACAGTAATTACTGTAACAATTATTGAGTAGTGCCTTCTTACGTAAGAATTAATATTTCATAAATACTGTGCAATACTGTATGCTACTGTGCAACCACGCGTATTACTGTATTTTAACCACCGGGTATTTTAACAGTGCTAACGGTAACAACTACGCCGTTATTTTTATAAAAAAGTTATTTCTGTCACTTTGTATATCCGACTTCATTTCGTTATGGGGCCCACAAGTGGCTACGTCGTCATATGAATATTCCCCGAAAACAATGAATATTTTATAACCACTTGTTTATTTTGAAATTTACATATATCACCCTTAACTTTAAACTTTTTATCACTTTAACCATTTACTGAATAATAATTATAAGAAAAATTGAATACTTCTATTTCATAAAATTCGGGGTCCTACATTATATATATATATATATATATATATATATATGTGTGTGTGTGTGTGTGTGTGTGTGTGTGTGTGTGTGTGTGTGTATGTGTATATGAAAGCAAGTAAAAATCACAGATTGTCAATCCAGGCTCAACGGTTCGGTTCAAATATATATATTTATATATATTCAAGCGAGAAAAAGCCACGGATCGATGATTTAGGCACAACTAATCGGTGAAAATCTATATATATATATATATATATATATGTGTGTGGTGTGTGTGTGTGTGTAATATATATATTATATATATATATATATATATATATATATATATATATATATATTAAAGTAAGAGAAAGTTTTAAATCTGAAAAAATCTTACAGTGTGCTACAAAGAAGGCTTCAGACTACTTTTGGAGCTTGAAAACTCAGTTTCCACCAGTTAAAATTTGATATGTCGTAGTATATATGTATACAAGTGTTTAGAAAGAAGAATATTGAATTTTGGAACACTATAGGAGGGGTGAAGAGCTGAAATGGACAAAGTTTTCTCTCTTTTTCTCCTTTCGTTTTCCTTTTTGACTTATGGGGGGTCTTATTTATTTACCAAAGTTGCCGCGGGTCTATCAGCTGCACCTGCGGGTCTACTTGCGGCTGCCCGAGTGGGCCCTGGCTCTGTGGGTCCCGTCGTCTCGAAGTACGTGTGTGATGCCCCCAAAATAGGTATACGCCACCCATTTTGAGTCGCCAAATACATGGTACATAAATAAAATATAACTTAATTATACAACAGTCGTGTAAAATACGACAAAACATAATCTAAGAGTTTTAATACAAATATTATCATCTAGACAGTATTCAAACTCAAAATAAGTCCTCAATACATTTATTGTCACACTATTTAACAGAATAGTGAGGACTACTAATTCTATCATCTGGACCGTCACTCCGTTCCCTGACTAATTCCGGCTACGTTCTCATTTCCTGAAGAGAACAGTGAAAGAAAGGGTGAGGTCAACTAACCCAGTAAGAAATATTATGACTAAGATAATGCAGAAGAAATTATCATTAGCCTTCAACAATGTTAAACTGATAGAATATAATAGACAACAAGTTTAACTATAGTGGAATAAGCAATCCATTAGAAGAGTCAAGTAGAGCATGATATCTACTATCTTCTATGATTTAAAATGTTTTCATCAATTTTTATCGCTGAGACTCAGCTTAATAAATAAATCACATCATCGAATCATCCCTGCACTACGGGCCAAGGATATTCATTAAATCATCAATGGTTATGACTATACCGAATAATCCCTGGTCATAATCATACCAAAAACTGTCCATCAATGCACTACAGGTCACTGAGGACTTTTACCACATCATTTATAATATTACAGGTCATGATTATACTGAATGATCCCTGGTCATAATCATACCAAGTTCATCTATGCACGTAAGCCAAAGATGACTTTCATCACAATATAAGCATGAGGATGATGATAATGATATAATAATTCAATAAAACAAGTTCAAGAATAAATTTTAAAGATTTATAAGTTAATTTATCTTGAAATCAATAACGTCCAAATTATCAACATGATACTGCTTTGTGGAGTAAAATTCAAGAATGCTCAGAAGAATATTTCCATGAAAAGATACTGGATGAAGTGTAAATATCAAGGATATTCCACTAATTTTATGGAGTATAGAAGCCAAAACTTTAACCAACTGAGTATAATAGAATATATGAAACCGCAAATGGATTTTTGCCCGCCATGCGATAATTTACGTAGACATATTATTTTCACAATTTAATAAGGAATGAATGCGAAGGATCATTCACCATCCATGTGGTAATTCACATAGACAGGTTATTCCAACAGAATAATAAAGAATGGAATAACAGAAGAATTCATCATGCGTGCGGTAGTCCGCGTAGACATGTTATTCCAACAGAATAATAAAGAATGAAACCAGGTCATGCGTAATTCGCACAGACAGGATATTCCAACAAAATAATAAAGAATGAAATAACAACAGAATTCCCCAGGCATGCGATAGACCGCACAGACAGGTTATTCCAACAGAATAATAAAGAATGGAATAATAGAAGAATTTCACAATGTATGCGGTACTTTGCATAGACAGGTTATTCTAACATAATAATAAAGAATGGAATAACAACCCTTACGAGTATTGAAAGAAAATAACTCTCTTCATGAATACGAAGGAATAATACCCCTTACCTTAGAAGAAACTGGATACTAGAATAGTGAGGTAGCAGACTTCTCTTCTTCTTTCTCTCTATAATTTCTCTCTATAATAATTGCTCTATAGCTTTAGTGAATTGGTGAGAAATGAAGGAAGAATTAGTTTCTATTTATAGGAAAATATAGTTTCAATAATTGCACGTTTTGGGGCTCAGAATATTACAGTATAATATCTCCCTCTTTTTCTTCATTTTTAATTTAGTCCTGCAAGTATTATCAAACTTGCACCACCTCCCCTAATAGTAAATAATATGAATCAATATTTCAATCATGTGACTCAATAGTTATAATCATGTGAAAATACGCATTACAGTATAGTACCTTCAACTATACCTCCATTTTTAACTTAGTCATGCAAGTATTATCAATCTTGCACCAACTCCCCTAATAGTAAATGAATGTGAATCAATAGTACACACATGTGAACAAATAATTATAAGCATGTGAAATAATAACAATTAATTGCTCATTTATCAAATTAATTACTCGATTGATCAATATAACCTCCAGACCTCAATTATTATCGAAATAAATATCGATTTTCATCAATACTAATAATTTCAACACAATGGAACTATCAATTTCATCTTTAATCAACACGAACTTATTCATCATTAATATCATAACTCACAATATTTAACAATCAGATCATTCCTAGGAAAGAGGGGGCTTTCCGATAAGGATTTTTCTTTATTGGCGTGCAATTAGATGACCAAACCTCTCCTTGACAGAACTTTCTAGACATTGTCAATATTGTAAGTAATAATATGAATAACTTTGTCGTCTCAATTATTGATTTAATAATATAACATATTATGCAGATGATACTGTGACAATAATTGAATCAATAATATGAGAGATATGATGCAGCAATTACTGTAGCAATAATTGAATATAACTGAGTGACTTCTCACGTAAGCATCAATAATTAATACCATGTGCTACTATGCAACCACGCGTATTACTGTACTTTTACTACCGGGTAGTTCAACAGTTTTAACGGTAACATTTTCGCCGTTATTTTTATAAAAAGATAATTCTGTCATTTTCTAACTACGACAATACTTCCGTTGTGGGGTCCACCAATGATTGTGCCGTCGTACGAATATTCCCTGTTAAAACGAATATTCCCCGACCAATCGAATATTATATAACCACTTGCTTACTTTACAAAATTTTGAAATATTACCCACAACTATAACATTATATCAAATCCACACCATAATATTAAAAAAATATATTTTGAGAAAATTATTCTTTATTCATAAATGTTGGGGTTTTACAACCTCCCCTTCTTATGAAATTTCGTCCTTGAAATTAGGGTACATACCTGGTATATCGAAGAGGTGAGGATATCTTAACTTCATCTCAGATTCTAACTCCTAGGTCATTTCTTCCACATCGTGGTTTCTCCATAAAACTTTGACTTGAGGTATAACCTTGGAGCGGAGAATATGATCCTTCTTATCCAATATTTTAACAGGTAACTCTTTATACGTTAAATCTTCCTCTATCTCATCTGGTTTTAATTCAATAATGTGGTTCGGGTCTTTCACATATTTACGTAACATCAATATGTAAAAAACGTTATGAACACGAGACATACTTGGCGGTAAGACGAGTCTATAAGCCACAGTTCCTACTCGATTGAGGATTAAAAATGGGCCAATAAATCGAGGATTGAGCTTTCCTCTCTTTTCAAATCTCGTAACTCCTTTCCATGGAGCAACACGTAACAACACATGATCTCCAATATTGAATTCCACGTCCTTTCGATGAAGATCAGCATAACTCTTTTGTCGATCTTGTGAGGTTTTTATATGTTGTCGGATCGTTTGAATCTTTTCCGTAGTTATACGTATCAAATTCGGTCCCAACAACGTTGCTTCACCCACCTCATCCCAGCATACTGGAGAATGACACTTTCTTCTATACAACGCCTCAAATGGAGCCATGCCAATACTTGCTTGATAACTGTTGTTGTAGGAAAACTCCACTAATGGTAAGAACTTGTCCCAACTTCCTTTAAAGTCAAGGACACAGAGTCTTAATAAATCCTTAAGAGTTTAAATAGTCCTCTCTGATTACCCGTCCGTTTGAGGATGATATGCCGAACTAAATCGTAAATTCATGCCCATAGCTTTTTGTAAACTAACCCAAAATCTTGAAGTGAATCTTGGGTCTCGATTAGAAACTATGGATACTGGCATACCATGCAGTCTTACAATCTCGTTTATGTACATACTAGCAAGACGTTCAAGTGTATAAGTTTCTCGTATCGATAAGAAATGAGCATACTTGGTCAATCTATCAATAATAACCCAAATCGCATATATGCCTTGAGAAACCTTGGGAAGACCAGTAACAAAATCTATGGTAATGTGCTCCCACTTCTATTCTAGAGTTTTAAGTGGTTGCAATGAACCTTTTGGCACTTGATGCTCCGCCTTGACTCGTTGACAGGTTAGACACCTTGAGATAAACTCCGCTATCTCTCTATTCATATTGCTCCACCAAAATATATGTCAAAGATCACGATACATTTTGGTACTACCAAGATGGATGGCGAACGGTGTGTTGTGCGCCTCCATCATGATTTTATACTTCAAGTCAGAATTGTTAGGAACACAAAGTCTAGAGTTGACTCGAAGTATACATTCTTCATCGATTCTTGCTTCCGAAATAACACCTTCTTGCACTTTTTTCTTCATACGCATCAGCTCCAGGTCTGTAGTTTGAGCAGCTTTAACTTTATCGATTAAAGTCGGTTTTACTCGTATATTTGCCATCATCACATGGGTCCCTAGAGTCTTTAACTCTATATCCATCCTTTGTAAGTCATACAAAATAGACCTTTGCGTTGACTGACAATATCGCACTCATACCCGCGTATGATCTTCTACTCAATGCGTCAGCTACTACGTTCGCTTTTCCAGGATGGTATTGAATGGTATGATCATAATCTTTCAACAGCTCAAGCCAATGTCGTTGCCGTATGTAAAGTTCCTTTTGAGTGAAGAAATATTTGAGGCTTTTATGATCCGTATAGATCTCTATCTTCTCTCCATACAGGTAATGCCTCCAAATCTTAAGCGCAAAAACGACTGCTGCCAACTCTGGATCATGAGTAGGATAATTCCTCTCATATTCTTTGAGTTATCGCGAAGCATAGACTATGACTTTCCTATATTACATGAGAACACATCCTAACCCTTTGCCTGAAGCATCACTATAGATGACAAATTCCTCCGAGCCAGATGGTATTGTCAGAACAGGTGTTGAAATGAGTCTCCTCTTGAGTTCTTGAAAACTCTTCTCACATTCCTCGCTCCAACCGAATTTGTATCTTTTCGAGTCAGCTGAGTTAGTGGAGTAACGATTCGAGAAAATCCTTCCACGAATCTCCGATAATAACCAGCTAAGCCGAGAAAGCTATGTACTTCGGTCACTAATTTTGGTTGGTCCCAATTTTGAATTGCTTCAATCTTTTCTGGGTCAACAGATATTCTATGATTTGATATCACGTGCCCGAGGAATGTAACTTCCTCAAACCAGAACTCACATTTCTTCAACTTGGCATATAGATTATTTTCATGAAGCTTTTGGAGTATCAGCCTTAAGTGTTGCTCATGGTCTTCACGGGTTTTGGAGTATATGAATAAGTCATCAATAAAGACAACCACAAAGTGATCTAAATATTCTTTGAATACTCGGTTCATCATATCCATGAAGGCAGCAGGAGCATTAGTCAATCCAAAAGACATGGCTAGGAATTCATAATGCCCGTACCGAGTTCTGAAAGTAGTCTTTGGAATGTCATCAGTTTTAATCTTCAACTGATGATATCCGGAACGAAGATCAATCTTTGAAAAGAATTTGGCTCCTTGCAACTGGTCAAACAGGTCATCAATGTGAGGCAACGGGTACCTATTTTTGATGGTGACATGATTCAAGTCCCGATAATCAATACAAAGTCGCATACTTCCATCTTTCTTCTTCACGAATAGAAGAGGAGCACCCCAAGGAGACGTACTAGGACGAATGAAATCGATGTCTAACAATTCCTGTAGTTAGGTTTTTAACTCTTGAAGTTCAATAGGAGCCATTCGATATGGAGCTTTGGAAATGGGTTTTGTACCGAATTCAAGGTCGATACAAAATTCAATTTCACGCTTTGGGGGTAGGTCAGGAAGTTCTTTAGGGAATACGTCAGGAAACTTATTAACAATAGAAATATCATTCAAATCTGATGTATTTTTATTTAAATCCGTGACATGGGCTAAAAATGCTTAACATCCATTTTTCAATAAACGAATAACTTTATGGCTTGGTATGATAGTGATTGATTTTAATGGTTTGGTTACTTGAATTCGCATAATAGGTTGGTTAGGAATATGAAAGCTAACAACTTTACGAAAATAATCGATTTTAGCATGATGAGTAGTTAACCAGTCAATCCCTAAAATCACATCAAATGCAAGTATTTTCAAAGAAATAAGATCGACAGGTAACTTGCGGCTACCGATTTGAATCAAACAAGACTTATAAACAGTGGATGCAATGAAGGTTTCTCCCAACAAAATTTCAACCGATAAGTCAAAGTCTAATTTCTCCGGAGTGAAATTTAAACGTTGAACGCAAGTAGAAGAAATAAAAGAATGGGTAGAATCGGTATCAAATAAAGTATAAACTTCGTTAGAGTTTATGATTAGCTTACCCGTAATCACCTCGTTTGGATTCCTCACTTTTTGGGAGGTTACGACAAACGCTCTCCCTTGAACTACCGGTTTTGTCTTGTCTGGGACACCCTTTGATGCCTCCATCCCAGCTGGACTTGACTTTGGTGCACGACAAAATCGGGCTAGGTGACCTTCTTTTCCACAATTGTAACACGCTTTGGACTGTATCACGCAGTTTGTACTGATATGTCCCTCCCCTCCATATTTGTAACATACGACCGGCAGTCGTTCTCCTTCCTTAACAACAGGTGCTGGTGCTGACGTCTTTCCATCATTGTTCAATCTCCTCTTCTTGAAATGTCCACACTATTGTCATAGCCATGATTACCACTAAAGTGATTACTATTTTTGGCATGTTGATTCCCTCCACGCTTATTGTCACCGCTTCGATGACTGCTACCATTGGTATTATCATTTTACCTGCTGCTTTCTCTTGGTTGGGTCGACTCGTTATCGCGCTCCAACAACTGATCCCTATTTACAACATCTGAATACAAACACAGTTTGTGAGTAATTAAGTATTGGCGTATCTCAGGTTTCAAACCTCTTAGAAACATCCGTGTCATTCTCTCCTCATTGTCAAATAAGTGGGACACAAACCGGGATAACTCGGCAAACTTGGATTCGTACTGCAACACAGTCATGTTGTTTTGCTCCAGTTTAATGAACTCTACCTCTTTCATGTGACGAATACTTTCGGGAAAGTACTTGTCGTTGAACAGTTCTCGAAACTTCTCCTAAGTCATCTTCAGTGCGGCAGGTTGAGTACGCTTTACAGATTCCCACCAGTAATCTGCCTCTGCTCGCAACATAAAGGTGGCAAAGGGAACCTTTTGCTCCTTGGAGCATCCCAAGACATCAAATATCTTGGTGATCTGCTTTATCCACGTCTCCGCCTTAAGTGGTTTTGGCTCTCCAAAAAACTCCGGTGGTCCCAGCTCCTTGAACTGCTTAGCAGTGACCGTCCGAGAGTTGTCAGTGTTTCCACCTGCATTTTGGATAGGAGCCGCCCTCGCCTGATGTTGTATGAATTGCATAAAACCTCTGAACGTCCCATCGTTCATCATTTGATCGTTGTTGTTTACCTGAGGATTATTGTCTTCCTGTTGCACATTATCCTGGGTATTAATCTGTGGTGACTCAACGATCTCATGTGCTTCATTGCTTATCTCAATATTTTCGGATGCCATTTTCAAATACTGCCACAAAACAAGGGTTAATTAACATATCACATATTATCCCTATACTCTGACCGACCAATTAAATACCAAATAAACTTAGGTAGGTCATACTAGCGAAGAAATTCCCCGTCTCTCCCCTCCTAGTTCTTGTCTCACATTTCAGCCAGGGATCATATCCCTAAGCTTTGATACCAACTGTGACGCCCCCAAAATAGGTATACATCACCCATTTTGAGTCGCCAAATACATGGTACATAAATCAAAAACAACTTAATTATACAACAGTCGTGTAAATACGACAAAACATAATCTAAGAGTTTTAATACAAATATTGTCATCTAGACAGTATTCAAACTCAAAATAAGTCCTCAATACATTTATTGTCACACTATTTAACAGAATAGTGAGGACAACTAATGTTATCATCTGGACCATCTCTCCATTTTTTGACTGATCCCGGCTATGTTCTCATTTCCTGAAGAGAACAGTGAAAGAAAGGGTGAGCTCAACTAGCCCAGTAAGAAATATTATGACTAAGATAATGCAGAAAAAATTATCATTAGCCTTCAACAATGTTAAACTGATAGAATATAATAGACAACAAGTTTAACTGCAGCTGAATAAGCAATCTATTAGAAGAGTCAAGTAGAGCATGATATCTACTATCTTCTATGATTTAAAATGTTTTCATCAGTTTTTATCGCTGAGACTCAGCTTAATAAATAAATCACATCATCGAATCATCCCTGCACTACGGGCCAAGGATATTCATTAAATCATCAATGGTCATGACTATACCGAATAATCCCTGGTCATAATCATATCAAAAACTGTCCATCAATGCACTACAGGTCACTGGGGACTTTTACCACATCATTTATAACATTACAGGTCATGATTATACCCAATGATCCCTGGTCATAATCATACCAAGTCCATCTATGCACGTAAGCCAAAGATGACTTTCATCATAATATAAGCATGAGGATGATGACAATGACATAATAATTCAATAAAACAAGTTCAAGAATAAATTTTAAAGATTTATAAGTTAATTTATCCTGAAATCAATAACGTCCAAATTGTCAACATGATACTGCTTTGTGGTGTAAAATTTAAGAATGCCCAAAAGAATATTTTCATGAAAAGATACTGGATGAAGCGCAAATATCAAAGATATTCCACTAATTTCATGGAGTATAGAAGCCAAAATTTTAACCAACTGAGTATAATAGAATATATGAAATCGCAAACAGATTTTTGCCCGCCATGCGGTAATCCACGTAGACATATCATTTCCACAATTTAATAAGGAATGAATACGAAGGATCATTCACCATGCATGTGGTAATCCACATAGACAGGTTATTCCAACAAAATAATAAAGAATGAAATAACAGAAGAATTCACCATGCATGCGATAAACCGCACAGACAGGTTATTCTCAACAAAATAATAAAGAATGGAACCAGGTCATGCGTAATCCGCACAGACAGGATATTCTAACAGAATAATAAAGAATGGAATAACAACAAAATTCACCAGACATGCGATAGACTGCACATGCAGGTTATTCTAATAGAATAATAAAGAATGAAATAACAGAAGAATTTCACTATGTATGCGGTACTTCGCATAGACAGGTTATTTGAACATAATAATAAAGAATGGAATAACAACCTTTACGAGTATTGCAAGAAAATAACTCTTTTCATGAATACGAAGGAATAATACCCCTTACCTTAGAAGAAACTGGATACTAGAATAGTGAGGTAGCAGACTTCTCTTCTTCTTTCTCTCTATAATTTCTCTCTATAATAATTGCTCTATAGCTTTAGTAAATTGGTGAGAAATGAAGAAAGAATTAGCTTCTATTTATAGGAAAATATAGTTTCAATAATTGCACGTTTTGGGGCTCAGAATATTACAGTATAATATCTCCCTCTTTTTCTTCATTTTTAATTTAGTCCTGCAAGTATTATCAAACTTGCACCACCTCCCCTAATAGTAAATAATGTGAATCAATAGTTCAATCATGTGACTCAATAGTTATAATCATGTGAAAATACGAATTATAGTATAGTACCTTCAACTATACCTCCATTTTTAACTTAGTCATGCAAGTATTATCAATCTTGCACCAACTCCCCTAATAGTAAATGAATGTGAATCAATAGTACACACATGTAAACAAATAGTTATAAGCATGTGAAATAATAGCAATTAATTGCTCATTTATCCGATTAATTACCCGATTAATCAATATAACCTCCAGACATCAATTATTATCGAAATAAATGTCGATTTTCACTAACACTAATAATTTCAACACAATGAAACTATCAATTTCATCTTTAATCAACACGAACTTATTCATCATTAATATCATAACTCACAATATTTAACAACCAGATCATTCCCAGGAAAGAGGGGGCTTTTTGATAAGGATTTCTCCTTATTGGCGCGCAATTAGGTAACCACACCTCTCCTTGACAGAACTTTCTAGACATTGTCAATATTATAAATAATAATATGAATAACTTTGTCGTCTCAATTATTGATTTAATAATATAACATATTATGCAGATAATATTGTGACAATAATTGAATCAATAATATGAGAGATATGATGCAGCAATTACTGTAGTAATAATTGAATATAACTGAGTGACTTCTCATGTAAGCATCAATAATCAATACCGTGTGCTACTATGCAACCACGCGTATTACTGTACTTTGACTACCGGGTAGTTCTGTAACAATCCATATTTTTAATTATAATATTTAAATATTTATTGAATTATATAAATATTTAATGGATGTGTTTATCGTTGAATAAGTATTTGTTTAATTGATTTGATTTGATGTGATTTGATTATTTATTTGTTTAATAAATAATTAATGAGTTAAGAAAATTAATAATGATGGAATAATGTTCTAATTTAATTTAATAATTAAGTTAGAGAGTTTATAATGATAAAATAAATTATTATATTATGTAATGAATTGTTATTAGAATTAATTAAATTAAGTATGAAAACTTAATTAATTAGAAGTGTGACAAATAACTTTATTATAAGTGGTTATTAAAATTAAAGTAGTTTTAATTTAATTTTGCCAAACAAGGCTTATGTATATTAAGTCTTTAAGCTTTAAATAATTTTACCAAACAAAGCCCTATGGCTTTGGATTTTTAAATTTGATTTATTAATAATATAAATTAAATTAAACAAAATATAAATAATATATAATATATTTGGTAACTGATAGTTTAATAGGGTCATTAGTATATGGCAGTTACGTTTGGGTGTTGAACGTGTGAAAAGTGCGTTGGTTTTTGAGTTTACATATTTTGTTTTTGGCTTAAGCCTAAGGAAAATAGAAGTTTGTCTGAGAAAAACTAGAGAGAGTTTTGAGAAAAAGAAAGGTTCAGAGATTTTGAGAGAGTCTGAGAGAGAGAAGCAACAAGAGCTGAATTCTTCAAACTATTTCCAGTAATTAACAAGAATTTCTTAACAATAAAAAGGTATGTCTATGACATTAATATTAGAAACTAATATATGTTTTACGTTATAATATGTCTTTGTGTTTTTCTTTTTCACTATGTATAAAGTTTTTACAAAATTCTTGTAAACCATGTTTTTGTAATTATTATACTAGCATATATTCATGTATGAATGTGGTTGGTAGAAATATCAAAATTGTATATGCTAATTGTGAAATTGTGAAATTGAACCTCGTAGATGATAATTGGGTAAGAAATTCAGAGAAACATAGTTTAAAGTAATCAGATTGGTTGTCAGTAGGATTTACAGTGTTCACTGTGGTTATCAACTGTCAGCAATGGAGTTTTGGGTTTTTAAAACAATACTTTCAAGGATTTAACTTCTCTCAAATAGTTGTTTAAGTTGTGCTATGTTAATATATGTATGCTTGGTGAGGTTATGTATAAATTACATCAGTTATATGTATGTAATTAATTGCTAGAATTTCTTAAATAGACCGAAAATGGTCTTCGTGCTCGGTTCTGTTAGTTTTTGGCGCCCCAGCGCCAAAAATGGAGCCCCAGCGCCAAAATTCGCGCCCAAGAGCCAAAATTCGCACCCCAGAGCCAGAAATTCGAACCCCAGTGCCAATCTAGCACTGCGGCACCACTGGTTAGCCTAGTTCTCACGCCGCGGCGCGGGGACAGAAGTCTGAGTCGGACAGTTTTGGCCTCCTGTAGTAAAATGGCCATAACTTTCTCATACGAACTCCGATTGAGGTGATTCAAGATGATCCGGAACGAGAACGAGTATACCTACAATTTTTGTTCTTTAAGGTTTTCAATTTGAGGTCTGTAATAATAGTCAAAATGGTCATCTTTAGGACTATTATGTTTTCGGTGGCAATCAGAGGGCGTCGGGCATACACATATGCATGTGTAGTGCTCTAGACCATAAAAGATAATGTCCTAAGTTATAAAACATGAATGTTAGTAAATATAATGATGCTTAACATTAATAAATTATGTATTAGATAAGTTATAGAAGCATAGTAAGCATACACAAGAGAGGCAAATCGGGCGTGTGACGAATGAACGTCGAAATGTCGTGCCAAGTGTTAATGAACTTGAAAAGTGTCTCAATTCAATTGAAATGAATATTATAAGATATGGAGTGGATTTAATGTAAAGCCAATAAGTAGTCCTAGCAAGACTTAAGCACTTGAATGAACTGCAAATATGAAATACAGTGAGATATAAGTTGAAAGTTAACACATTTAAGTTGAACATTGTATATTTATAATAGGAAGGGTTATGAGACGTAGAGTAGAGTTTACATTATAATTACTATGTGTTGTTATATGACTAATATTTGATGTGTATAATTATATAATTGCGTAGGGCACGTGAAGTGCAGATAGCTGTAAGCTGTTAAACTGTTATTGGTAAACAACGATCAATGCAAGTCTTTTGGTTCCTATTTTTCTATGTGGACTTAATAAACTGTTTTAAATTGCATGATATGTTATACATGTGGAAGTCATGAAATGTTAAAGTCAATTTATGACTGCATTATTTTGGTTAATTAATGATGATTGAGTAAAGAACTCAATCTTTATATTTGCTATGTGAATTAAAGCATGTATGCCATGTTACTTTAATTATTAAGAGATGTATATTGAGCATGTTATTATGTGCTATGTGATGCATAAAAATTGTTAAATTTTGCTGGGCTATCGAGCTCACTCTTGTAAATAACCACTTTTGCAGGTCAAGGAATTAAGGTAAGGATATGTACTAAGTGAGTTATAGAGATCTATATTCACGAAAATTACTTATGTTTTATGAGAAATGTATGTAAGATTTTGAATGTAAATGTTGTTGAATTGTAAATTGAGCTATCTAGTGTATATGGATATCTATTTATGATGTAAGACTTTGTATAGTCAGTTTATTGTAACGATTCATGATATATATTTGAATCGAAGAGATGTAATGTAAAGGTTACGATTTAGGGCAATAAAGAAGGAAATGTATAAAAGTTTTAAATATTTCGCAATTTTAGTAATTTTTAATATCGAATAATGATGTAAATTAGAAGTTGAATGTATAGTTAACGACCGAAGTCGAGATTTAAATTGTATGAATTTTGGGGTCGTTACAAGTTTAACAGTTTTAATGGTAACATTTTCGCCGTTATTTTTATAAAAAAATAATTTTGTCATTTTCTAACTACGACAATACTTCTATTGTGGGGTCCACCAATGATTGTGCCATCGTACGAATATTTTCTGTTAAAACGAATATTCTCCAACCAATTGAATATTATATAACCACTTGCTTACTTTGCAAAATTTATAAATATTATCCACAACTATAACATTATATCAAATCCACACCATAATATTAAAAAAATATATTTCGAGAAAATTATTCTTTATTCATAAAAGTTGGGGTTTTACAACGTACACTCAGATCAACGCGTTATTCGCTCGAACCTTTATAACTTTTAATCCGGGAATCCGATGGAGGCGTGCTATACATTTCCTTAAAGCCCTTTCCGAGAGCTACACAAGACATAGGGTTTGCCTTTTTCGAATTCGATAATATGGGTCCATGATCGAAATGGCATCTTCGGGTCTTCGCAGGCAGTCCATTGAGTTATTTTGCGTAGTTTGCGCTCAGAAGTTCTACAATAGCTCTTTATGACCCTATTTGTATATTTATTAGGTTTGTTGAAGTTGACTTGTCAAAATGACCATTTTTCCCTTCCGGGGGTTGTCTCCAAGGTTGACTGAGCTTTTGGCTGTCCTTCGGGGTTGTCTCTTGGATTTGATTGATGCCAAAAAAAATTTTCCTTAGGGTTGATCTCCAAGGTTGATTTGATGTTATGGTCCTCTAAGGTTATCTCTAGAGTGTGAAAAAAATGTTTTTACCCTCCTGCACAGTTAGTAACAGGAAAATAAAATTTCGAGTGTCTACAGATGCCCTCTTTATCATGTTTATGCAATGCAATGAAATGAACATGATAAAGATTACTAGACATTTGAAATATGACAAGGTATATTTAATGATGCAAATCGTAATACAATAAATGTTATGATGACGGTTTAAAATGTTTTCGCAAATCGCACTTCGCACATTACAAATCGCTTTACCATTATCAGTTATTGTTGATGCCTATGTTGGCGTTGACTCCAACAGTTTGATTTTTATCGGTGTTGCCGATGCTTGTTTGATGAAGATAAATTGAGATGGTTTCTACATCTCTGTTGGGGATGATGCTCTGAAATCACCGGACCTTCTCAATATATACGCTGGTAGTTTACAACGGTGTCTACCCTGCTGGCAGTTAACAACGATGCCTACCCTGCTGGTAGTTGACAACGGTACCTACCCTGCTGGTAGTGGACAACGGTTGATCACTAGACTGTCTTGATGCCTACTCGAACGGTAGTTTTCAATAGCAAAATTTTTTCTCAAGTATGGGCATTTAATGTTTATGCAAATTTGACTCTACTAGGGATGCATGCTTAACTTTTTAATGGAGATGTGCGGTGATATAGCGCAGTTGCACATGTGCAGACCATGCATAATGTGATGATCTTAGGAGTCTATTGTCCTAGGTTGGTGCACATGCTTTATTAACTTGACTAGATGTAGAAATATACCTCACCCTTTTTGAGGCAATTTAGAGTTTCTTTTAACTGTTGGGTGCTTGTTCCCCATTTCCTTGTGCTTTTTTATTCGCGGCCCGGCTGGACTGATGATCTGGGTGCCGCTGATGTCCCTGGAGGGTGCGACCTATTCTTTCACTGCCCAAATTTGAACTTCGGTGTAGAGGCCTCGATTTGTGAGGACTTGGCGCAGGTTGACATATTTAATGGTGTAGATTTCATTCGCTAGACCTTTTGTCGTTGGGCTTCTACTTTTGAGTTAAGGACTCTCTTGAGAATTTTTCCCTTTCATTTTTAGGGGCAAACTTATGTCGCCATGATTTCTTTTAGGAGTTCTCCCCTTTCCTTTGATGAGAGTATTGATCCCGCCTTATACTCCTTCCATTTCTTGGAATCAAAAAATGCCCCAGTCCTTCTGCATGTTGATGTTGGGGATTCATATAAGAAACTTTCTTTGTTGTCCAAGTCATGAGTGAGCAATATCTGTGACGCCCCCAAAATAGGTATACAACACCCATTCTGAGTCGCCAAATACATGGTACAGAAAGCAAACTACAACTTCAATAATACAATTGTCGTGCAAAATACGACAATACATACTGTGAGTTTAAATACAAATATTGTCTTCTAGACAATATCCACACTCAAATAAGTCCTCAATACAATTATTCAAACACTATTTTACAGAAATAGTGAGGACTGCTAAAACATCTTTCTAGAACCATCACTCCATACCCCGACTAGATCCTGCTATGTTCTCACCTCCTCAGAAGAAAAATGGAACAAAAAGGAAAAGGGCGAGCTCAACTAGCCCAGTAAAGAATATTATGACTAAGATAATATACAACAAATTATCATTAGTATTCAACAGGGAAAAATCCGATAGAATATAATCGACAACAAGTTTTAGATCAACAACTGCAGCGAAAACAGCAAACCATTAGAAGAGTAAAGTAGAGAAAGAATTCTACTATCTTCTAAGATTTAAAAGTCCATTATCAATATTTTATCCCTGTAACATCAATCAATATACATCTTGAATCAACATTCATCTTTGCACTACAGGCCAAAGATATTCATTTGTAACACCAGTCGGTCATGTTCATCTCAACACCTGTTCATCTTTGCACTACAGGCTAAAGATATTCATCAAGTAATCATACATCTTTGCACTACAGGCCAAAGATATTCAGTAGTATCATCATTTAGGACTGAAGATGATAAAAAATATTTTAAAAGAAACGAACCCAGTGAGACAGAAGGACAAATATTAGGGATTCGTATAACAGTTTATCCAAGATCAATAATACTTCATAATAATCAATTGTGAAGCAGAATTCAAAAATAAAGATCAAAACATGGATACAATCAAAGATAGTAACCATAACAGATATCTTGGACAAAAAAGGAAAATTTTATTTTTTGGTGAATAGTGCCGTATTCGTGAATAGTGCCGTATGCGTGAATAGTGCCGTATACGTGAATAGTAATCCCGACACAAAAAGTTCTAAATTTGATAAAAACTCGTATCAATATTTCAGCATAATGATATTGAAGAAAATAATATCATTTAAGAAGAAAATAATATCCCTTACCTCAAGATATCAGTACTTCTGGTCGGAATACCGGTATAAGTGTGACAACCCCAAAATAGGTCCATTCCATCCAACCTATTCTGAGTCGCCAAATACATGGTACAGAAAATAACTACAACTTTATTACAACAATTATCGTGCAAAATACAACAACACATATGCTGTGAGTTTGGATACAAATAAATACCAAATGTGACTCATGTTCCAACCGTGGACATCACCTCACAATGACACCTTACATAAAGGTATAGTCAAAAACTATTTTAGAAATTAGAATATTTGGGAAGTGCTCAAAGAAACCTTTGTACATGGGAGGCCATGCTTCTAGGTTGTGATAGATATCATATGGCCACAGAATTATCCTTGGTTGACCCAATATACCCCAAAGAAAAATGTGAAGATTACTATCATATTCTTCCCAATGGTGAGTCTTCTCTTGACATATCATTATCTCTACTGTCCTTAATTGAGAATTATACTTCAAACAAACACCAAGATTATATAGGTAGTGCTCGTATATATACTCAGTAAGTGGATGAGCACAACCCTGTCTTATGATGACACGAGGTTGTATATCATTAGACATCTTGTATGATAGTGGCAAAACACCCTTCCAACGTTGGGTACACCTTACTCTATTTTCTTCACCAAATATAACTACTAAATGAACTTTTCTATACTGCTTAGGGAGAACTCCATAGCTAGAGACCACCATTCTATTCCTTTGTTACCCCCGCTCGACCCAGCTACACTCTTATTACCTGAAAGGAATTGTGAAACAAAAGGGTGAGCACAACTAGCCCAGTAAAGAATATCATGACTAAAGATAAATAAATTATCAATAGTCTTCATCAGTAATAAATCAGAGATTTAGAACATATAGTAGATGATAAAATTTCAACCATAGTTGCAGCGGAACGAGCAATCCATTAGAAGAGTCAAATAGACTACAAAGTCTATTATCTTCTCCACGTTAAAAGTCCACCAACAATGTTTTATCTCTGTAACATCAATCAACAATTCCTGTCCACAATCACATGAATAACTCATAATCGTAATTGTAGTTCTAAATTCCTTTTCTCATCCAGTACAAAGATAATTTTCATCACCTGAAACATCAAACATCATGGTTATACCAAATCACAGTTCCTGTTCATAATCATACTAATAAATCCATCTTTGCACTATGACCAAAGATATTCAACAACAGTTCATCTTTGCACTACAGGCCAAAGATATTCATCAACAGACCATCTTTGCACTACAGGCCAAAGATATTCATCAACAATTCAGCTTTGCACTACAGGCCAAAGATATTCCTCAACAGTTCATATTTGCACTACAGGTCAAATATATTCATCAACAGTTCATATTTGCACTACAGGCCAAATATATTAATATCTCAAAGAAATATATAATCAATTCAGAATTATATAAACAATAATTATAACCATGTTGATCAATTCACCTTTGCACTTAAGCTAAAGATATTCAATTATAAATTCAATGGTCATGATCATACCAGTCAACAATTCATCTTTGCACTACTGGCCAAAGATATTCCTCAGTCACGATCATACCAATAATTTACCCATCTTTACACTCAAGTGAAAGAGAAATTCAACATCAGGGTTATAAAAAATATAATATATAATAGTAACTCATGAATAGTAAACTCGACACAAAAATGTAAAAATTCCACAATAAAATCTATACCAATATTTCGGTATAATTTGAAAGAATAATATTTCTTAAATTTATAAACAATTTATTTTAATTGTTTACACTTTACTAAATAATGCATTTAATCATCCTAAAATGCCAAACTCATAAGATTTCATCACCAATAACCAAAAACCCTCATAAAAAATCTGCATATACCTCATATAGGATTCTCAAGCCATAAAATCCTATTTTCTAATTTTCTTTATTCACAAAACATATTTAATTCATTTACTCATAACTAGACCATTTTCATGAAAAATACCAAATCAGTTCCAAAAATATTTCTTTTCTGGAATTTAGCATAATATAGTCCCATGGTGAACATATATTTTTCTCAGAATTTTTAAAAGTCATTTACAATTTTTTATATGTCCAAAATAGCCGAATATTTAGACATTTATCAAAAATTGTACTTTTATCTAAAAATTCTGAAATCCACAGAGTATACTCCTATCATATACATGTACTCCCAATAAAAATTTTATTAATTTTGGAGTTAACCACAAGGAATTATAAGCGGTTACTTTTAAAATAGTCTTTTCTCATAAAATTCATAACTCTCAATCTATACATCCAAAAATTATCATTTTTGGACACAATCAAGAAAACTCATCAAAATATCATTTTATATTTTTCTAGAATTTTTGAAGGTCAGAAAAATTACGAAATTGGAAAATATAACAACCCTTAAAATCCCTTACTATCCCTTACCTCAAAAGAGCAGCACTTCTGACTGGATATCGGATATGACGCTGAAGGAAACTTGCACCGATGAATAGCAAATCTCAAAGTATCTAAACACTCACAAAATATGCTTCATAATATAGAGAGAGAAAGAGAGAAAGCTTATGTTTCTGGTGTGATTTTCAATTCTAACTTAGCCCTCTATTTATAGGAAAATGTTAGCACGCCGAAGCAGACTTAACTTGCAACCTGATGGCTTTACCTGCTACTATTCCCACCCACCACATTTGAATAAAAATCTCAGCACATTTCTTCACCAACCAAGAGTGGGGCCCACCAATTCTAGAATTTTCTATCAAAATGATAAACTCTGAAAATTTAACAATTTCTGAACCAATCATCTCGTAAAATTCATAATAAATCATACGTTCATTTTTAACGGTTTAAAATTTGTGGACATATACTCAACTTATATATGTATAACATATCCAAATATTACCACGATCCAACGGTTGGATTAAAAATTATAACCCTCGCAAAATATATTAAAAACTCTAATTTGATTTTTAATACCTCCGTTCCGACAAAAATACAGATAAAACACCTCAACATTAACTCCTTCATTTTCAACCACAAAAATATAACCCTCATTTATATCCACATAAAATAAATATTTCCTTATCATATGAATCAATAATTAATTATTCATAAATAATATTATAGAATCACATTTATGACAACCAGGCCGTTCCCAAGAAAGAGGGGCTTTCTAATAAGGATTTATCCTTACTGGCGCGCAATTAGATGACCAAACCTCTCCTTAGACAGAACTTTCTAGACATTGCCAATAATGTTATCTAATAATATTATTCAAATAATATAAATTATTGATCTGATAATGGAAAATATTGTGCAGCAACAATTATTGAAACAACAATAATATAAAATATCAACGCAATAATTAATGAATCAATAAAATAAAATATTGAACAGTAACTACTGTAACAATTATTGAGTAGTGCCTTCTTACGTAAGAATCAATAATTGGTGTAATACCGTGTGCTACTGTATTTTAACCACCGGGTATTCTAATAGTGTTAACAGTAACAACTACGCCGTTATTTATAAAAACTAAATTTTATCGTTATCTTCATCCGACAGTTATTCTGTTATGGGACCCACAAATAGCTGCGCCGTCGTACGAATATTCCCCGACAGAAAGAATATTCCACGACCAAACGAATATTTCCCGATAATAATGAATATTTTATAACCACTTGCGTATTTTGAAAAGTTTTCACATTTCACCCATAACTTTAACTTTTTATCAATTTAACCATTTTCTGAATTGTAATTATAAGAACAATTGAATACTTTTATTTCATAAAATTCGGGGTCTTACAATCTCCCCTCCTTATGAAATTTCGTCCCCGAAATTTACGTACCTGGTATTTCAAAAACTTGAGAATACCTTGCTTTCATTTCAGATTCCATCTTTTCTGTCATCACGATTTCTTCATTGATCATCTCTTGTATTTTAGATATCATTCTAGAATACAGCTTCAAAACAAGGGTTAATTGAACAAATTAACATTTATATAATATCCCGATATTATGACTGACCAACAAATAAGCTTAGGTAGGACACACTAGCGAAGAATTTACTCATCTCTCCCCTCCTAGTTCTATTCCCCGATCTCCACCAGAGACCATATCCCTAAGCTCTGATACCAACTGTGACCCCAAAATAGGTCCATTCCATCCAACCTATTTTGAGTCGCCAAATACATGGTACAGAAAATAACTACAACTTTATTACAACAATTATCGTGCAAAATACAACAACACATATGCTGTGAGTTTGGATACAAATATATACTAAATATGACTCATGTTTCAACCGTGGACATCACCTCACAATGACACCTTATATAAAGGTATAGTCAAAAACTATTTTAGAAATTAGAATATTTGGGAAGTGCTCAAGAAAACCTTTGTACATAGGAGGTCATGCTTCTAGGTTGTGATAGATATCATATGGCCACAGAATTATCCTTGGTTGACCCAATATACCCCAAAGAAAAACGAGAAGATTACTATCATATTCTTCCCAATGGTAAGTCTTCTCTTGACATATCATTATCTCTACAGTCCTTAATTGAGAATTATACTTCAAACAAACACCAAGATTATATAGGTAGTGCTCGTATATATACTCAGTAAGTGGATGAGCACAACCCTGTCTTATGATGACACGAGGTTGTATATCATTAGACATCTTGTATGATAGTGGCAAAACACCCTTCCAACGTTGGGTACACCTTACTCTATTTTCTTCACCAAATATAACTACTAAATGAACTTTTCTATACTGCTTAGGGAGAACTCCATAGCTAGAGACCACCATTCTATTCCTTTGTTACCCCCGCTCGACCCAGCTACACTCTTATTACCTGAAAGGAATTGTGAAACAAAAGGGTGAGCACAACTAGCCCAGTAAAGAATATCATGACTAAAGATAAATAAATTATCAATAGTCTTCATCAGTAATAAATCAGAGATTTAGAACATATAGTAGATGATAAAAATTTCAACCATAGTTGCAGCGGAACGAGCAATCCATTAGAAGAGTCAAATAGACTACAAAGTCTATTATCTTCTCCACGTTAAAAGTCCACCAACAATGTTTTATCCCTGTAACATCAATCAACAATTCCTGTCCACAATCACATGAATAACTCATAATCGTAATTGTAGTTCTAAATTCCTTTTCTCATCCAAGACAAAGATAATTTTCATCACCTGAAACATCAAACATCATGGTTATACCAAATCACAGTTCTTGTTCATAATCATACTAATAAATCCATCTTTGCACTACGACCAAAGATATTCAACAACAGTTCATCTTTGCACTACAGGCCAAAGATATTCATCAACAGACCATCTTTGCACTACAGGCCAAAGATATTCATCAACAATTCATCTTTGCACTACAGGCCAAAGATATTCCTCAACAGTTCATATTTGCACTACAGGTCAAATATATTCATCAACAGTTCATATTTGCACTACATGCCAAATATATTAATATCTCAAAGAAATATATAATTATTTCAGAATTTATATAAACAATAATTATAACCATGTTGATCAATTCATCTTTACACTTAAGCTAAAGATATTCAATTATAAATTCAATGGTCATGATCATACCAGTTAACAATTCATCTTTGCACTACAGGCCAAAGATATTCCTCAACAGTTCATATTTGCACAACAGGCCAAATATATTAATATCTCAAAGAAATATATAATCAATTCAGAATTATATAAACAATAATTATAACCATGTTGATCAATTCACCTTTGCACTTAAGCTAAAGATATTCAATTTTAAATTCAATGGTCATGATCATACCAGTCAACAATTCATCTTTGCACTACTGGCCAAAGATATTCCTCAGTCACAATCATACCAATAATTTACCCATCTTTACACTCAAGTGAAAGAGAAATTCAACATCAGGGTTATAAAAAATGTAATATATAATAGTAACTCATAAATAGTAACTCGTGAATAGTAAACTCGACACAAAAAGATAAAAATTTCACAATAAAATCCATACCAATATTTCGGTATAATGATATTGAAAGAATAATATTTCTTAAATTTATAAATAATTTATTTTAATTGTTTACACTTTACTAAATAATGCATTTAATCATCCTAAAATGCCAAACTCATAAGATTTCATCACCAATAACCAAAAACCCTCATCAAAAATCTGCATATACCTCATATAGAATTCTCAAGCCATAAAATCCTATTTTCTAATTTTTTTTATTCACAAAACATATTTAATTCATTTACTCATAACTAGACCATTTTCATGAAAAATACCAAATCAGTTCCAAAAATATTTCTTTTCTGGAATTTAGCATAATATAGTCCCATAGTGAACATATATTTTTCTCAGAATTTTTAAAAGTCATTTACAATTTTTCATATGTCCAAAATAGCCGAATATTTAGACATTTATCAAAAATTGTACTTTTATCTAAAAATTCTGAAATCCACAGAGTATACTCCTATCATATACATGTACTCCCAATAAAAATTTTATCAATTTTGGAGTTAACCATAAGGAATTATAAGCGGTTACTTTTAAAATAGTCTTTTCTCATAAAATTCATAACTCTCAATCTATACATCTAAAAATCATCATTTTTGGACACAATCAAGAAAACTCATCAAAATATCATTTTAAATTTTTCTAGAATTTTTGAAGGTCAGAAAAATTACGAAACTGGAAAATATAACAACCCTTAAAATCCCTTACTATCCCTTACCTCAAAAGAGCAGCACTTCTGACTGGATATCGGATATGACGCTGAAGGAAACTTGCACCGATGAATAGCAAATCTCAAAGTATCTAAACACTCACAAAATATGCTTCATAATATAGAGAGAGAAAGAGAGAAAGCTTATGTTTCTGGTGTGATTTTCAATTCTAACTTAGCCCTCTATTTATAGGAAAATG
The DNA here is from genome assembly GCA_016801055.1 of Panax notoginseng. Lineage (NCBI taxonomy): Eukaryota > Viridiplantae > Streptophyta > Magnoliopsida > Apiales > Araliaceae > Panax > Panax notoginseng. The sequence goes on along the minus strand of CM029021.1, from coordinate 119,891,643 downwards.
TTAGCACGCCGAAGCAGACTTAACTTGCAACCTGATGGCTTTACCTGCTACTATTCCCACCCACCACATTTGAATAAAAATCTCAGCACATTTTTTCACCAACCAAGAGTGGGGCCCACCAATTCTAGAATTTTCTATCAAAATGATAAACTCTGAAAATTTAACAATTTCTGAACCAGTCATCTCGTAAAATTCATAATAAATCATACGTTCATTTTTAACGGTTCAAAATTTGTGGACATATACTCAACTTATATATGTATAACATATCCAAATATTACCACGATCCAACGGTCGGATTAAAAATTATAACCCTCGCAAAATATCTTAAAAACTCTAATTTGATTTTCAATACCTCCGTTCCGACAAAAATACAGATAAAACACCTCAACATTAACTCCTTCATTTTTAACCACAAAAATATATCCCTCATTTATATTCACATAAAATAAATATTTTCTTATCATATGAATCAATAATTAATTATTCATAAATAATATTATAGAATCACATTTATGACAACCAGGCCGTTCCCAGGAAAGAGGGGCTTTCTAATAAGGATTTATCCTTACTGGCGCGCAATTAGATGACCAAACCTCTCCTTAGACAGAACTTTCTAGACATTGCCAATAATGTTATCTAATAATATTATTCAAATAATATAAATTATTGATCTGATAATGGAAAATATTGTGCAGCAACAATTATTGAAACAACAATAATATAAAATATCAACGCAATAATTAATGAATCAATAAAATAAAATATTGAACAGTAACTACTGTAACAATTATTGAGTAGTGCCTTCTTACGTAAGAATCAATAATTGGTGTAATACCGTGTGCTACTGTATTTTAACCACCGGTATTCTAATAGTGTTAACAGTAACAACTACGCCGTTATTTACAAAAACAAAATTTTATCGTTATCTTTTTCCGACAGTTATTCTGTTATGGGGCCCACAAATAACTGCGCCGTCGTACGAATATTCCTCGACAACAATGAATATTTTATAACCACTTGCGTATTTTGAAAAGTTTTCACATTTCACCCATAACTTTAACTTTTTATCAATTTAACCATTTTCTGAATTGTAATTATAAGAACAATTGAATACTTTTATTTCATAAAATTCGGGTCTTACAATAAGGCTGAAAGAAACTTACTCTGATGAATAGAAACTCTCAAAGTATCTAAATACTCACAAAATACACTCAATAATCTAGAGAGAGAAAGAGAGAAAACTTGTTTCTGGTGTGATTTTCAATTCTAACTTAGCCCTCTATTTATAGGAAAATGTTAGCACGCCGAAGCAGAGTTAACCTGTAACCTGATGGCTTTACCTGCTACTATTCCCACCCACCACATTTGAATAAAAATCTCAGCACATTTCTTCACCAACCAAGAGTGGGGCCCACCAATTCTAGAATTTTCTACCAAAATGATTAACTCCGAAAATTCAACAATTTCTGAACCAGTCATCTCGTAAAATTCATAATAAATCATACGTTCATTTTTAACGGTTCAAAATTTGTGGACATATACTCAACTTATATATGTATAACATATCCAAAAATTACCACGATCCAACGGTCGGATTAAAAATTATAACCCCCACAAAATATCTCAAAAACCCTGATTTTTAATACCTCCATTTCGACAAAAATACTGATAAAAATCTCAACATTAACTCCTTCATTTTTAACCACAAAAATATATCTCTCATTTATATCCACATAAAATAAATATTTCCTTATCATATGAATCAATAATTAATTATTCACAAATAATATTACAGAATCACATTTATGACAACTAGGCCGTTCCCAGGAAAGAGGGGGCTTTCCAATAAGGATTTCTCCTTACTGGCGCGCAATTAGATGACCAAATCTCTTCTTAGACAGAACTTTCTAGACATTGCCAATAATGTTATCTAATAATATTATTCAAATAATATGAATTATTAATCTGATAATGGAAAATACAGTACAGCAACAATTATTGAAACAACAATAATATAAAATATCAACGCAACAATTATTGCATCAATAAAATAAAATATTGAACAGTAACTACTGTAACAATTATTGAGTAGTGCCTTCTTACGTAAGAATCAATAATTAGTGCAATACCGTGTGCTACTGTATTTTAACCACCGGGTATTCTAACAGTATTAACGGTAAAAACTACGTCGTTATTTATAAATAACTTATACTTGTCGTTTTCTTCATCCAATCGCTTTCCGTTATGGGGCCCACACAAGGCTGCGCCGTCGTACGAATATTCCCCGACAGCAAGAATATTCCACGACCAAACGAATATTCCCCGACAAAATGAATATTTTATAACCACTTGCTTATTTTGTAAAATTTGCACATTTCACCCATAACCAAAGTATTATATCAAATTAACCCCTTATTATTCACAATAATATTTAGAGAAAATTTGATTTTATTCATTAATAAGTTGGGGTCTTACAACCTCCCCTCCTTATGAAATTTCGTCCTCGAAATTGACGTATGTACCTGATGTTTCAAAAAGGTGAGGATACCTCGTTTTCATTTCCGTTTCCAACTCCCAGGTCATTTCTTCAATAGCATGGTTTCTCCACAAAACCTTAACTTGTGGTATAACCTTCGTGCGTAGGACATGCTCTTTCCTATCCAAGATCTTAACAGGTACCTCCTCGTACGTTAAATCTTCAGCTATCTCGTCTGGTTCTAACTCAATAATGTGGTTCGGGTCTTTAACATATTTACGAAGCATAGATATGTGAAAAATATTATGAACACGAGACATGCTTGGAGGTAATACGAGTCTATATGCCACATTTCCTATTCGCTCAAGAATCTCAAATGGACCAACAAATCTTGGATTGAGCTTTCCTCTCTTCCCAAATCTTGTAACTCCCTTCCATGGTGCAACACGTAATAATACATGATCCCCAATATTAATTTCACGTCCTTCCGATGAAGATCCGCATAACTCTTTTGTCGATCCTGTGCCGTTTGTATACGTTGTCGAATCGTTTGAATCTTCTCTATAGTAATGCATACCAACTCTGGTCCCAACAATGTTGCTTCACCCACCTCGTCCCAGCATACTGGAGAACGACATTTTCTTCCATACAACGTCTCGAATGGAGCCACACCTATGCTCGCCTGATAACTGTTGTTGTAGGAGAATTCCACCAATGGTAGGTACTTATCCCAACTCCCTTTGAGATCTAGGACACAAAGTCTTAATAGATCTTCAAGAGTTTGAATAGTCCTCTCTGATTGTCCGTCCGTTTGAGGATGGTATGCTGAACTGAATCGTAAATCCGTGCTCATAGCTTTCTGCAAGCTAACCCAAAATCGTGAAGTGAATCTTGGGTCACGATTCGAAACTATGGATACTGGCATGCCATGTAATCTCACAATCTCATTCACGTACATACTAGCAAGACGTTCAAGGGAATAAGTCTCACGTATAGGCAAGAAATGGGCGGACTTGGTTAATCTATCAACAATAACCCAAATTGCATCTATGCCTTGAGAAACCTTGGGAAGACCCGTAACAAAATCCATAGTAATGTGTTCCCACTTTCATTTTGGAATCTCAAGTGGTTGCAATGGACCCTTTGGTACTTGATGCTCCGCTTTTACACGTTGACAAGTTAAATATCTCGAGATAAACTCCGTGATCTCTCTTTTCATATTGCTCCACCAAAATGTATGTCGAAGCTCGTGATACATTTTGGTACTCCCAGGATGGATTGTAAACGGTGTGTTGTGTGCCTCCATCATTATTCTATACTTCAAGTCAAAATCGTTAGGAACACAAAGTCTGGAGTTGACTCGAAGTATTCCTTCTTCATCGATTTTTGCTTCTGAAATAGCACCTTCTTGCACTTTCTTCTTCATACGCATCAGCTCCATCTCTATCTCCATCCTTTGCAAGTCATACAAAATGGGCCTTTGTGTTAACAACATTGCACTCGTACCCACATATGATCTTCTACTCAATGCATCAGCTACTACGTTTGCTTTTCCAGGATGATATTGGATGGTATGATCGTAATCTTTCAACAGCTCGAGCCAACGTCGCTGCCGCATGTTGAGTTCCTTTTGAGTGAAGAAATATTTGAGGCTTTTATGATCTATATAGATCTCCACTTTCTCCCCATACAGGTAGTGTCTCCAGATCTTCAACGCAAAAACGACTGCTGCCAACTCCAAATCATGAGTAGGATAATTCCTCTCATATTCTTTGAGTTGTCGTGACTTTCCCATGTTGCATGAGAACACATCCTAACCCTTTACCTGAAGCATCGCTGTAGATAACAAATCCATCCGAACCAGATGGTATTGTCAGAACAGGTGCCGAAATGAGTCTCCTCTTGAGTTCTTGGAAACTCTTCTCGCATTCTTCACTCCATACGAATTTAGTATCTTTTCAAGTCAGCTAAGTTAACGGAGTAGCGATTCGAGAAAATCCTTCCACGAATCTCCGATAGTAACCAGCTAAGCCCAGAAAGCTTCGTACTGGGACACCGTCATGTTATTTTGTTCCAGTCTGATAAACTCCACCTCCTTCATATGACGAATACTTTCAGGAAAGTACTTGTCATTGAATAGTTTCTGAAACATTTCCCAAGACATGTTGAGTGCGTCAGGCTGGGTACGCTTCACAGACTCCCACCAGTAGTCTGCCTCACCGCGGAACATAAAGGTGGCGAATGGAACCTTCTGTTCCTCCGTGCATCCCAAGACATCGAATATCTTGGTAATTTGCTTGACCCACATTTCTGCCATGATCGAATCCGGCTTTTCCTTAAATTCTGGTGGTCCCAATTCTTTGAACTGCTTAGCTGTGACAAACCGCGCGTTGTTATCATTTCCACCCGTATTCTACACACGAGTCTCCCTCATCTGATTTTGCATGAACTGCAAAAAGCTCCTAAACATTCCATCATTTATCGTTTTCTCGGTAACGTTGTTTACAGGAGGAATATTGCCTTCCTGTTGCACGTTCCCCTGGGTGGTGATCAAAGGTGTCTCCACGGTCTGATTTACTCCATTATTCACGTTCTCAGCTGCCATTCTTAAATACTGCCATAAAACAAGGGTTAATAGTCATGTCATATATTATCCCTATACTCTGACCGACCAAATAAACACCAAATAAACCTAGTCAGGTCATACTAGCGAAGGAAATTCCTCATCTCTCCCCTCCTAGTTCTTATCTCACATCTCAGCCAGGGATCATATCCTTAAGCTCTGATACCAACTGTGACGCCCCCAAAATAGGTATACAACACCCATTCTGAGTCGCCAAATATATGGTACAGAAAGCAAACTACAACTTCAATAATACAATTGTCGTGCAAAATACGACAACACATACTGTGAGTTTAAATACAAATATTGTCTTCTAGACAATATCCACACTCAAATAAGTCCTCAATACAATTATTCAAACACTAAACTTATATATGTATAACATATCCAAAAATTACTACGATCCAACGGTCGGATTAAAAATTATAACCCCCGCAAAATATCTCAAAAACCCTGCTTTTTAATACCTCCATTTCGACAAAAATACTGATAAAAACCTCAATATTAACTCCTTCATTTTTAACCACAAAAATATATCTCTCATTTATATCTACATAAAATAAATATTTTCTTATCATATGAATCAATACTTAATTATTCACAAATAATATTACAGAATCACATTTATGACAATCAGACCGTTCCTAGGGAAGAGGGGGCTTTCCAATAAGGATTTCTCCTTACTGGCGCGTAATTAGATGACCAAACCTCTTCTTAGACAGAACTTTCTAGACATTGCCAATAATGTTATCTAATAATATTATTCAAATAATATGAATTATTGATCTGATAATGGAAAATACAGTGCAACAACAATTATTGAAACAACAATAGTATAAAATATCAATGCAACAATTATTGCATCAATAAAATAAAATATTGAACAGTAACTATTGTAACAATTATTGAGTAGTGCCTTCTTACGTAAGAATCAATAATTGGTGCAATACCGTGTGCTACTGTATTTTAACCACCGGGTATTCCAACAGTATTAACGGTAACAACTACGCCGTTATTTATAAACAACTTATACTTGTCGTTTTGTTCATCCAATCGCTTTCCGTTATGGGGCCCACACAAGGCTGCGCCGTCGTACGAATATTCCCCGACAGTAAGAATATTCCACGACCAAACGAATATTCTCCGACAAAATGAATATTTTATAACCACTTGCTTATTTTGTAAAATTTGCACATTTCACCCATAACCAAAGTATTATATCAAATTAACCCCTTATTATTCACAATAATATTTAGAGAAAATTTGATTTTATTCATTAATAAGTTGGGGTCTTACAATATCCTGCACATCAAAAGAACAAAATGCACCAAACGCTTGACGGCTAGGCCATCAGGATTAGTACACTCTTGTGAATAAGGCATTTGAAGTAAAAGTTTATGAAATTGAATGAGTTATGAAATCGTAAGGAAATTTTGAAGCATCCATGACCATTGTTCATGGGTAGGATTAGATTCAAAAGACTTATCTCCCTTTATTAGAGATACTTCATCTTTACTCTAGACGTTATTCTTGACACACGCACTATGAGTGACATAACTCTTAGTAGGGGTTTCATTTCCATGACTTTGCAAATTTTCCTTTATTCAAATCTTCTCTTTTTTCCTTTTTCTCTCGCCTAACTTGTCTCGTTTTCTCAGGCTATTCAAGTTACCCATTTAACGATTTTTGGACCAATGACTCCCAAACCTGATGGCTTTAGGGCACTAGGTGTAAAGACAACCCTTCGGGTTTACTTGCTCGAGTAACAGAGGCCACACTTCGATACAAGTCAAGCGGTTTACTTTATTTGTTTCTCTCCTGAGCTTGCACAATATTCATTTTCTTTGGCTTAAATTACCTATGTAGTGAGTGTTGGGCCGGTAACTCCCAAACCAGATGACTTTAGGGCACCAGGTGTGAAGACACCCCTCAGGGCTTAATTATTCAAGTAACCTAGACCACGATTCGGATCTGCTCAGGTCTCGCCTTCTTCTTCCTCGTAATGCTCGTTTTCTTAGGCGCTAAGTTACCCATGTAACGAGCGTTGGGCCAATGACTTCCAAACCAGATGGCTTTAGGGCACCAGGTGTAAAGACACCCCTCAGGCTTAATAACTCGAGCAACCTAGGCCACAATTCGAGATATTAGGCTGGCGACTTATCTTTTATCTTTTCATTAATTGCCATTAATTTTTTCCATAGCTTCATACCCCACAACTAAGAGTCAGGGCAATCGCAAAGTACAGACATGCATATGAGGTCAAGTCTGTTCCAAAAAGTTCTTTGAACTAGGATGTCATGTCCAATCAAAAGGTTAAATAGTCTTAATTCTCTAATCGTTCCTGTAATTCTTGCTCCATGGACGCCTATCAGAATTAATCTCATTCGCAACAAGTTAAGCAAAAGTTCTCTCTTAAAACCTTCTTCTAATAATATTTAACATGTATATTATCGCTAATGCATGTAAATGGAGATTGAAAGCACATAAAGAGATGAAAGAGTCATACCTCACATGTGAATTATTTATTCTGAGAAAAGGATGATTGGAAAAGACCATATGATCATACCAGATCGCTAGTGAGATGATATGAGGGAAGCTCTGATGATAATAAATAATGCTGATGATGCCAACTGGTGCATTTTCCTTTTTAGAATGGTCGATGAATGCCTCAGTGTTAAGTTATCCCTATTTTTGACATTGCCCCAGTCTTGTTTGGTGTAAGGCTCCCAATATCGGGTTGTTGTCGATTCTAAAATTACCCCAGCCTTGCTTGTCGTCTGGGATAGTTGCTTTTACAGATGGGCTAATAAGATGCCGAGATCACAATAGTCTTTTACCTCTGGACCATATGGTGAACAGGTAGGGGATTTGGGCTTTGATGCTTGGATGCCCTCAATCATTGTTTCTGACTTTTTGGCGTAATTGGCCTTGATAATTTTCTTCTGATTTGATGAAGACTCGTGATTGAGGGTGTTGGCACTTTGAAGGTCCTTGATGATGATCATGTTTGATATGTCACTGTGTTGTTGTTTCAACTTTGATGATTAATGTTGAGAGGCCTTCGGACTCCACTAAATTGGCCCTAAGATCTCATATTGGTTGGTGATGACTTCACCCAAGTTTGATTTAATCTGTAAGGTTTGATTTATGGTCTTGATTTGGGGGAACGGGTCGTTAGGTATGAGATAAACTTTGCCACGACGGTTGCCCATGTACTGCTGGAGGTCAAAAGAGATCAAGTATTCTCGCACTTCAGGAGTGATGAGTTGCTGACAGGTTGCATCTTATGATAATTGTCATTTCATCCCTATGATAGGTCGTCTTGATATATCGCTGTCTTTTCTTTCCCGGGATTTGTGCCAAATTTGATGGAAAAACATTGAGGTGCCGTTGCGTCTTTTGAACATGGGTCGCTTGTAAGACCCCAACTTTTATGAATAACAATTAATTTTTCTCTAAATGTTATTTTGAATAATAAGATGTGGATTTGATATAATATTTTAGTTGTAGGTAATATTTACAAATTTTGCAAAGTAAGCAAGTTGTCATAAAATATTCGTTTGGTCGGAAAATATTCGTTTTATCAGAAAATATTCGTACGACAGCACAATCATAAGTGGACTCCACAACGGAATTACTGTCGGAGTTAGAAAATGACAGAAATAACTATTTATAAAAATAACGGCAAAACTTTTACCGTTAACTGTTGAAATACTCGGTGATAAAAGTACATTGATACGCGTGGTTGCATAGTAGCACACGGTATTGTACAATATCTTTGATTATTAATGCTTACGTGAGAAGTAACTCAGTTTTATTCAATTATTACCATAGTAATTGCTAAATAATATCTCATATTATTGATTCAATTATTGTCATAGTATCATCAGCATAATATTTTATATTATTAAATTAATAATTGAGACGAAAAAGTTATTCATATTATTATTTGTATTATTGACAATGTCTAGAAAATTCTGTCGAGGAAAGGGGTTTGATCACCTAATTGCTCGCCAATAAGGAGAAGTCCTTATCGGAAAGGTCCTCTTTCTTGAGAATGATCTGGTTGTTAATATTGTGAGTTATAATATTAATGATAAAAAAAATATTATTAAAAATGTGTTTAGTTAAGCCAAGTGAATTGAGATAAATAGATTGGTTTTTTATGAAGTATTTGTTGTAAATTTAGCTTATTACATGGATCCCCAAATACTCATTTTCAAAATCGTCGGTAGAAAGTTATCTCAATTTTATTTTATTACTTATAAATATATATAATTGTGTGTGTGTGTGTGCCGTGTGTTATGGTGTGTATGGGTTATATATATATATATATATATATATATATATATATATATATATATATATATATATATATTATAAGTTTTATTTTTTATATAAAATAGAATATATTATATTTTATTATTATGCATAGTGCTACATAGTGTTGTGCATCTGTGATTTTTATAAATAGTGCCTTGCCATTCTCCTATAAATAGGATGCTTAGTTTAGAAATGAAAATCAAACCAGAATCAGAAAATTCATCTTCTATAATATTGAGTGTATTTCTTTAGAGTTTAAGGAAGCTTTGAGTGTAGAAAATAGTACAAGTTTTTTTCAAGAATATCATCGTCATACCAGTCAGAAATACTCTCCTTTTAAGGTAAAGAATATTATTTTTGTTCACTATTCGTAAGAAATAATATTTTCTTCTATACTCTGTAGTATGTAAGTAATATTATTTCGTTTCATATTCCTAATTGTACACTTATGTTAATAAGTATTGCTTCTATACTCCTTGAAATTAGTAGAATACCCTTGAAATTTACGCTTCATCTAGCATCATTTCACAAGAATATTTTTCTGAATATTCTTGTTAAATTTTAATCTTTTTATGCCGGGGTACTATTCATAAAGTACTATTCACGGGATACTATTCACCCGGAGTACTATTCACGACAAAAATTGATTTTTTTCTGTCCAAATTATTTTTGATACATGAATATTATTCTTGAAGTTTACTCCAAAAATCAGTTATCATGTTGACAATTTGGACATTCTTGAACTCTGGATAAATTGAATTATAAATCTTTAAAATTTATCTTTTCTTTCACTTTATTGAATTCTTATATCATTGTTGTAAGACCTCAACTTATTAATGAATAAAATCAAATTTTCTCTAAATATTATTGTGAATAATAAGGGTTTAATTTGATATAATACTTTGGTTATAAGTGAAATGTGCAAATTTTGCAAAATAAGCAAGTGGTTATAAATATTCATTTTGTCGGGGAATATTCGTTTGGTCGTGGAATATTCTTGCTGTCGGGGAATATTCGTACAACGGCGCAGCCTTGTGTGGCCCCATAACGGAAAGCGATTGGAGGAAGAAAATGACAAGTATAAGTTGTTTATAATTAACGGCGTAGTTGTTACCGTTAATACTGTTGGAATACCTGGTGGTTAAAATATAATAATACGCATGGTTGCACAGTAGCACACGGATTGCACAATATTTTTGAATTATTGATTCTTACGAAGGAAGGAACTACTCAATAATTGTTACAGTAGTTACTGTTCAATATTTTATTTTATTGATTCAATAATTGCTGCGTTGATATTTTATATTATTATTGTTCAATAATTGTTGCTGCACAGTATTTTCCTTTATCAGATCAATAATTCATATTATTTTAATAATATTATTAGATAACATTATTGGCAATGTCTAGAAAGTTTTATCTAAGGAGAGGTTTGGTCATCTAATTACGCGCCAGTAAGGAGAAATCCTTATTGGAAAGCCCCCTCTTTCCTGGGAACGGACCTGGTTGTCATAAATGTGATTCTGTAATATTATTTGTGAATAATTAATTATTGATTCATATGATAAGGAAATATTTATTTTATGTGGATATAAATAAGAGATATATTTTTTGGTTAAAAATGAAGGAGTTAATGTTGAGGTTTTTATCAGTATTTTTGTCGAAATGGAGGTATTAAAAATCAGGGTTTTTGAGATATTTTGCGGGGGTTATAATTTTTAATCCGACCGTTGAATCGTGGTAATTTTTGGATATGTTATACATATATAAGTTGAGTATATGTCCACAAATTTTGAACCGTTAAAAATGAACGTATGATTTATTATGAATTTTACGAGATGACTGGTTCAGAAATTGTTGAATTTTCGATGTTAATCATTTTGGTGGAAAATTCTAGAATTGGTGGGCCCCACTCTTGGTTGGTGAAGAAATGTACTGAGATTTTTATTCAAATGTGGTGGGTGGGAATAGTAGCAGGTAAAACCATCAGGTTACAGGTTAAGTCTGCTTCGGCGTGCTAACATTTTCCTATAAATAGAGGGCTAAGTTAGAATTAAAAATCACACCAGAAACAAGTTTTCTCTTTCTCTCTCTAGATTATTGAGTGTATTTTGTGAGTATTTAGATACTTTGAGAGTTTCTATTCATCAGAGTAAGTTTCTTTCAGCCTTATACCGGTATTCCGACCAGAAGTACTGATATCTTGAGGTAAGGGATATTATTTTCTTCTTAAATGATATTATTTTCTTCAATATCATTATGCTGAAATATTGATATGAGTTTTTATCAAATTTAGAACTTTTTGTGTCGGAGTTACTATTCACGTATACGGCACTATTCACGTATACGGTACTATTCACGAATACGACACTATTCACCAAAAATAAATTTTTCCTTTTTGTCCAAGATGTCTGTTATGGTTACTATCTTTGATTATATCCATATTTTGATCTTTATTTTTGAATTCTGCTTCACAATTGATTATTATGAAGTATTATTGATCTTGGATAAACTGTTATACGAATCCCTAATATTTGTCCTTCTGTCTCACTGGGTTCGTTTCCTTTAAATATTTTTCATCATTCTCAGTCCTAAATGATGATACTACTGAATATCTTTGGCCTGTAGTGCAAAGATGTATGATTACTTGATGAATATCTTTGGCCTGTAGTGCAAAGATGAACAGGTGTTGAGATGAACATGACCGACTGGTGTTACAAATGAATATCTTTGGCCTGTAGTGCAAAGATGAATGTTGATTCAAGATGTATATTGATTGATGTTACAGGGATAAAATATTGATGATGGACTTTTAAATCTTAGAAGATAGTAGAATTCTTTCTCTACTTGACTCTTCTAATGGTTGAGCTCACCCTTTTCTTTTTGTTCCATTTTTCTTCTCAGGAGGTGAGAACATAGCAGGATCTAGTCGGGGTATGGAGTGATGGTTCTAGAAAGATGTTTTAGCAGTCCTCACTATTTCTGTAAAATAGTGTTTGAATAATTGTATTGAGAACTTATTTGAGTGAAGATATTTTCTAGAAGACAATATTTGTATTTAAAGCAGTATGTGTTGTCGTATTTTGCATGACAATTGTATTATTGAAGTTGTAGTTTGCTTTCTGTACCATGTATTTGGCGACTCAGAATGGGTGTTGTATACCTATTTTGGGGGCGTCACAATTGTCATCATCCTCATGCTTATATTGTGATGAAAGTCATCTTTGGCCCGTAATTCATAGAGGGACTGTTGATTGGTAAGATTTTGACCATGAATTATGAATCGGTATAATCATGACCTGTAATGTTACAAATGATGTGATAAAAGTCCTCATTGGCCCGTAGTGCATTGATGGACAGTTGTTGGCATGATCATGACCATTGGTGATAATAACGAATATCCTTGGCCTGTAGTGCACGGATAATTCGTGGTTGTGATACTAACGAATATCTTTGGCCAGTAGTGCATAGATAATTCGATGATGTGGATTATTTATTGAGATGTGTTACAGCGATAAAATATTGATGATGAACTTTTAAATCATAGAAAATAGTAGATATCATGCTCTACTTGACTCTTCTAATGGATTGCTTGTTCCGCTGCAGTTGAACTTGTTGTCTATTGTATTCTATCAGTTTTAAACTGTTAAAGGCGAACGATAATTCATTTTGCATTATCTTAGTCATAATATTCTTTACTTGGCTAGTTGAGCTCACCCTTTGCTTTCATTGTTCTCTTCAGGAAATGAGAACATAGCTGGGACTAGTCGAAAAATAGAGTGACGGTCCGAGATGGTGACTGTAGTAGTCCTCACTATTTTATAAAATAGTGTGATAATAATTGTAATGAGAACTCCATTTGAGTTTGGATATTATCTACGAGACAATATTCGTGTTAAAACTCTCAACTTATGTTTTGTCACATTTTACACGATAATTGTATAATTAAGTTTGTATTTGAATTCTGTACCATGAATTTGGCGACTTAGAATGAGTTGTGTATACCTATTTTGGGGGTGTCACATATCTGACTTTGAGGGTTTTTCTTGGATGTAGACTTTTGTGTATTGGGATTTAATGTTTGGGTTTTGATGTTTCTTTTGAGGGTTAAACTGCACCATAGATGGCTGCCTACGTACTCCTATTGATGAGGGGAGATCATGTCTTTCGTAGTTCCAGCTTGATGAGCTGAACAGTTTGAGAAGTGTTTGTTTGAGTTTTTTGGAATTTTTATTCTTTTGTTTGACTGCACCATAGATGGCTGCTGTAACGATCAAGAAATTTGTAATTTAATTTAAATATTTATTGAATTAAATAAATATTTTAAATAATTTATTTATTAAGAAAAATAAATAATTGATGAATTGTGGTGAATTAATTTAGTAACTAAATTGATTAGTGTTAATTAAATTGAGTAATGATAATTTTATCTAAAGGATTTACTTTAAGAAAATAATTAAATTAAATCAATTGCTTAATATTTAAGAGAATAATTAAATTAAATGAATTGTTTAATTTAAAGGAAATAAATAAATTAAATAAAGTGATGTTTCTAATTTATTAATTAAATTAGATATATAATTATTTATTAATTATAAGTATAATGATAATAAGATTTTTATTATTATTATAAGTTATTTAAATTAACTAAACTAAAGTTATTTAAATTAACTAAATTAAGGTGTGACACATGTGACGCCCCCAAAATTAGGTATACATCACCCATCTTGGGTCGTCAGATACATAGTACAGAATACAAATACAACTTACTAATACATCTGTCGTGTACAATATGACAAAACATAAACTGTGAGTTTGAATACAAATATTATCTTCTAGAGAGTATTCATACTCAAAAGGAGTCCTTATTACATTTATTAACACACTATTACATAGAATAGTGAGGACTACTAACTAATACTATCATTCGAACCATCACTCCTGTAAGACCCCGAATTTTATGAAATAAAAGTATTTAATTTTTCTTATAATTACTATTCAGTAAATGGTTAAATTGATAAAAGTTTAAAGTTATGAGTGAAATATGATTTTTTTTTCAAAATAAGCAAGTGGTTATAAAATAATCATTGTTGTCGGGGAATATTCGTTTGGTCGTGGAATATTCTTTCTGTCGGGGAATATTCGTACGACGGCGCAGCTATTTGTGGGCCCCATAACGAATAACTGTCGGGTGAAGAAAACGACAAATTTGAGTTTTTACAAATAACGGCGTAGTTGTTACCGTTAACATTGTTGGAATACCCGTTGGTTAAAATACAGTAATACGCGTTATTACACAGTAGCACACGGTATTGCACAGTATTTTTAAAATTATTGATTCTTACGTAAGAAGGCACTACTCAATAATTGTTACAGTAATTACTGTTCAATATTTTACTTTATTGATTCAATAATTGCTGCGTTGATATTTTATATTATTTTTGTTTCAATAATTGTTGCTGCACAGTATTTTCTATTATCAGATCAATAATTCATATTATTTGAATAATATTATTAGATAACATTATTGGCAATGTCTAGAAAGTTCTGTCTAAGGAGAGGTTTGGTCATCTAATTGCGCGCCAGTAAGGAGAAATCCTTATTGGAAAGCCCCCTCTTTCTTGGGAACGGCCTGGTTGTCATAAATGTGATTCTGTAATATTATTTGTGAATAATTAATTATTGATTCATATGATAAGAAAATATTTATTTTATGTGGATATAAATGAGGGATATATTTTTGTGGTTAAAAAATGAAAGAGTTAATGTTGAGATTTTTATCCGTATTTTTGTCGGAATGGAGATATTAAAAATCAGGGTTTTTGAG
Source organism: Panax notoginseng (assembly GCA_016801055.1). Lineage (NCBI taxonomy): Eukaryota > Viridiplantae > Streptophyta > Magnoliopsida > Apiales > Araliaceae > Panax > Panax notoginseng. The sequence goes on along the minus strand of CM029021.1, from coordinate 119,876,391 downwards.
ATATTTTGCGGGGTTTATAATTTTTAATCCGACCGTTGGATCGTGGTAATTTTTGGATATGTTATACATATATAAGTTGAGTATATGCCCATAAATTTTGAACCGTTAAAAATGAACGTATGATTTGTTATGAATTTTACGAGATGACTGGTTCAGAAATTGTTGAATTTTCGGAGTTTATCATTTTGGTGGAAAATTCTAGAATTGGTGGGCCCCACTTGTGGTTGGTGAAAAAATGTGCTGAATTATATTTTAAATGTGGTGGGTGGGAATAGTAGCAGGTAAAGCCATCAGGTTGCAGGTCAAACCTACCAAAATTTTCTTGTAAATAGTGGGCTAAGTTAGAATTGAAAATCACACCAGAAACATAAGCTTTCTCTCTTTCTCTCTCTATATTATGAAGCATATTTTGTGAGTTTTTAGATACTTGGTGAGTTGCTATTCATTAGTGCAAGTTTTCTTCAGCATCATATCCGATATCCAGTCAGAAGTACTGCTCTTTTGAGGTAAGGGATAGTAATGGATTTTAAGGGTTGTTATGATTTTCAGTTTCGTAATTTTTCTGATCTTCAAAAATTATGGAAAAATTTAAAATGATATTTTGATGAGTTTTATTGATTGTGTCCAAAAATGGTGATTTTTGGAAGTATAGATTAAGAGTTATGAATCTTACGGGAAAAGACTATTTTAAAAGTAACCGCTTATAATTCCTTGTGGTTAACTCCAAAATTGATGAAATTTTTATTGGGAGTACATGTGTATGATAGAAGTATACTCTGTAAATTTCAGAATTTTTGGATAAAAGCACAATTTTTGATAAATGTCTAAATATTCGGTGGTTTTGGCCATATGAAAAATAGTAAATGAGTTTTAAAAATTCTGAGAAAAATATATGTTTAATATGGGACTATATTATGCTAAATCCCAGAAAAGAAATATTTTTGGAACTGATTTGGTATTTTTCATGAAAATGGACTAGTTATGAGTAAATGAATTAAATATGTTATGTGAAGTAAGAAAATTGAAAAATAGGATTTTATGGCTTGAGAATCCTATATGAGGTATATGCAGATTTTTGATGAGGGTTTTGATTATTGGTGATAAAATCTTATGAGTTTGGTATTTTAGAATGATTAAATGCATTATTTAGTAAAGTGTAAACAATTTAAATAAATTGTTTATAAGCTTAAGAAATATTATTCTTTCAATATCATTATACCAAAATACTGGTATGGATTTTATTGTGGAATTTCTACCTTTTTGTGTCGAGTTACTATTCATGAGTTACTATTCACGAGTTACTATTCACGATAAAAATTAGTTTCTTTTTCTAACCAAATTATAGTTGAGTTATGAATATTACTCTTGAGATTAAAACTATGTATTGATTATATTGATTTTATTATCATATATAACATTTTTATAACCCTGATGTTGAAATTCTCTTTCACTAGAGTGTAAAGATGGGTAGATTATTGGTATGATCATGACTAGGGTTCTCTTTGGCCTGTAGTGCAAAGTTGAATTGTGACTGGTATGATCATGACCATTGAATTTATAAGTGAATATCTTTAGCTTAAGTGCAAAGGTGAATTGATCAACATGGTTATAATTATTGTTTATATAAATTCTGAAATGATTATATATTTCTTTGAGATATTAATATCTTTGGCCTGTAGTGCAAAGATGAAATATTGATGAATATCTTTGGCCTGTAGTGCAAAGATGAATTGTTGATGAATATCTTTGGCCCGTAGTGCAAAGATGACATGTTGTTGAATATCTTTGGCCAGTAGTGCAAAGATGAACAGATGCTGAGAAAAACATGACCAACTGGTGATACAAATGAATATCTTTGGACGTAGTGCAAAGATGAAGTTATTAGTATGATTATGAACAGGAAATGTGATTTGGTGTAACCATGATCTTTGATGTTTCAGGTAAAGATAGGTGATGAAAATTATCATCGTCCTGGATGAGAAGAGGAATTTAGAACTACAGTTATGATTATGAGTTATTCATATGATTGTGGACCAGAATTGTTGATTGATGTTACAGGAATAAAACATTGTTGGTGGATTTTTAACATGGAGAAGATAATAGACTTTATAGTCTATTTGACTCTTCTAATGGATTGCTCGTTCCGCTGCAACTATGGTTGAAATTTTTATCATTTACCATATGTTCTAAATCTCTGATTTATTGTTGATGAAGGCTATTGATAATTGAATTATCTTTAGTCATGATATTCTTTACTGAGCTAGTTGTGCTCACCCTTTTGCTTCACAATTCCTTTCAGTAATAAGAGTGTAGCTGGGTCGAGCGGGGGTAACAAGGGAATAGAACGGTGGTCATCATTTAGTAGTTATATTTGGTGAAGAAAATAGGGTGAGGCGAACCCAACGTTGGAAGGGTGTTTTGTTACTATCATACAAGATGTCTAATGACATACAACCTCGTGTCATCATAAGACAGGGTTGTGCTCATCCACTTGCTGAGTATATCTATGGGCACTACCTATATAATCTTGGTGTTTGTTTGAAGTATAATTCTCAATTAGAGACAATGGAGATAATGATAAGTCAAGAGAAGACTCACCATTGGGAAGAATATGATAGTAATCTTCTCGTTTTTCTTTGGGTCTATTGGGTCAACCAAGGATAATTCTGTGGCCATATGATATCTATCATAATCTAGATGCGTGGCCTCCCATGTACGAAGGTTTCCTTGAGCACTTCCCAAGGATTCTAATTTCTAAAACAGTTTTTGACTATACCTTTATGTAAGGTGTTATTGTGAGGTGATGTCCACGGTTGGAACATGAGTCACATTTGGTATATATTTGTATCCAAACTCATAGCATATGTGTTGTTGTATTTTGCATGACAATTATTGTAATAAAGTTGTAGTTGTTTTCTGTACCATGTATTTGGCGACTCAGAATAGGTTGGATGGAATGAACCTATTTTGGGGTTGTCACAACTCCGTTCCCCGACTTGCCCCAGCTACGTTCTCATTTCCTGAAGAGAACAGTGAAAGAAAGGGTGAGCTCAACTAGCCCAGTAAGAAATATTATGACTAAGATAATGCAGAATAAATTATCATTAGCCTTCAACAATGTTAAACTGATAAAATATAATAGACATCAAGTTTAACTGCAGTTGAACAAGCAATCCATTAAAAGAGTCAAGTAGAAAATAAACTCTACTATCGTTTATGATTTAAAAGGTTTTTCAACACTGTTATCGCTGTGACTCAGCTTAATAAAATAATCCACATCATCGAATCACCCCTGCACTACGGCCAAGGATATTCGTGTATTCATTAATGGTCATGATCATGCCAACAACTGTCCATCAATGCACTACGGGCCAATGAGGACTTTTACCACATCATTTATAACATTACGGTCATGATTATACCGAATAATCCCTGGTCATAATCATACCAAGTCCATCTATGCAATACAGCCACAGATGACTTTCAACATTTTATAAACATGAGGATGATGACAATGATATAAGAATTCAATAAAACAAGTTCAAGAATTAATTTATCCAGGAATTAACAACGTCCAAATTGTCAACATGATACTGCATTGTGGAGTAAAATTCAAGAATGCTTAGAAGAATATTTTCTTGAAAAGATACTGGATGAAACGCAACTATCAAGGATATTCCACAAATTTCATGGAGTATAGAAGTCAAAACTTAACCAACTGAGTACAATAAAGAATGGAATAACAAAAGAAATCACCATGCATGCGATAGACCGCACAAACAGGTTATTTCAACAGAATAATAAATAATGGAACCAGGTTCGGCGTAAACGCACAGACAGGATATTCCGAAAGAATAATAAATAATGGAACCAGGTCCGGTGTAAAACACACAGACAGGATGTTCCAACAGAATAATAACAAGACGGAACCAGGTCCGGTGTAAAACACACAAACAGGATGTTCCAACAGAATAATAGAAGAATGTCACCAAGTATAGGGTAGACCGCGTATACAGGTTATTCCAACAGAATAATAAAGAAATGGAATAACAGAAGTTCTCTTTTTGAATACAAAAGAATAATATCCCTTACCGTTTTAAAGAAGAGCTGAAATAAGGAAGTAGTTAAGTAGCAGAATACTCTTCTTCTCTCTCCTCTATAGTTTTCTCTATAGTTTCTCTCTCTAGAGTTCAGTGAATTTGTAAGAAATAATGAAGGAATGAGCTGCTATTTATAGAAAAATAGAATGCATAGTAACTAATCCATGAACGGTCCAGATTGATTATTTAATCTGACGGTCCATATTTAAAGAAAAATCTTTTAAATAAAATATAATATATTCTATTTATAGAATAACTTTAATAAAGTATTCTATTTTACATAAAAAGATGTTTCTGTTTTATTACGTTAATAATACGAATAAAACAAAACGTCATTATCGCTAAATAATTCATATTATTAACTGACAATAATTGAATCAAACTGAGTGACTTCTCACATAAACATTAATAATCAATACCGTGTGCTACTATGCTACCACACGTATTACTGTACTTTTACTACCGAGTAGTTCAACAGTAACAATGATAAAACTTCCGCTGTTATTTTTAATAAAATATTTTTGTCGTTTTCTCAGTCCGATAATAATTCCGTTGTGGGGTCCACCAATGATTGTGTCGTTATACGAATATTCCCTGTTAAAACGAATATTCCCCGACCAATCGAATATTATATAACAACTTGCGTACTTTGCAAAATTTATAAATATTACCCACAACTATAACATTATATCAAATTAACTCCATAATATTCAAAAATGATATTTATAGAAAATTCATCTTTATTTATAAAAGTTGAGGTCTTACAACACATGTAACCATATAATATAAATATTATTAAAATAATTTAGTTTGGGAAATAGGTGGTAGCCAAACAAGGCCTTGTGGCCTTTGGCTTATTCTAACTGACGCGAGCCTTTTTGTGTTTTTCACCGGACGAACGTGGGAGTCAGTATATGTGGGTTACGCGTCTTATTTTTTTTCCTAAGGCTTGTTAACATAGAAATACAGAGAAGAAGGGGATACACAGAGAATTGAGAGTGAGAAATTGAGAGAGTAATCTCTGTTTTTGACCAAGAGGAAGGAGAGATTCACCATCTTGTGATTAGCATATAATCAAGAGGATTAAGGTATAATTTATTCCTAAATTTCCAAGTTTTAGTTTTTTTATTTTAGTTCTATGTAATTGATTTTATTGATTTGTTGTTTCAAACGTTGTTTATATGATGAGGATTATGTTGTAGAATCTGTTTTCATCATATATGAGTGTTGTATTAGTTTGAGTGTTGTATTAGTTATAAAATTCATGTAAATTGGTGGTAGTAAAAAATTTCAAATAACAGTGTCTTTCTTTATGAAAATTGGCCTTAGAAAGTACAAAATTTGATACCCTATATGTGTTATAATCTGTAATTTGTTATTGGATTATGTTAGTAGGTTAAGAAACGAAAGCGGCATAGTTTAAATCATATCAATTGATTAAGAAACGAGTTCGTGGCGATCAAATTCGCTAAAAGTGTAAAATATGGTTTTGATTCTTCAAATTCGTGTTTATGTGTTGTTTATGTGGTTAGAATGGTGTATAGCATGCTTAACTATGTTATTACAAGGTTTTAGATGTTGAAGTTTGGTGAATTTATGTGGAATTGAGATTTTTGGTCTATAACAGAGTCTAATTTCACGTTCTGTAAAACTAAAACTGATGTGTCGCGCGGGCACGCTGTCTCTTGGCACGGGCACGCTGCTGCCGCGCGGGCACGCTATAACCCAGTGTAAAACTGGCGCGGCAGCGCTAGTGGGCAGTTAGACCCAGAATTGAACTGTTAACAGCATAGCTTGGAAATTGTTAACCTGGCTTATGTTAATGATTGTAGAGGAACTTAAAAATGTGTTATAAGATATAACAACATGTTGTAATCACAACGTTGAATCTATAGACTATGAATTAGTAAGTTGTGTAATGAATCAAATGTGATGTTTTCAAAAGTTAAAGATAAATGATAAGAGATTTATGTTAGTTTATTGTGAGATTTCAGATTCGTTAAAGGTGTTAACCAACATAGTTAGATGTTAAGTTAAGGTTATGACTTAAGTGATGGTTTAAACCCCTAAAGTTAATATTCATACAACTAATTGTTATTGCGATTCCAACGATACGTGTAGGGTAATTGGAGAACAATATTACATTTGTGTAGCTTACATACAAGGCAAGTTTTCTGACTCTATCTTATTATTATTGAGGAAGTTTCTAAACCTTACCTCTTTTTATTGAGCAAGCCTAATCTATATTGCATATGTTGGTACAAGCTCTTGTAACCTAATTCGTTACCTCGAGCGAATTTTACTTTTCTAAATTTTGATATTATTATTCAAAGCATATATTGTTCTAATACATCAATTCAGATGAGATTGTTCTAATTCTTTTGGATATAGCACTTTGCATGTGTATCATGTTTATTCAGTTATATATCGTTGATATCCGATCTTTGACTTTGATAGCCTTGTTCAGTTATACATTCTTGTATTAAACCTTCAAGTAGTAAGCAAACTCTTATTGATTGAGTTAATCTATAATTGTATAGTGTTCTAAAATTATAAAATCACTAATAAGCTAGTTCCAAACTAAACTTTCTTTAGTGCGAAAATTCTAAATCCAAACTGAGACGAACAACCCTAACATATGGGACTTTGTACGTGTAACGTTTAGATGTTTGTGCACAATACATGGTACAAAGGGCTGATCCCCCTAAGTACGTTAAGAAGAGTCTGTATAGTCTAAATGACTGTTAAGGTTGAGGTAATAATACCTAAACACCGGAGACATAGTTCGTGGTCTTAAGACCTTCAGATATTAAACTCGAACTTGTTTTCTATTTTGATTCGTAGAACAAGTTCATTATCGTTCAGCACTCGTTGTTCATCTTCATGATTGTTATCATTACTACTTTCTATATCAGTGAGCATTTGTTTGCTTACTCTTGCAATTAACACTGCCGCTAAAGTGGAGAAAATTGATGAGCCATCTACTAACAAAGAAAAGGGCAAAATGTCTAAGTGTTGAAGACTTATGAGAATTTTATTTTAATGAATTATGTTAAAGAATTGTTTTATTTTATAATGTATTCTGCAAACTGATGTAATAAATTTAAGGTTAGATTACCTGGGATTATTTTGAGATGATGATGTAACCCTTTAATGGGAAAAAATTATTGTTTAAGTTATTTAAATTATGTCTTTATCCTTTATTATGGGTAGTTAGATGTAATGGCTTTGGATAGTGAACACTAAATCTTGTGGGAATGGAGTACCCAGATTTGGGGCGTCACAGCTGCCTACGTACTCCCATTAATGAGGGGAGATCAGGTCTTTCGTAGTTCCAGCTTGGCCGAGACTTAACTGGCTTGATTTTTGCTTTTTTACTTTTTTTGATTTTTTGATATTTACATTCATGGAAAATAAAAGGCATAATGCTAAGAAAGTGATAACGTCCCAACATCTCCTAGAACTCGTAACTTTCCTTTGGATCTACGACTTCCTGGCTAGTTGAGGCCTGATAGTTAGTTGTCAGTGGTTATATTGCCTTCGAGGCTCGTGATAGAGGTTACCTCTTAATTCCGAATATCTTCAATCATGACCATAACTTAATCGTCTCCTGGTTCGCCATATCTCTCGGGGATGCTTAGACTGGACTCATCTCAAAAAGGGATGAACTCTTGATTCCACGATAGGCTGGCTTCCCGACAACATCACCACCTTTTTCTTCATCTGTTCCTTCACCTTTTTCATGGGCCTGAGAGGATTTGACTATGAAATCTCTCTTGAACTGTTGTTGTATTCCTCACAATGAACTTTTCTTTTTGGCTTTTTCTGCACTGGGAAGGATCAGTATTTTCTCCTCATCATCCAGAAAGGTAAAATCATGAATGTGGTTGCTAACTTTTGGCAATAGAATGTTTGAAAGTTGTGGAGGAATTTCCTTAGGGGAATGTCTTGTTTCCTCTTCCACTCCCCTCATTATGATGGTTTTAACTTGTGTTCCGCCAGGATTGGGGCTCATAGCCATCACTTCCTTTGAACTGTCTGTCTCAAGCGAAAATCTTAAGCTCTTCATTTCCATTTCGCCTTTTTTGGTTATGGGGATTTCTATCTTCAGTTCTCCATTATCAATGAGATTCGAATTTTATGCTTTAGAGACCAATATTCCTCAGTTGCATGTCCAGGTCATTTAGAATGGTAGAGACATATCTTGGTGGAATCATAGCTTTACATCTCGGGATTTATAGGAAGCAGCAACTCATAAATCTTTCCTTCTCTTATCAAACAGTGTAGCATTTCTTCATTTGATTTGTTTAGAGGAGTGAATTGTCGGTCTCTTTTGGAGGTTGTTTGATCTTTCTTCTTTGAGAATTCATATTCCCCCGAGCGATTTTTCCGCTGCTAAGATTTTCTAGTAATTTTATCATTCCACTTTTCTTGTCCTTTCAGCCTGCTTTGATCTTCTTCATTTAGCTGGCTCATCCTGGAGGGATATAGGTTTGAATTCTGGTTAACTTCTCTTTTCTCTTGGCTTTTTGATAGTTGAGTGAAAAGTTTCCTTGTAACCTGATGTTGGCGCACTACCAGATTGGCTACCAGAGTTACTTGATGTTGGATCGTCTCCATTTTTGCATCACTGTCATACCCTCATTCGGAATTCCCACTCTAGGACATTTGTTCTGCTCTTTTCGGGGTATTCCTCCATCCTTCGTAAGTACTTATGATTTGGATACATTTTGATATTTCCTGACCCGATCATGTATACTCCCTCTGTATCATTCTGTAACAGAAGGTTCGTGTTGACATTTGGTTGGTCAGGTTGTTGGACCATAACATCACCACTTTCAATCAGATTTTTGATTTTATATTTTAAGGACCAACAATTTATGTATAGTGTCCTGGAAACCCTAAGTGGTAAGCACATCTCTGGCTTGGGTTGTATCTTTTGCTTTTTGGATCAAGAAGTGGATCCAATTCGATAATTTTCCTCTAATTGATTAATAACGCCAAGATGTTTTCAAGGGAATCGTCTAATGGAGTGAACACCGATTTTCTATTCATTCAAATTTTCTCTTTCTGTCCTGGCATTGATTGAATGCAGCCTATTGTTGAAATGGCAGATTGCTTTGCTTCTTCTAAATGGGAAACTATAGGTTGATCTATTAGCTTGCCCCTGTAAAACAAGGGATACATCTTCATTGCCTCTCTTGGATACCCTATTTGGAGTGCTCGCATAGCTTCCAGACTATATATGTTCGGAGACTACTTCCAAGGCTGCGACGTCTTTTATCTTGCCCGCTTTTAGACCCATATATGCCATTTCACCATGTTTGATCATATCCGAGAATTGCTTTCTTATTCCTGCTAGGTTCCTCTCATAGTAAGGTGCCTATTGAATGTCTATGAAAGTCATTACCATTTCAATTTCTGTCAATGGTGGGCTAATTTGTGATGTCATACGCCTCCATCTTTGGGCATATTCACGGAAAGACTCAGTACTTTACTTTTTAACTTTAGTCACTTGGTATCGATCCGGTGCCATTTGTGACTGAAAATTATACTAATTTAGGAAGTTGTGGGCTAATTCTTACCAGTTGTGGTTTTGGCATTGTCAAGTCGAGCATACCAGGCTTCAGCCTCTCCAGTTAGTTTTTTTTGGAATAACTACATTCTAAGATTTTCATTTTCTGCATAAGACCCCAACTCGTCAATGTATACTTATAGGTGCGTGTAGGGATCGCCTACCCCATTGTACTTTTCAAACTCCGGGACTTGGAATTTGCTAGGAAATCGAGCCCCTGAAATATGCAGAGATATGAATAACTGACACTTCCAAGGTTTCCAGTCCCTTTGATTGATCGGATGGTTTCCTCTATTTGTTGGACTTTCTTTCTTATATCCCCAGTTTCTCGATCATCCTTGAGGTTGGTAATTTTAGGGGTTTTGTTGGTTCATTTATTGGAATGAGTTTCAGGTATCTGTACTTCCCCCTTTTTGTCAGCACTTTGATTGCCATCTTGTGAGGAGGACTCTGTTTGATTGGGCACTGTCAGTCCCTGAGTGCTTTTACTTTGTTCTTTAAGAAGGATAGCCAATTTTGTTATTTGATTCTTAAGTCCCTCAAACTCCGCTTGGGACACAGAATCCGGATCAGATTAGACACTTTCAGTCATGTCAGTGGATGGGAAGTATCTTACCTGTATGACCCCAACTTTTTATGAATAAAGATTTAATTTTCTCTAAATATTATTTTGAATAGTAAGGTGTTGATTTGATATAATGCTATAGTTATGGGTGATATGTGTAAATTTTGCAAAGTAAGCAAGTTGTCATAAAATATTCGTTTAGTCGGGGAATATTTTTTTTGTCGGGGAATATTCGTACGACGGCGCAATCATTAGTGGACCACATACCGGAATAACTATCGGATATAGAAAGCGATAAAAATAACATTTTTCTAAAAAATAATGACAAGACTTTTACCGTTAAACTGTTGAAATACCCGGTGATAAAAGTACGGTAATACGCGTTGTTGCACATTAGCGCACGGTATTGCACATTATCTTTGATTATTGATACTTACATAGGAAGTCACTCAGTTTCATTCAATAATTGCCACAGTAGTTGCTGCATAGTATCTCATATTATTGATTCAATTATTGTTACAGTATCATCTGCATAATATTTTATATTATTAAATCAATAATTGAGACGACACAGTTATTCATATTATTATTTGTATTATTAAAAATGTCTAGAAAGTTCTGTCGAGGAAATGAGTTTGGTTATTTAATTGTGTGCCAGTAAGGAGAAATCCTTATCGGAAAGCACCCTCTTTCTTGGGAACGATCTGATTGTCAATATTGTGATTTATAATATTGAATGATGAATAATTGTTGAAAGATTAAAAATGTGTTCATTGAAGATAAGTGATTTGTGGTAAATATTTATTCAATTTTTGATATAAATAAAGGGGTTTGTCATGAGACGTTTGTTGTAAGTTTGACTTTTTATTATATGGGGAGACGTGCTAATTTTTCAGACCATCAATTGAAGTTTTAATAGTAAATCAATATGGACCGTCCGTTTTAATAGTAAATCAATATGGATTGTTCGTGAATTAATTATTATTTAGTCCATTCTCTTATAAATAGAAACTCATTTCTTTCTTCTATCTCACCAATTCACTAAAACTGTAAGACCCCAACTTATTAATGAATAAAATTAAATTTTCTCTATTTATTATTGTGAATAATAAGGTGTTAAGTTGATATAATATTTTGGTTATGGGTGAAATGTGTAAATTTTGTAAAATAAACAAGTGGTTATAAAATATTTATTGTTGTCGGGGAATATTCGTTTGGTCGTGGAATATTCTTTTTGTCGGGGAATATTCGTACGACGGCGCAGCCATTTGTGGGCCCCATAACAGAATGACTGTCGGATGAAGAAAATGACAAATTTGAGTTTTTATAAATAACGGTGTAGTTGTTACCGTTAACACTGTTGGAATACCCGGTGGTTAAAATACAGTAATACGCGTGGTTGCACAGTAGCACACGGTTTTGCACAGTATTTTTAAATTATTGATCCTTACGTAAGAAGGCACTACTCAATAATTGTTATAGTAGTTACTGTTCAATATTTTATTTTATTGATTCAATAATTGATGCGTTGATATTTTATATTATTGTTGTTTCAATAATTGTTAATGCACATTATTTCCCATTATCATATCAATAATTCATATTATTTGAATAATATTATTAGATAGCATTATTGGCAATGTCTAAAAAGTTCTGTCTAATGAGAGGTTTGGTCACATAATTGTGCTAGAGTAAGGAGAAATCCTTATTGGAAAGCCCCTCTTTCCTGGGAACGGCCTTGTTGTCATAAATGTGATTTTGTATTATTAATTGTGAATAATTAATTATTGATTCATATGATAAGGAAATATTTATTTTATGTGAATATAAATGTTGGATATATTTTGTGGTTAAAAATGAACGAGTTAATATTGAAGTGTTTTATCAGTATTTTTGTCGGAATGGAGGTATTAAAAATCAATCAGGGTTTTTGAGATATATTGCGGGGGTTATAATTTTTAATCCGACCGTTGGATCATTGTGATTTTTGATATGTTATACATATATAAGTTGAGTATATATCCATAAATTTTGAACCGTTAAAAATGAACGTATGATTTGTTATGAATTTTAAGAGATGACTGGTTCAGAAATTGTTGAAGTTTCGGAATTTATCATTTTGGTAGAAATTCTAGAATTTATGGGCCCCACTTTTGGTTGGTGAGAAATGTGCTGAAATTTTTATTCAAATGTGGTGGGTGAGAATAGTAGCAGGTAAAGCCATCAGGTTACAGGTCAAGTCTGCTTCGGCGTGCTAATATTTTCCTATAAATAGAGGGATAAATTAGAATTAAAAATCACACCAGAATAAGTTTTTCTCTTCTCTCTCTAGATTATTGAATATATTTTGTGAGTATTTAGATACTTTGTGAGTTTTTATTCATCCGTACAAGTTTCCTTCAGCCTTATACCGATATTCCGATCAGAAGTACTGATATTTTGAGGTAAGGGGTGCTATATTCTTCTTAAAATGACATTTTCTTCAATATCATTATACCGAAATGTTGGTATGAAATTTTTATCAAATTTAGAATTTTTTGTGTCTGAGTTACTATTCACGTATACGGCACTATTCACGAATACGACACTATTCACCGAAAAATAAATTTTTTTTCTTTTTGTCCAAGTTGTCTATTATGGTTACTATCTTTGATTGTATCCATGTTTTGATCTTTATTTTTGAATTCTGCTTTAAAATTGGTTATTATGGAGTATTATTGAACTTGGATAAACTGTAATACGAATCCCTAATATTTGTTCTTTTATCTCACTAGATTCGTTCTCTTTAAAATATTTTTCATCATCCTCAGTCCTAAATGATATACTACGGAATATCTTTGGCCTGTAGTGCAAAGATGTATGATTACCTGATGAATATCTTTGGCCTGTAGTGCAAAGATGAACAGGTGTTGAGATGAACATAACCAACTGGTGATACAAATGAATATCTTTAGCTTGTAGTGCAAAGATGAATATTTGATTCAAGATGTATATTGATTGATGTTACAGGGATAAAATATTGATGATGGACTTTTAAATCATAGAAGATAGTAGAATTCTTTCTCTACTTGACTCTTCTAATGGATTGTTGTTTCTGCTGCAGTTGTTGATCTAAAACTTGTTGTCTATTATATTTTATCAGATTTTTCCTGTTGAAGACTAACGATAATTTGTTGTATATTATCTTAGTCATAATATTCCTTATTGGGCTAGTTGAGCTCACCCTTTTTGTTCCATTTTCTTCTCAGGAGGAGATAGTATAGTAGGAACTAGCCGGGGTATGGAGTGACGGTTTTAGAAAGTTGTTTAGCAGTCCTCACTATATTTAAAATAGTGTATCAATAATTGTAATGAGGACTCCTTTTGAGTTTTTATACTCTCTATTTGTATTCAAACTCACAGTATATGTGTTGTCGTATTTTGCACGACAATTGTATTACTGAGGTTGTATTTATTTTTGTACCATGTATTTGGCGACTCAGAATGGGTGATGTATACCTGTTTTGGGGGCGTCACAGTTGGTATCAGAGCTATAAGTAAAGAGCCCCGAGCCTCTCGCTTGTGAATTCTTGTTGATGGGGGATGCACCGAAGCCAGACTCTCCGTAGGGGACGCCGTTCTGCGATGGCAAACTGATAGGTATCAATGTGAGGTGTTGTCCACTGATGGGACATGAGTCACAGTTGGTATCAGAGCTTAGGGATATGATCCCTGGCTGAGATGTGAGACAAGAACTAGGAGGGGAGAGACAGGGAATTCTTTCGCTAGTATGACCTGACTAAGTTTATTTGGTATTTGTTTGGTCGGTCAGAATATAGGGATAATATGTTGCATGTCAATTAACCCTTATTTTGTGACAGTATTTGAAAATGACATCCGAGAATGTTGAGAATAGCAATAGAGCACAGAAAATAGTTGAGCCACCACAGATCAATACTCAGGATAATGTGCATTAGGAAGGCAACAATCCTCAGGTGAACAACGGCAGTGACCAAATGATGAACGACGGTACGTTTAGGAGCTTTTTAGAATTTATGCAATACCAAACGAGAGAGACTCATGTTCATAATGCAGGTGAAAACACTAGCAACCCACGGTTGGTCACCGCTAAGCAGTTCAAGGAGCTAGGACCACCGGAGTTTTTGGAAAAGCCAGAATCACTTAAGGCAAAGACATGGATAAAGCAGATCACCAAGATATTTAATGTCTTGAAATGTTCAGAGGAGCAAAAGGTTCCATTCGCCACCTTTATGTTGCGTGAAGAAGCAGATCATTGGTGGGAATCTGTAAAACGTACCCAGCCTGACGCACTCAAGATTTCTTGGGAGAAGTTCTAAGAATTGTTCAACGACAAGTACTTTTCCGAAAGTATTCGTCACGTGAAGGAAGTGAAATTCATCAAGTTGGAGCAAAACAATATGACCGTGTCGCAGTACGAAGCTAAGTTTACCGAGTTGTCCCGGTTTGCATCCCACTTAGTTGATAATGAGGAGAGAATGACGCGAATATTTCTAAGAGGTTTGAAACCCAAGATACGTCAATACCTAATTTCTCACAAACTGTGTTTGTATTCAGATGTTGTAAATAGGACTCAGTTATTGGAGCACGATAACGAGTCAACCCAACCAAGAGAAAGCAGCCGGCAAAATAATAATACCAATGGTAGCAGTCAGCGAAGCGGTGATAACAATCGTGGAGGAAATTATCATGCCAAGAATGGTAACCACTTCGGTGGTAATCATGGCCAAGATAATAGAAGTGGAAACTTCAAGAAGAGGAGGTTCAATAATGATGGAAAGACAGCAACACCAACACCCGTTTCAAAAGAATAAGAACGACCACCGGTCGTATGTTTCAAATGCGGACAAGAGGGACACATCCATCCAAACTGTACGCAGCAACCCAAAGTATGTTTCAATTACGGAAGAGAAGGTCACCTAGCTCGATTTTATCCTGTAGTGAAGTCAAGTCCAGCGGATAGTGATGCCAAAGGATGCCCTAGACAAGTCAAAGTAAGTAAGGGCGTTTGTCGAGGAACCCGAACGAAGTTATCACGGGTAAGTTAATCATAAACTCTTACAAAGTTTATACCTTATTCAATATCGGTTCTACATATTCTTTTATTTCTCCTACTTGCGCTCAACGTTTAAATTTGACCCCAGTATAAAACCCATTTCTAAAACCCTTAAAATATTTCTTCACCTAAAACAAACGTATTATGCGTTGAAGACGTTGGCTCGAGCTGTTGAAGATTACGACTATACCATTCAATACCATCGTGGGAAAAGCGAACGTGGTAGCTGACGCATTGAGCAGAAGATCGTATGCATTTACGAGTGCGAATATACGAACCTACGTGAAGATAGCAAATATACGATTAGAACCGACTTTAAATCGATAAAGTTAAAGCAGCTCAAGCTACAGACTCAGAGCTGATGAATGTGAAGAAGAAGGTTCAAGAGGGCGTTATTCTAGGAGCAAGAGTCGATGAAGAGAGAAAATCTCAACTCTCGATTTTATTGGTCTATTTGAAATCCTCAATCGAGTAGGAACTGTGACCTATAGACTCGTTTTAAACGCCAAGTATGTCGCGTGTTCATAACGTTTATTTCGTATCGATGTTACGTAAATATATGGATGATCCGAACCACATTATTGATTAAGAACCGGACGAAATAGCGGAAGATTTAACGTATAACGAGATATCTCAAGAGTTAGAATCTGAAATGAAGTCAAGGTATCCCCATATGTTCGGCATATCAGGTACGTACGTAAATTTCGGGGACGAAATTTCATAAGGAGGGGGTTGTAAGACCCCAACTTATTAATGAATAAAATTAAATTTTCTCTATTTATTATTATGAATAATAAGGTGTTAAGTTGATATAATATTTTGGTTATGGGTGAAATGTGAAAATTTTACAAAATAAACAAGTGTTATAAAATATTCATTGTTGTCGGGAAATATTCGTTTGGTCGTGGAATATTCTTTCTGTCGGAGAATATTCGTACGACGGCGCAGTCATTTGTGGGGCCCATAACAGAATAACTGTCGGATGAAGAAAATGACAAATTTAAGTTTTTATAAATAACGACATAGTTGTTACAGTTAACACTGTTGGAATACCCGTGGTTAAAATACAATAATACGCGTGGTTGCACAGTAGCACACACGGTTTTGCACAGTATTTTTGAATTATTGATCCTTACGTAAGAAGGCACTACTCAATAATTGTTATAGTAGTTACTGTTCAATATTTTATTTTATTGATTCAATAATTGTTGCATTGATATTTTATATTATTGTTGTTTCAATAATTGTTACTGCATAGTATTTCCCATTATCATATCAATAATTCGTATTATTTGAATAATATTATTAGATAGCATTATTGGCAATGTCTAGAAAGTTCTGTCTAAGGAGAGGTTTGGTCACCTAATTGCGCGTCAGTAAGGAGAAATCCTTATTGAAAAGCCCCCTCTTTCCTGGGAACGGCCTGGTTGTCATAAATATGATTCTGTAATATTAATTGTGAATAATTAATTATTGATTCATATGATAAAGAAATATTTATTTATATGAATATAAATGTTAGATATATTTTGTGGTTAAAAATGAACGAGTTAATGTTGAGGTGTTTTATCAGTATTTTTGTCAGAATGGAGGTATTAAAAATCAATCAGGATTTTTGAGATATATGTGGGGGTTATAATTTTTAATCCGACCGTCGGATCGTTGTGATTTTTAGATATGTTATACATATATAAGTTGAGTATATATCCATAAATTTTGAACCGTTAAAAATGAACGTATGATTTGTTATGAATTTTAAAAGATGACTGGTTCAGAAATTGTTAAAAGTTTCAGAATTTATCATTTTGGTGAAAAATTCTAGAATTGGTGGGCCCTACTTTTGGTTGGAGAAATGTGCTGAAATTTTTATTCAAATGTGGTGGGTGAGAATAGTAGGAGGTAAAGCCATCAGGTTGCAGGTCAAGTCTGCTTCGACGTGCTAACATTTTCTTATAAATAGAGGGCTAAGTTTGAATTAAAAATCACACCAGAAACAAGTTTTCTCTCTTTCTCTCTCTAGATTATTGAGTGTATTTTGTGAGTATTTAGATACTTTGTGAGTTTCTATTCATCAGTGCAAGTTTCCTTCAGCCTTATACCGATATTCCGATCAGAAGTACTGATATTTTGAGGTAAGGGGTGTTTATATTCTTCTTAAAATGATATTTTCTTCAATATCATTATACCGAAATATTGGTATGAACTTTTTATCAAATTTAGAACTTTTTGTGTCGGGGTTACTATTCCCGTATACGGCACTATTCACCGAAAAATGAAATTTTCTTCTTTTTGTCTAAGTTGTCTATTATGATTACTATCTTTGATTGTATCCATGTTTTTGATCTTTATTTTTGAACTCTGCTTCAAAATTGGTTATTATGGAGTATTATTGAACTTGGATAAACTGTAATACGAATCCCTAATATTTGTTCTTTTATCTCACTGGATTCGTTCTCTTTAAAATATTTTTCATCATCCTCAGTCCTAAATGATGATACTACTGAATATCTTTGGCCTATAGTGCAAAGATGTATGATTACCTGATGAATATCTTTGGCCTGTAGTGCAAAGATGAACAGGTGTTGAGATGAACATAACCAACTGGTGATACAAATGAATATCTTTGGCTTGTAGTGCAAAGATGAATATTTGATTCAAGATGTATATTGATTGATGTTACAGGGATAAAATATTGATGATAGACTTTTAAATCTTAGAAGATAGTAGAATTCTTTCTCTACTTGACTCTTATAATGGATTGCTGTTTTCGCTGCAGTTGTTGATCTAAAACTTGTTGTCTATTATATTTTATCAAATTTTTTCCTGTTGAAGACTAACGATAATTTGTTGTATATTATCTTAGTCATAATATTCCTTACAGGGCTAGTTGAGCTCACCCTTTTTGTTCCATTTTCTTCTCAGGAGGAGATAGTTTAGCAGGAACTAGTCGGGGTATGGAGTGACGGTTTTAGAAAGTTGTTTAGCAGTCCTCACTATTTTTTATAAAATAGTGTATCAATAATTGTAATGAGGACTCCTTTTGTGTTTTTTATACTCTCTATTTGTATTCAAACTCACAGTATATGTGTTGTCGTATTTTGCACGATAATTGTATTACTGAGGTTGTATTTGTTTTTGTACCATGTATTTGACGACTCAGAATGGGTGATGTATACCTGTTTTTGGGGCGTCACAAAAACTGTAGAGAGAGAAACTATAGAGAGAATAAGAGAGAAAGAATAAGAGTATTCTGCTACTACACTATTGCATTATCCAATCTTCTACTAAGGTAAGGGGTATTATTTCTTTTGTATTCGTAAAGGATGGTATTTACTTCATACTGATAAGGGTTGTCATTCCATTCCTTATTAATCTGTGCGAATAATCTGTCTACGCGGATTACCGCATGCCTGGTGAATAACCCGTTGTATTCATTCTTTATTAATCTGCGGGAATAACCTGTCTACACGGATTACTGCATGCATGGTGAATAAACCTTCGTACTCATTCTTTATTTTTGGAAATGATCTGTCCACGCGGATTACCGCATGACGGGCGAAAATCCATTTGCAGATTCGTATATTATTTCACACTCGTATGAGATATCATTTTTTTGTACTCATCAAGGGATATCGTCTTCTTTCATATTTTTCCATTTATGGTATGAATTTATTGTTTGTTTCCATAACCTTATTATTAAATTGTGAAAACCCTTGAAATTAGTAGAATATTCTTAATAATTTGTGTTTCATCTAGTATCATTTTACTTTTGGTCTGAACTTTTTTATTCAAATTTAAATCTTTTCATGGCGGGGTACTATTCATTTAGGATACTATTCATTTGTGATACTTTTTATTCGAGTACTATTCATCTGAGGTACTATTCATTCAGGGTACTATTCACGATAAAATTTAGTTTCTTTTCTTTATCCAAATTATCTTTAAAATTTGAATCTTAAATATCATTCTTGAATTTTACTCCACAATTGGTAATCATGTTGACAATTTAGACATTCTTGAACTCTAGATAAATTGAATTATAAATATCTAATATTTATCATTGATCTCACTTGATTGATTCTGTAAGACCCCAACTTTTTACGAATAAAAATTTAATTTTCTCAAAATATTATTTTGAATAATAAGGTGTTAATATGATATAATGTTATAGTTATGGGTGATATGTACAAATTTTACAAAGTAAGTAAGTTGTCATAAAATATTCGTTTGGTCGGAGAATATTCTTTTTGTAGGAGAATATTCGTACGACGGCGCAATCATTGGTGGACCCCACAATGGAATAACTGTCGGATATAGAAAGCGACAAAAATAATATTTTCATATAATAACAGCAAAAAATTTACCGTTAAACTATTGAAATATATCCGGTGATAAAGTACAGTAATGCGCATTTTTGCACAGTAGCACACAGTATTGCACATTATCTCTGATTATTGATACTTACGTAAGAAGTCACTCAGTTTCATTCAATAATTTCTACAGTAGTTGCTATATAGTATCTCATATTATTGATTCAATTATTGTCATAGTATCATCTCTATAATATTTTATATTATTAAATTAATAATTGAGATGACACAGTTATTCATATTATTATTTTCATTATTGACAATGTCTAGAAAGTTCTGTCGAGAAAAGGGGTTAGGTTATTTAATTGCGCGCCAATAATGATAAATCCTTATCGAAAAGCCCCCTCTTTCCTAGGAATGATCTGGTTGTCAATATTGTAAGTTATAATATTATTGATGAAGAATTGTTGAAAGATTAAAAATGTATTGATTGAAGATAAAGTGATTTTTGGTAAATAATTATTATTCAATTTTTGATATAAATAAGAGGTTTGTTATGAGACATTTTATTATAAGTTTGGTTTATTCTATAGGACTCATAGGTCATCATCTAAGAGTTACTTTTTCCAATAGTACTTGCATTTACCAGACGTCAAGCCACTTGCCTTTTCACATTACAGGCGTCAAATCACTTGTCATTTCACATTACCAGTCGTCAAGCCACTTGCCTCTTCACATTGCAAGGGCTAAGCTAGAAATCTTCTATAAATAGAAGCTTATTTCTTCTTTCATTCTCACCAATTCACTAAGATTCACAAGAGAAAACTATAGAGAGAGAATAAAGGAGAAAGAAGAAGAGTATTCTGCTACTACACTATTGCAGTATCCAATATCCTACTAAGGTAAGGGGTATTTTTTTTCGTATTCATAAAGGATATTATTTTCTTCATACTCATAAGGGTTGTCATTACATTCCTTTCTAATCTGTGGGAATAACCTTTCTACGCGGATTATCGCATGTATGGTGAATAACCCTTCGTATTCATTCTTTATTAATTTGTGGGAATAACCTGTCTACACGGATTACTGCATGCCTAGTGAATAAACCGTTGTATTCATTCTTTAATCTGTGGGAATAACATGTTTATGCAGATTACCGCATGCATGGTGAATAACCCTTCGTACTCATTCTTTAATTGTGGAAATGATCTGTCTACGCGGATTACCCATGACGGGTGAAAATTCATTTGCAATTTCGTATATTATTTCTTTTCATAATCCTAAATCTAAACTTACTATGGTAAGTATTGCTTCTATAATTCCTGAAATGATTAGAAATTCCTTGAGATTTGCGCTTCATCTAATATCATTTCATTGGAATATTGGTCTGAACTTTCTTATTAAATTTCAATATTTTCATTCGGGGTACTATTCACTCGGGGTACTATTCATTCGGGTACTATTCACGACAAAATTAGTTTCTTTTCTGTCTTAATTATTTTTGATACATGAATATCATTCTTGAATTTTACTCCACAATTAGTTATCACGTTGGCAATTTGGACATTCTTAAACTATGGATAAATTGAATTATAAATCTCCAATATTTATCTTTGATCTCACTTGATAGATTTCTTATATCATTGTCATCATACTCATGCTTATATCGTGGTGAAAGTCATCTTTACCCCGTAGTGCATAGATGGATTGTTGATTGGTATGATTATGACCAGGAATTGTGTACTAGTATAATCATTACCTGTAATGTTACAGACAAATGTTGTGGTGAAAGTCCACTTTGGCCTGTAGTGCATAGAAGGACAGTTGTTTGTCATGATCATGACCACTAGTGTAAGACCCCAACTTTTATGAATAAAGATAAATTTTTCTCTAAATATCATTTTGAATAATTATGGTATGGATTTGTTATAATATTATAGTTGTGGGTAGTATTTACAAATTTTGCAAAGTATGCAAGTTGTTATAAAATATTTGATTGGTCGGGGAATATTTGTTTTAACAGAAAATATTCGTACGACGACACAATCATTGGAGGACTCCACAACGAAATTATTGTCGGAGTTAGAAAACGACAAAAAATTCTTTTTATAAAAATAACGGCGAAAGTTTTACTGTTAACTGTTGAAATACCCGGTGATAAAAGTATAGTAATACGCGTGGTTGCATAGTAGCACACGTATTGATTATTGATGGTTATGTGAGAAGTCACTCAGTTATACTCAATTATTGCTACAGTAATTGCTGCATAGTATCTCACATTATTTGATTCAATTATTGTCACAATATTTTATATTATTAAATCAATAATTGAGATGGCAAGTTATTCATATTATTATTTTCATTTTTGATAATATCTAGAAAATTCTGTCGAGGAGAGGGGTTTGGTCACCTAATTGCGCGCCAATAGGGAGAAATCCTTATCGGAAAGCTCCCTCTTTCCTTGGAATGATCTGGTTGTTAATATTGCAAGTTATATTATTGATGAATAAATGTTGTTAAAATTATTGAAGGGATTTTTATAAAGTATTTGTTATAAATTTTGCTTATTAAATGGACCTCCACCTACTCATTTTTCAAAATAGTGTGTGTTATGAGTATGATAATATAATAATATATATATATATATATATATATATATATATATATATATATATATATATATATATATATATATATATATATATATTAACTTGGAAATGGGGGGGAGGGAACGTAAAAATGAGGGAATGTATATATATATTATAATAAGTTTTGTTTTTTTTATGAAAAATAGAATATATTATATTTTATTATGCATAGTGCTTGCATAGTATCTGTATAGTGTTTGCATAGTAAATCAAAAAAATTACGGCGCCCGTGATTCCTACTGTTGGTCCGTGAATTTTTTTTCAACATAGTATCCTTCCATTCTCCTATAAATAGGATGCTTAGTTTAGAATTGAAAATCACACTAGAATCAGAGAATTCTTCTTCTATAATATTGAGTGTATTTGTTTAGAGTTTAAGGAAGTTTTGAGTGTAGAAAACAGTTCAAGTTTTCTTTAAGAATACCCCCGCCCTACCAGTTAGAAGTACTCTCTCTTTAAGGTAAGGGATATTATTTTTGTTCAATATTCGTATGAAATAATATTTTCTTCCATACTCTGTAGTATGTGAGTAATATTATTTCGTTTCAGATTCCGAATTCTATACTTATTCTGTTAAATTATGGCTTCTATACTCCTTGAAATTAGTAGAATATCCTTGAAATTTGCGCTTCATCTAGTATCTTATCTTTTCAAGGAAATATTATTCTGACCAATCTTGATAATTTTTAATCTTTTCATGTTGGGGTACTATTCACGAGATACTATTCTCGAAGTACTATTCACCCGGGGTATTATTTATGACAAAAATTGATTTTTTTTTTCCGTCCAAATCATTTTTGTTACAATATTATTCTTTAATTTTACTCCACAAAGTAGTATCATGTTGACAATTTGGACATTATTGAATTCTGGATAAATTAAATTATAAATCTTTAAAATTTATCCTTTACTTTTATTTAATTGAATTCTTATATCATTGTTATCATCCTCATGCTTATATTGTGATGAAAGTCATCTTTGGCCCGTAGTGCATAGATGGACTGTTGTTTGGTATGATTATGATCAGGGATCATTCGGTATAATCATGACCTGTAATTTACAAATGATGTGGTAAATATCATCATTGGCCGTAGTGCATTGATGGACAGTTGTTGACATGATCATGATCATTGGTGATAACACAATATACTTGGTCCGTAGTGCATGGATAATTTGTGGAAGTGATACTAATGAATATCCTTGGCCCGTAGTGCATGGATAATTCAGTGATGTGGATTATTTATTGAGCTGAGTCTCAGCGATAAATTGATGATAAACTTTTTTAAATCATAGAAGATAGTAAATATCATGCTCTACTTAACTCTTCTAATGGATTTCTTGTTCCGCTGCATTTAAACTTGATGTTTATTATATTTTATCAGTTTAACAATGTTGAAGGCTAACGCTAGTTTATTCTGTATTATCTTAGTCATAATATTTTCTTATTAGGCTAGTTGAGCTCACCCTTTGTTTTCATTGTTCTCTT
>CM029021.1:119675317-119852533 GCA_016801055.1 Panax notoginseng | reverse complement strand
TTTATCGTTATCTTTTTCCGACAGTTATTAGTTATGGGGCCCACAAATAACTGCGCCGTCGTACGAATATTCCTCGACAACAATGAATATTTTATAACCACTTGCGTATTTTGAAAAGTTTTCACATTTCACCCATAACTTTAACTTTTTATCAATTAAACCATTTCTGAATTGTAATTATAAGAACAATTGAATACTTTTATTTCATAAAATTCGGGTCTTACATAAGCTGAAGAAACTTACTCTGTGAATAGAAATCTCAAAGTATCTAAATACTCACAAAATACACTCATATATCTAGAGAGAAAAGAGAGAAAACTTGTTTCTGGTTGTGATTTTCAATTCTAACTTAGCCCTCTATTTATAGAAAATGTTAGCACGCCGAAGCAGAGTTAACCTGTAACCTGATGGCTTTACCTGCTACTATTCCCACCCACCACATTTGAATAAAAATCTCAGCACATTTCTTCACCAACCAAGAGTGGGGCCCACCAATTCTAGAATTTTCTACCAAAATGATTAACTCCGAAAATTCAACAATTTCTGAACCAGTCATCTCGTAAAATTCATAATAAATCATACGTTCATTTTTAACGGTTCAAAATTTGTGGACATATACTCAACTATATATGTATAACATATCCAAAAAATTACCACGATCCAACGTCGGATTAAAAAATTATAACCCCCACAAAATATCTCAAAAACCCTGATTTTTAATACCTCCATTTCGACAAAAATACTGATAAAAATCTCAACATTAACTCCTTCTTTTTTAACCACAAAAATATATCTCTCATTTATTTCCACATAAAATAAATATTTCCTTATCATATGAATCAATAATTAATTATTCACAAATAATATTACAGAATCACATTTATGACAACTAGGCCGTTCCCAGGAAAGAGGGGGCTTTCCAATAAGGATTTCTCCTTACTGGCGCGCAATTAGATGACCAAATCTCTTCTTAGACAGAACTTTCTAGACATTGCCAATAATGTTATCTAATAATATTATTCAAATAATATGAATTATTAATCTGATAATGGAAAATACAGTACAGCAACAATTATTGAAACAACAATAATATAAAATATCAACGCAACAATTATTGCATCAATAAAATAAAATATTGAACAGTAACTACTGTAACAATTATTGAGTAGTGCCTTCTTACGTAAGAATCAATAATTAGTGCAATACCGTGTGCTACTGTATTTTAACCACGGGTATTCTAACAGTATTAACGGTAAAAACTACGTCGTTATTTATAAATAACTTATACTTGTCGTTTTCTTCATCCAATCGCTTTCCGTTATGGGGCCCACACAAGGCTGCGCCGTCGTACGAATATTCCCCGACAGCAAGAATATTCCACGACCAAACGAATATTCCGACCCACAAAATGAATATTTTATAACCACTTGCTTATTTTGTAAAATTTGCACATTTCACCCATAACCAAAGTATTATATCAAATTAACCCCTTATTATTCACAATAATATTTAGAGAAAATTTGTTTTATTCATTAATAAGTTGGGGTCTTACAACCTCCCTCCTTATGAAATTTCGTCCTCGAAATGAGTATGTACCTGATGTTTCAAAAGGTGAGGATACCTCGTTTTCATTTCCGTTTCCAACTCCCAGGTCATTTCTTCAATAGCATGGTTTCTCCACAAAACCTTAACTTGTGGTATAACCTTCGTGCGTAGGACATGCTCTTTCCTATCCAAGATCTTAACAGGTACCTCTCTCGTACGTTAAATCTTCAGCTATCTCGTCTGGTTCTAACTCAATAATGTGGTTCGGGTCTTTAACATATTTACGAAGCATAGATATGTGAAAAATATTATGAACACGAGACATGCTTGGAGGTAATACGAGTCTATATGCCACATTTCCTATTCGCTCAAGAATCTCAAATGGACCAACAAATCTTGGATTGAGCTTTCCTCTCTTCTCTCCCAAATCTTGTAACTCCCTTCCATGGTGCAACACGTAATAATACATGATCCCCAATATTAAATTTCACGTCCTTCCGATGAAGATCCGCATAACTCTTTTGTCGATCCTGTGCCGTTTGTATACGTTGTCGAATCGTTTGAATCTTCTCTATAGTAATGCATACCAACTCTGGTCCCAACAATGTTGCTTCACCCACCTCGTCCCAGCATACTGGAGAACGACATTTTCTTCCATACAACGTCTCGAATGGAGCCACACCTATGCTCGCCTGATAACTGTTGTTGTAGGAGAATTCCACCAATGGTAGGTACTTATCCCAACTCCCTTTGAGATCTAGGACACAAAGTCTTAATAGATCTTCAAGAGTTTGAATAGTCCTCTCTGATTGTCCGTCCGTTTGAGGATGGTATGCTGAACTGAATCGTAAATCCGTGCTCATAGCTTTCTGCAAGCTAACCCAAAATCGTGAAGTGAATCTTGGGTCACGATTCGAAACTATGGATACTGGCATGCCATGTAATCTCACAATCTCATTCACGTACATACTAGCAAGACGTTCAAGGGAATAAGTCTCACGTATAGGCAAGAAATGGCGGACTTGGTTAATCTATCAACAATAACCCAAATTGCATCTATGCCTTGAGAAACCTGGGAAGACCCGTAACAAAATCCATAGTAATGTGTTCCCACTTTCATTTTGGAATCTCAAGTGGTTGCAATGGACCCTTTGGTACTTGATGCTCCGCTTTTACACGTTGACAAGTTAAATATCTCGAGATAAACTCCGTGATCTCTCTTTTCATATTGCTCCACCAAAATGTATGTCGAAGCTCGTGATACATTTTGGTACTCCCAGGATGGATTGTAAACGGTGTGTTGTGTGCCTCCATCATTATTCTATACTTCAAGTCAAAATCGTTAGGAACACAAAGTCTGGAGTTGACTCGAAGTATTCCTTCTTCATCGATTTTTGCTTCTGAAATAGCACCTTCTTGCACTTTCTTCTTCATACGCATCAGCTCCATCTCTATCTCCATCCTTTGCAAGTCATACAAAATGGGCCTTTGTGTTAACAACATTGCACTCGTACCCACATATGATCTTCTACTCAATGCATCAGCTACTACGTTTGCTTTTCCAGATGATATTGGATGGTATGATCGTAATCTTTCAACAGCTCGAGCCAACGTCGCTGCCGCATGTTGAGTTCCTTTTGAGTGAAGAAATATTTGAGGCTTTTATGATCTATATAGATCTCCACTTTCTCCCCATACAGGTAGTGTCTCCAGATCTTCAACGCAAAAACGACTGCTGCCAACTCCAAATCATGAGTAGGATAATTCCTCTCATATTCTTTGAGTTTGTCGTGACTTTCCCATGTTGCATGAGAACACATCCTAACCCTTTACCTGAAGCATCGCTGTAGATAACAAATCCATCCGAACCAATGGTATTGTCAGAACAGGTGCCGAAATGAGTCTCCTCTTGAGTTCTTGGAAACTCTTCTCGCATTCTTCACTCCATACGAATTTAGTATCTTTTCAAGTCAGCTAAGTTAACGGAGTAGCGATTCGAGAAAATCCTTCCACGAATCTCCGATAGTAACCAGCTAAGCCCAGAAAGCTTCGTACTGGGACACCGTCATGTTATTTTGTTCCAGTCTGATAAACTCCACCTCCTTCATATGACGAATACTTTCAGGAAAGTACTTGTCATTGAATAGTTTCTGAAACATTTCCCAAGACATGTTGAGTGCGTCAGGCTGGTACGCTTCACAGACTCCCACCAGTAGTCTGCCTCACCGCGGAACATAAAGGTGGCGAATGGAACCTTCTGTTCCTCCGTGCATCCAAGACATCGAATATCTTGGTAATTTGCTTGACCCACATTTCTGCCATGATCGAATCCGGCTTTTCCTTAAATTCTGGTGGTCCCAATTCTTTGAACTGCTTAGCTGTGACAAACCGCGCGTTGTTATCATTTCCACCGTATTCTACACACGAGTCTCCCTCATCTGATTTTGCATGAACTGCAAAAAGCTCCTAAACATTCCATCATTTATCGTTTTCTCGGTAACGTTGTTTACAGGAGGAATATTGCCTTCCTGTTGCACGTTTCCCCTGGGTGGTGATCAAAGGTGTCTCCACGGTCTGATTTACTCCATTATTCACGTTCTCAGCTGCCATTCTTAAATACTGCCATAAAACAAGGGTTAATAGTCATGTCATATATTATCCCTATACTCTGACCGACCAAATAAATACCAAATAAACCTAGTCAGGTCATACTAGCGAAGGAAATTCCTCATCTCTCCTCTCCTAGTTCTTATCTCACATCTCAGCCAGGGATCATATCCTTAAGCTCTGATACCAACTGTGACGCCCCCAAAATAGGTATACAACACCCATTCTGAGTCGCCAAATATATGGTACAGAAAGCAAACTACAACTTCAATAATACAATTGTCGTGCAAAATACGACAACACATACTGTGAGTTTAAATACAAATATTGTCTTCTAGACAATATCCACACTCAAAAAGTCCTCAATACAATTATTCAAACACTAAACTTATATATGTATAACATATCCAAAAATTACTACGATCCAACGGTCGGATTAAAAATTATAACCCCCGCAAAATATCTCAAAAACCCTGCATTTTTAATACCTCCATTTCGACAAAAATACTGATAAAAACCTCAATATTAACTCCTTCATTTTTAACCACAAAAATATATCTCTCATTTATATCTACATAAAATAAATATTTCTTATCATATGAATCAATACTTAATTATTCACAAATAATATTACAGAATCACATTTATGACAATCAGACCGTTCCTAGGAAGAGGGGCTTTCCAATAAGGATTTCTCCTTACTGGCGCGTAATTAGATGACCAAACCTCTTCTTAGACAGAACTTTCTAGACATTGCCAATAATGTTATCTAATAATATTATTCAAATAATATGAATTATTGATCTGATAATGGAAAATACAGTGCAACAACAATTATTGAAACAACAATAGTATAAAATATCAATGCAACAATTATTGCATCAATAAAATAAAATATTGAACAGTAACTATTGTAACAATTATTGAGTAGTGCCTTCTTACGTAAGAATCAATAATTGGTGCAATACCGTGTGCTACTGTATTTTAACCACCGGTATTCCAACAGTATTAACGGTAACAACTACGCCGTTATTTATAAACAACTTATACTTGTCGTTTTGTTCATCCAATCGCTTTCCGTTATGGGGCCCACACAAGGCTGCGCCGTCGTACGAATATTCCCCGACAGTAAGAATATTCCACGACCAAACGAATATTCTCCGACAAAATGAATATTTTATAACCACTTGCTTATTTTGTAAAATTTGCACATTTCACCCATAACCAAAGTATTATATCAAATTAACCCCTTATTATTCACAATAATATTTAGAGAAAATTTGATTTTATTCATTAATAAGTTGGGGTCTTACAATATCCTGCACATCAAAAGAACAAAATGCACCAAACGCTTGACGGCTAGGCCATCAGGATTAGTACACTCTTGTGAATAAGGCATTTGAAGTAAAAGTTTATGAAATTGAATGAGTTATGAAATCGTAAGGAAATTTTGAAGCATCCATGACCATTGTTCATGGGTAGGATTAGATTCAAAAGACTTATCTCCCTTTATTAGAGATACTTCATCTTTACTCTAGACGTTATTCTTGACACACGCACTATGAGTGACATAACTCTTAGTAGGGGTTTCATTTCCATGACTTTGCAAATTTTCCTTTATTCAAATCTTCTCTTTTTTCCTTTTTCTCTCGCCTAACTTGTCTCGTTTTCTCAGGCTATTCAAAGTTACCCATTTAACGATTTTTGGACCAATGACTCCCAAACCTGATGGCTTTAGGGCACTAGGTGTAAAGACAACCCTTCGGGTTTACTTGCTCGAGTAACAGAGGCCACACTTCGATACAAGTCAAGCGGTTTACTTTATTTGTTTCTCTCCTGAGCTTGCACAATATTCATTTTCTTTGGCTTAAATTACCTATGTAGTGAGTGTTGGGCCGGTAACTCCCAAACCAGATGACTTTAGGGCACCAGGTGTGAAGACACCCCTCAGGGCTTAATTATTCAAGTAACCTAGACCACGATTCGGATCTGCTCAGGTCTCGCCTTCTTCTTCCTCGTAATGCTCGTTTTCTTAGGCGCTAAGTTACCCATGTAACGAGCGTTGGGCCAATGACTTCCAAACCAGATGGCTTTAGGGCACCAGGTGTAAAGACACCCCTCAGGCTTAATAACTCGAGCAACCTAGGCCACAATTCGAGATATTAGGCTGGCGACTTATCTTTTATCTTTTCATTAATTGCCATTAATTTTTTCCATAGCTTCATACCCCACAACTAAGAGTCAGGGCAATCGCAAAGTACAGACATGCATATGAGGTCAAGTCTGTTCCAAAAAGTTCTTTGAACTAGGATGTCATGTCCAATCAAAAGGTTAAATAGTCTTAATTCTCTAATCGTTCCCGTAATTCTTGCTCCATGGACGCCTATCAGAATTAATCTCATTCGCAACAAGTTAAGCAAAAGTTCTCTCTTAAAACCTTCTTCTAATAATATTTAACATGTATATTATCGCTAATGCATGTAAATGGAGATTGAAAGCACATAAAGAGATGAAAGAGTCATACCTCACATGTGAATTATTTATTTTGAGAAAAGGATGATTGGAAAAGACCATATGATCATACCAGATCGCTAGTGAGATGATATGAGGGAAGCTCTGATGATAATAAATAATGCTGATGATGCCAACTGGTGCATTTTCCTTTTTAGAATGGTCGATGAATGCCTCAATGTTAAGTTATCCCTATTTTTGACATTGCCCCAGTCTTGTTTGGTGTAAGGCTCCCAATATCGGGTTGTTGTCGATTCTAAAATTACCCCAGCCTTGCTTGTCGTCTGGGATAGTTGCTTTTACAGATGGGCTAATAAGATGCCGAGATCACAATAGTCTTTTACCTCTGGACCATATGGTGAACAGGTAGGGGATTTGGGCTTTGATGCTTGGATGCCCTCAATCATTGTTTCTGACTTTTTGGCGTAATTGGCCTTGATAATTTTCTTCTGATTTGATGAAGACTCGTGATTGAGGGTGTTGGCACTTTGAAGGTCCTTGATGATGATCATGTTTGATATGTCACTGTGTTGTTGTTTCAACTTTGATGATTAATGTTGAGAGGCCTTCGGACTCCACTAAATTGGCCCTAAGATCTCATATTGGTTGGTGATGACTTCACCCGAGTTTGATTTAATCTGTAAGGTTTGATTTAAGGTCTTGATTTGGGGGAACGGGTCGTTAGGTATGAGATAAACTTTGCCACGACGGTTGCCCATGTACTACTGGAGGTCAAAAGAGATCAAGTATTCTCGCACTTCAGGAGTGATGAGTTGCTGACAGGTTGCATCTTATGATAATTGTCATTTCATCCCTATGATAGGTCGTCTTGATATATCGCTGTCTTTTCTTTCCCGGGATTTGTGCCAAATTTGATGGAAAAACATTGAGGTGCCGTTGCGTCTTTTGAACATGGGTTGCTTGTAAGACCCCAACTTTTATGAATAACAATTAATTTTTCTCTAAATGTTATTTTGAATAATAAGATGTGGATTTGATATAATATTTTAGTTGTAGGTAATATTTACAAATTTTGCAAAGTAAGCAAGTTGTCATAAAATATTCGTTTGGTCGGAAAATATTCGTTTTATCAGAAAATATTCGTACGACAGCACAATCATAAGTGGACTCCACAACGGAATTACTGTCGGAGTTAGAAAATGACAGAAATAACTATTTATAAAAATAACGGCAAAACTTTTACCGTTAACTGTTGAAATACTCGGTGATAAAAGTACATTGATACGCGTGGTTGCATAGTAGCACACGGTATTGTACAGTATCTTTGATTATTAATGCTTACGTGAGAAGTAACTCAGTTTTATTCAATTATTACCATAGTAATTGCTAAATAATATCTCATATTATTGATTCAATTATTGTCATAGTATCATCAGCATAATATTTTATATTATTAAATTAATAATTGAGACGAAAAAGTTATTCATATTATTATTTGTATTATTGACAATGTCTAGAAAATTCTGTCGAGGAAAGGGTTTGATCACCTAATTGCTCGCCAATAAGGAGAAGTCCTTATCGGAAAGGCCCTCTTTCTTGAGAATGATCTGGTTGTTAATATTGTGAGTTATAATATTAATGATAAAAAAAATATTATTAAAAATGTGTTTAGTTAAGCCAAGTGAATTGAGATAAATAGATTGGTTTTTTATGAAGTATTTGTTGTAAATTTAGCTTATTACATGGATCCCCACATACTCATTTTCAAAATCGTCGGTAGAAAGTTATCTCAATTTTATTTTATTACTTATAAATATATATAATTGTGTGTGTGTGTGTGCCGTGTGTTATGGTGTGTATGGGTTATATATATATATATATATATATATATATATATATATATATATATATATATATATTATAAGTTTTATTTTTTATATAAAATAGAATATATTATATTTTATTATTATGCATAGTGCTACATAGTGTTGTGCATCTGTGATTTTTATAAATAGTGCCTTGCCATTCTCCTATAAATAGGATGCTTAGTTTAGAAATGAAAATCAAACCAGAATTAGAAAATTCATCTTCTATAATATTGAGTGTATTTCTTTAGAGTTTAAGGAAGCTTTGAGTGTAGAAATAGTACAAGTTTTTTTCAAGAATATCATCGTCATACCAGTCAGAAATACTCTCCTTTTAAGGTAAAGAATATTATTTTTGTTCACTATTCGTAAGAAATAATATTTTCTTCTATACTCTGTAGTATGTAAGTAATATTATTTCGTTTCATATTCCTAATTGTACACTTATGTTAATAAGTATTACTTCTATACTCCTTGAAATTAGTAGAATACCCTTGAAATTTACGATTCATCTAGCATCATTTCACAAGAATATTTTTCTGAACATTCTTATTAAATTTTAATATTTTTATGCCGGGGTACTATTCATAAAGTACTATTCACGGGATAATATTCACCCGGAGTACTATTCACGACAAAAATTGATTTTTTTCTGTCCAAATTATTTTTGATACATGAATATTATTCTTGAAGTTTACTCCAAAAATCAGTTATCATGTTGACAATTTGGACATTCTTGAACTCTGGATAAATTGAATTATAAATATTTAAAATTTATCTTTTCTTTCACTTTATTGAATTCTTATATCATTGTTGTAAGACCCCAACTTATTAATGAATAAAATCAAATTTTCTCTAAATATTATTGTGAATAATAAGGGGTTAATTTGATATAATACTTTGGTTATAAGTGAAATGTGCAAATTTTGCAAAATAAGCAAGTGGTTATAAAATATTCATTTTGTCGGGGAATATTCGTTTGGTCGTGGAATATTCTTGCTGTCGGGGAATATTCGTACAACGGCGCAGCCTTGTGTGGGCCCCATAACGGAAAGCGATTGGAGGAAGAAAATGACAAGTATAAGTTGTTTATAATTAACGGCGTAGTTGTTACCGTTAATACTGTTGGAATACCTGGTGGTTAAAATATAATAATACGCATGGTTGCACAGTAGCACACGGATTGCACAATATTTTTGAATTATTGATTCTTACGAAGGAAGGAACTACTCAATAATTGTTACAGTAGTTACTGTTCAATATTTTATTTTATTGATTCAATAATTGCTGCGTTGATATTTTATATTATTATTGTTCAATAATTGTTGCTGCACAGTATTTTCCTTTATCAGATCAATAATTCATATTATTTTAATAATATTATTAGATAACATTATTGGCAATGTCTAGAAAGTTTTATCTAAGGAGAGGTTTGGTCATTTAATTACGCGCCAGTAAGGAGAAATCCTTATTGGAAAACCCCCTCTTTCATGGGAACGGCCTGGTTGTCATAAATGTGATTCTGTAATATTATTTGTGAATAATTAATTATTGATTCATATGGTAAGAAAATATTTATTTTATGTGGATATAAATAAGAGATATATTTTTGTGGTTAAAAATGAAGGAGTTAATGTTGAGGTTTTTATCAGTATTTTTGTCGAAATGGAGGTATTAAAAATCAGGGTTTTTGAGATATTTTGCGGGGGTTATAATTTTTAATCCGACCGTTGAATCGTGGTAATTTTTGGATATGTT
This sequence comes from Panax notoginseng, assembly GCA_016801055.1. Lineage (NCBI taxonomy): Eukaryota > Viridiplantae > Streptophyta > Magnoliopsida > Apiales > Araliaceae > Panax > Panax notoginseng. Next base: position 119,842,286 of record CM029021.1, on the reverse strand, counting down.
ATACATATATAAGTTGAGTATATGTCCACAAATTTTAAACCGTTAAAAATGAACGTATGATTTATTATGAATTTTACGAGATGACTGGTTCAGAAATTGTTGAATTTTCGATGTTAATCATTTTGGTGGAAAATTCTAGAATTGGTGGGCCCCACTCTTGGTTGGTGAATAAATGTACTAAGATTTTTATTCAAATGTGGTGGGTGGGAATAGTAGCAGGTAAAACCATCAGGTTACAGGTTAAGTCTGCTTCGGCGTGCTAACATTTTCCTATAAATAGAGGGCTAAGTTAGAATTAAAAATCACACCAGAAACAAGTTTTCTCTTTCTCTCTCTAGATTATTGAGTGTATTTTGTGAGTATTTAGATACTTTGAGAGTTTCTATTCATCAGAGTAAGTTTCTTTCAGCCTTATACGGTATTCCGACCAGAAGTACTGATATCTTGAGGTAAGGGATATTATTTTCTTCTTAAATGATATTATTTTCTTCAATATCATTATGCTGAAATATTGATATGAGTTTTTATCAAATTTAGAACTTTTTGTGTCGGAGTTACTATTCACGTATACGGCACTATTCACGTATACGGTACTATTCACGAATACGACACTATTCACCAAAAAATAAATTTTTTCCTTTTTGTCCAAGATGTCTGTTATGGTTACTATCTTTGATTGTATCCATATTTTGATCTTTATTTTTGAATTCTGCTTCACAATTGATTATTATGAAGTATTATTGATCTTGGATAAACTGTTATACGAATCCCTAATATTTGTCCTTCTGTCTCACTGGGTTCGTTTCCTTTAAAATATTTTTCATCATTCTCAGTCCTAAATGATGATACTACTGAATATCTTTGGCCTGTAGTGCAAAGATGTATGATTACTTGATGAATATCTTTGGCCTGTAGTGCAAAGATGAACAGGTGTTGAGATGAACATGACCGACTGGTGTTACAAATGAATATCTTTGGCCTGTAGTGCAAAGATGAATGTTGATTCAAGATGTATATTGATTGATGTTACAGGGATAAAATATTGATGATGGACTTTTAAATCTTAGAAGATAGTAGAATTCTTTCTCTACTTGACTCTTCTAATGGTTGAGCTCACCCTTTTTCTTTTTGTTCCATTTTTCTTCTCAGGAGGTGAGAACATAGCAGGATCTAGTCGGGGTATGGAGTGATGGTTCTAGAAAGATGTTTTAGCAGTCCTCACTATTTCTGTAAAATAGTGTTTGAATAATTGTATTGAGAACTTATTTGAGTGAAGATATTGTCTAGAAGACAATATTTGTATTTAAAGTAGTATGTGTTGTCGTATTTTGCATGACAATTGTATTATTGAAGTTGTAGTTTGCTTTCTGTACCATGTATTTGGCGACTCAGAATGGGTGTTGTATACCTATTTTGGGGGCGTCACAATTGTCATCATCCTCATGCTTATATTGTGATGAAAGTCATCTTTGGCCCGTAGTTCATAGAGGGACTGTTGATTGGTAAGATTTTGACCATGAATTATGAATCGGTATAATCATGACCTGTAATGTTACAAATGATGTGATAAAAGTCCTCATTGGCCCGTAGTGCATTGATGGACAGTTGTTGGCATGATCATGACCATTGGTGATAATAACGAATATCCTTGGCCTGTAGTGCATGGATAATTCGTGGTTGTGATACTAACGAATATCCTTGGCCAGTAGTGCATAGATAACTCGATGATGTGGATTATTTATTGAGATGTGTTACAGCGATAAAATATTGATGATGAACTTTTAAATCATAGAAAATAGTAGATATCATGCTCTACTTGACTCTTCTAATGGATTGCTTGTTCCGCTGCAGTTGAACTTGTTGTCTATTGTATTCTATCAGTTTTAAACTGTTAAAGGCGAACGATAATTCATTTTGCATTATCTTAGTCATAATATTCTTTACTTGGCTAGTTGAGCTCACCCTTTGCTTTCATTGTTCTCTTCAGGAAATGAGAACATAGCCGGGACTAGTCGAAAAATAGAGTGACGGTCCGAGATGGTGACTGTAGTAGTCCTCACTATTTTATAAAATAGTGTGATAATAATTGTAATGAGAACTCCATTTGAGTTTGGATATTATCTACGAGACAATATTCGTGTTAAAACTCTCAACTTATGTTTTGTCGCATTTTACACGATAATTGTATAATTAAGTTTGTATTTGAATTCTGTACCATGAATTTGGCGACTTAGAATGAGTTGTGTATACCTATTTTGGGGGTGTCACATCTCTGACTTTGAGGGTTTTTCTTGGGTGTAGACTTTTGTGTATTGGGATTTAATGTTTGGGTTTTGATGTTTCTTTTGAGGGTTAAACTGCACCATAGATGGCTGCCTACGTACTCCTATTGATGAGGGGAGATCATGTCTTTCGTAGTTCCAGCTTGATGAGCTGAACAGTTTGAGAAGTGTTTGTTTGAGTTTTTTGGAATTTTTATTCTTTTGTTTGACTGCACCATAGATGGCTGCTGTAACGATCAAGAAATTTATAATTTAATTTAAATATTTATTGAATTAAATAAATATTTTAAATAATTTATTTATTAAGAAAAATAAATAATTGATGAATTGTGGTGAATTAATTTAGTAACTAAATTGATTAGTGTTAATTAAATTGAGTAATGATAATTTTATCTAAAGGATTTACTTTAAGAAAATAATTAAATTAAATCAATTGCTTAATATTTAAGAGAATAATTAAATTAAATGAATTGTTTAATTTAAAGGAAATAAATAAATTAAATAAAGTGATGTTTCTAATTTATTAATTAAATTAGATATATAATTATTTATTAATTATAAGTATAATGATAATAAGATTTTTATTATTATTATAAGTTATTTAAATTAACTAAACTAAAGTTATTTAAATTAACTAAATTAAGGTGTGACACATGTGACGCCCCCAAAATTAGGTATACATCACCCATCTTGGGTCGTCAGATACATAGTACAGAATACAAATACAACTTACTAATACAACTGTCGTGTACAATACGACAAAACATAAACTGTGAGTTTGAATACAAATATTATCTTCTAGAGAGTATTCATACTCAAAAGGAGTCCTCATTACATTTATTAACGCACTATTACATAGAATAGTGAGGACTACTAGCTAATACTATCATTCGAACCATCACTCCTGTAAGACCCCGAATTTTATGAAATAAAAGTATTTAATTTTTCTTATAATTACTATTCAGTAAATGGTTAAATTGATAAAAGTTTAAAGTTATGAGTGAAATATGATTTTTTTTTCAAAATAAGCAAGTGGTTATAAAATAATCATTGTTGTCGGGGAATATTCGTTTGGTCGTGGAATATTCTTTCTGTCGGGGAATATTTGTACGACGGCGCAGCTATTTGTGGGCCCCATAACGAATAACTGTCGGGTGAAGAAAACGACAAATTTGAGTTTTTACAAATAACGGCGTAGTTGTTACCGTTAACACTGTTGGAATACCCGTTGGTTAAAATACAGTAATACGCGTTATTGCACAGTAGCACACGGTATTGCACAGTATTTTTAAAATTATTGATTCTTACGTAAGAAGGCACTACTCAATAATTGTTACAGTAATTACTGTTCAATATTTTACTTTATTGATTCAATAATTGCTGCGTTGATATTTTATATTATTTTTGTTTCAATAATTGTTGCTGCACAGTATTTTCTATTATCAGATCAATAATTCATATTATTTGAATAATATTATTAGATAGCATTATTGGCAATGTCTAGAAAGTTCTGTCTAAGGAGAGGTTTGGTCATCTAATTGCGCGCCAGTAAGGAGAAATCCTTATTGGAAAGCCCCCTCTTTCCTGGGAACGGCCTGGTTGTCATAAATGTGATTCTGTAATATTATTTGTGAATAATTAATTATTGATTCATATGATAAGAAAATATTTATTTTATGTGGATATAAATGAGGGATATATTTTTGTGGTTAAAAAATGAAGGAGTTAATGTTGAGATTTTTATCCGTATTTTTGTCGGAATGGAGGTATTAAAAATCAGGGTTTTTGAGATATTTTGCGGGGGTTATAATTTTTAATCCGACCGTTGGATCGTGGTAATTTTTGGATATGTTATACATATATAAGTTGAGTATATGCCCACAAATTTTGAACCGTTAAAAATGAACGTATGATTTGTTATGAATTTTACGAGATGACTGGTTCAGAAATTGTTGAATTTTCGGAGTTTATCATTTTGGTGGAAAATTCTAGAATTGGTGGGCCCCACTTGTGGTTGGTGAAAAAATGTGCTGAATTATATTTTAAATGTGGTGGGTGGGAATAGTAGCAGGTAAAGCCATCAGGTTGCAGGTCAAACCTACCAAAATTTTCTTGTAAATAGAGGGCTAAGTTAGAATTGAAAATCACACCAGAAACATAAGCTTTCTCTCTTTCTCTCTCTATATTATGAAGCATATTTTGTGAGTTTTTAGATACTTGGTGAGTTGCTATTCATTAGTGCAAGTTTTCTTCAGCATCATATCCGATATCCAGTCAGAAGTACTGCTCTTTTGAGGTAAGGGATAGTAATGGATTTTAAGGGTTGTTATGATTTTCAGTTTCGTAATTTTTCTGATCTTCAAAAATTATGGAAAAATTTAAAATGATATTTTGATGAGTTTTATTGATTGTGTCCAAAAATGGTGATTTTTGGATGTATAGATTAAGAGTTATGAATCTTACGGGAAAAGACTATTTTAAAAGTAACCGCTTATAATTCCTTGTGGTTAACTCCAAAATTGATGAAATTTTTATTGGGAGTACATGTGTATGATAGAAGTATACTCTGTAAATTTCAGAATTTTTGGATAAAAGTACAATTTTTGATAAATGTCTAAATATTCGGTGGTTTTGGCCATATGAAAAATAGTAAATGAGTTTTAAAAATTCTGAGAAAAATATATGTTCAATATGGGACTATATTATGCTAAATCCCAGAAAAGAAATATTTTTGGAACTGATTTGGTATTTTTCATGAAAATGGACTAGTTATGAGTAAATGAATTAAATATGTTATGTGAAGTAAGAAAATTGAAAAATAGGATTTTATGGCTTGAGAATCCTATATGAGGTATATGCAGATTTTTGATGAGGGTTTTGATTATTGGTGATAAAATCTTATGAGTTTGGTATTTTAGAATGATTAAATGCATTATTTAGTAAAGTGTAAACAATTTAAATAAATTGTTTATAAGCTTAAGAAATATTATTCTTTCAATATCATTATACCAAAATACTGGTATGGATTTTATTGTGGAATTTCTACCTTTTTGTGTCGAGTTACTATTCATGAGTTACTATTCACGAGTTACTATTCACGATAAAAATTAGTTTCTTTTTCTAACCAAATTATAGTTGAGTTATGAATATTACTCTTGAGATTAAAACTATGTATTGATTATATTGATTTTATTATCATATATAACATTTTTATAACCCTGATGTTGAAATTCTCTTTCACTAGAGTGTAAAGATGGGTAGATTATTGGTATGATCATGACTAGGGTTCTCTTTGGCCTGTAGTGCAAAGTTGAATTGTGACTGGTATGATCATGACCATTGAATTTATAAGTGAATATCTTTAGCTTAAGTGCAAAGGTGAATTGATCAACATGGTTATAATTATTGTTTATATAAATTCTGAAATGATTATATATTTCTTTGAGATATTAATATCTTTGGCCTGTAGTGCAAAGATGAAATATTGATGAATATCTTTGGCCTGTAGTGCAAAGATGAATTGTTGATGAATATCTTTGGCCCGTAGTGCAAAGATGACATGTTGTTGAATATCTTTGGCCAGTAGTGCAAAGATGAACAGATGTTGAGAAAAACATGACCAACTGGTGATACAAATGAATATCTTTGGACGTAGTGCAAAGATGAAGTTATTAGTATGATTATGAACAGGAAATGTGATTTGGTATAACCATGATCTTTGATGTTTCAGGTAAAGATAGGTGATGAAAATTATCATCGTCCTGGATGAGAAGAGGAATTTAGAACTACAGTTATGATTATGAGTTATTCATATGATTGTGGACCAGAATTGTTGATTGATGTTACAGGATAAAACATTGTTGGTGGATTTTTAACATGGAGAAGATAATAGACTTTATAGTCTATTTGACTCTTCTAATGGATTGCTCGTTCCGCTGCAACTATGGTTGAAATTTTTATCATTTACCATATGTTCTAAATCTCTGATTTATTGTTGATGAAGGCTATTGATAATTGAATTATCTTTAGTCATGATATTCTTTACTGAGCTAGTTGTGCTCACCCTTTTGCTTCACAATTCCTTTCAAGTAATAAGAGTGTAGCTGGGTCGAGCGGGGGTAACAAGGGAATAGAACGGTGGTCATCATTTAGTAGTTATATTTGGTGAAGAAAATAGGGTGAGGCGAACCCAACGTTGGAAGGGTGTTTTGTTACTATCATACAAGATGTCTAATGACATACAACCTCGTGTCATCATAAGACAGGGTTGTGCTCATCCACTTGCTGAGTATATCTATGGGCACTACCTATATAATCTTGGTGTTTGTTTGAAGTATAATTCTCAATTAGAGACAATGGAGATAATGATAAGTCAAGAGAAGACTCACCATTGGGAAGAATATGATAGTAATCTTCTCGTTTTTCTTTGGGGTCTATTGGGTCAACCAAGGATAATTCTGTGGCCATATGATATCTATCATAATCTAGATGCGTGGCCTCCCATGTACGAAGGTTTCCTTGAGCACTTCCCAAGGATTCTAATTTCTAAAACAGTTTTTGACTATACCTTTATGTAAGGTGTTATTGTGAGGTGATGTCCACGGTTGGAACATGAGTCACATTTGGTATATATTTGTATCCAAACTCATAGCATATGTGTTGTTGTATTTTGCATGACAATTATTGTAATAAAGTTGTAGTTGTTTTCTGTACCATGTATTTGGCGACTCAGAATAGGTTGGATGGAATGAACCTATTTTGGGGTTGTCACAACTCCGTTCCCCGACTTGCCCCAGCTACGTTCTCATTTCCTGAAGAGAACAGTGAAAGAAAGGGTGAGCTCAACTAGCCCAGTAAGAAATATTATGACTAAGATAATGCAGAATAAATTATCATTAGCCTTCAACAATGTTAAACTGATAAAATATAATAGACATCAAGTTTAACTGCAGTTGAACAAGCAATCCATTAAAAGAGTCAAGTAGAAAATAAACTCTACTATCGTTTATGATTTAAAAGGTTTTTCAACACTGTTATCGCTGTGACTCAGCTTAATAAAATAATCCACATCATCGAATCACCCCTGCACTACGGCCAAGGATATTCGTGTATTCATTAATGGTCATGATCATGCCAACAACTGTCCATCAATGCACTACGGGCCAATGAGGACTTTTACCACATCATTTATAACATTACGGTCATGATTATACCGAATAATCCCTGGTCATAATCATACCAAGTCCATCTATGCAATACAGGCCACAGATGACTTTCAACATTTTATAAACATGAGGATGATGACAATGATATAAGAATTCAATAAAACAAGTTCAAGAATTAATTTATCCAAGAATTAACAACGTCCAAATTGTCAACATGATACTGCATTGTGGAGTAAAATTCAAGAATGCTTAGAAGAATATTTTCATGAAAAGATACTGGATGAAACGCAACTATCAAGGATATTCCACAAATTTCATGGAGTATAGAAGTCAAAACTTAACCAACTGAGTACAATAAAGAATGGAATAACAAAAGAAATCACCATGCATGCGATAGACCGCACAAACAGGTTATTTCAACAGAATAATAAATAATGGAACCAGGTTCGGCGTAAACGCACAGACAGGATATTCCGAAAGAATAATAAATAATGGAACCAGGTCCGGTGTAAAACACACAGACAGGATGTTCCAACAGAATAATAACAAGACGGAACCAGGTCCGGTGTAAAACACACAAACAGGATGTTCCAACAGAATAATAGAAGAATGTCACCAAGTATAGGGTAGACCGCGTATACAGGTTATTCCAACAGAATAATAAAGAAATGGAATAACAGAAGTTCTCTTTTTGAATACAAAAGAATAATATCCCTTACCGTTTTAAAGAAGAGCTGAAATAAGGAAGTAGTTAAGTAGCAGAATACTCTTCTTCTCTCTCTCTATAGTTTTTCTCTATAGTTTCTCTCTCTAGAGTTCAGTGAATTTGTAAGAAATAATGAAGGAATGAGCTGCTATTTATAGAAAAATAGAATGCATAGTAACTAATCCATGAACGGTCCAGATTGATTATTTAATCTGACGGTCCATATTTAAAGAAAAATCTTTTAAATAAAATATAATATATTCTATTTATAGAATAACTTTAATAAAGTATTCTATTTTACATAAAAAGATGTTTCTGTTTTATTACGTTAATAATACGAATAAAACAAAACGTCATTATCGCTAAATAATTCATATTATTAACTGACAATAATTGAATCAAACTGAGTGACTTCTCACATAAACATTAATAATCAATACCGTGTGCTACTATGCTACCACACGTATTACTGTACTTTTACTACCGAGTAGTTCAACAGTAACAATGATAAAACTTCCGCTGTTATTTTTAATAAAATATTTTTGTCGTTTTCTCAGTCCGATAATAATTCCGTTGTGGGGTCCACCAATGATTGTGTCGTTATACGAATATTCCCTGTTAAAACGAATATTCCCCGACCAATCGAATATTATATAACAACTTGCGTACTTTGCAAAATTTATAAATATTACCCACAACTATAACATTATATCAAATTAACTCCATAATATTCAAAAATGATATTTATAGAAAATTCATCTTTATTTATAAAAGTTGAGGTCTTACAACACATGTAACCATATAATATAAATATTATTAAAATAATTTAGTTTGGGAAATAGGTGGTAGCCAAACAAGGCCTTGTGGCCTTTGGCTTATTCTAACTGACGCGAGCCTTTTTGTGTTTTTCACCGGACGAACGTGGGAGTCAGTATATGTGGGTTACGCGTCTTATTTTTTTTCCTAAGGCTTGTTAACATAGAAATACAGAGAAGAAGGGGATACACAGAGAATTGAGAGTGAGAAATTGAGAGAGTAATCTCTGTGGTTTTGACCAAGAGGAAGGAGAGATTCACCATCTTGTGATTAGCATATAATCAAGAGGATTAAGGTATAATTTATTCCTAAATTTCCAAGTTTTAGTTTTTTTATTTTAGTTCTATGTAATTGATTTTATTGATTTGTTGTTTCAAACGTTGTTTATATGATGAGGATTATGTTGTAGAATCTGTTTTCATCATATATGAGTGTTGTATTAGTTATAAAATTCATGTAAATTGGTGGTAGTAAAAAATTTCAAATAACAGTGTCTTTCTTTATGAAAATTGGCCTTAGAAAGTACAAAATTTGATACCCTATATGTGTTATAATCTGTAATTTGTTATTGGATTATGTTAGTAGGTTAAGAAACGAAAGCGGCATAGTTTAAATCATATCAATTGATTAAGAAACGAGTTCGTGGCGATCAAATTCGCTAAAAGTGTAAAATATGGTTTTGATTCTTCAAATTCGTGTTTATGTGTTGTTTATGTGGTTAGAATGGTGTATAGCATGCTTAACTATGTTATTACAAGGTTTTAGATGTTGAAGTTTGGTGAATTTATGTGGAATTGAGATTTTTGGTCTATAACAGAGTCTAATTTCACGTTCTGTAAAACTAAAACTGATGTGTCGCGCGGGCACGCTGTCTCTTGGCACGGGCACGCTGCTGCCGCGCGGGCACGCTATAACCCAGTGTAAAACTGGCGCGGCAGCGCTAGTGGGCAGTTAGACCCAGAATTGAACTGTTAACAGCATAGCTTGGAAATTGTTAACCTGGCTTATGTTAATGATTGTAGAGGAACTTAAAAATGTGTTATAAGATATAACAACATGTTGTAATCACAACGTTGAATCTATAGACTATGAATTAGTAAGTTGTGTAATGAATCAAATGTGATGTTTTCAAAAGTTAAAGATAAATGATAAGAGATTTATGTTAGTTTATTGTGAGATTTCAGATTCGTTAAAGGTGTTAACCAACATAGTTAGATGTTAAGTTAAGGTTATGACTTAAGTGATGGTTTAAACCCCTAAAGTTAATATTCATACAACTAATTGTTATTGCGATTCCAACGATACGTGTAGGGTAATTGGAGAACAATATTACATTTGTGTAGCTTACATACAAGGCAAGTTTTCTGACTCTATCTTATTATTATTGAGGAAGTTTCTAAACCTTACCTCTTTTTATTGAGCAAGCCTAATCTATATTGCATATGTTGGTACAAGCTCTTGTAACCTAATTCGTTACCTCGAGCGAATTTTACTTTTCTAAATTTTGATATTATTATTCAAAGCATATATTGTTCTAATACATCAATTCAGATGAGATTGTTCTAATTCTTTTGGATATAGCACTTTGCATGTGTATCATGTTTATTCAGTTATATATCGTTGATATCCGATCTTTGACTTTGATAGCCTTGTTCAGTTATACATTCTTGTATTAAACCTTCAAGTAGTAAGCAAACTCTTATTGATTGAGTTAATCTATAATTGTATAGTGTTCTAAAATTATAAAATCACTAATAAGCTAGTTCCAAACTAAACTTTCTTTAGTGCGAAAATTCTAAATCCAAACTGAGACGAACAACCCTAACATATGGGACTTTGTACGTGTAACGTTTAGATGTTTGTGCACAATACATGGTACAAAGGGCTGATCCCCCTAAGTACGTTAAGAAGAGTCTGTATAGTCTAAATGACTGTTAAGGTTGAGGTAATAATACCTAAACACCGGAGACATAGTTCGTGGTCTTAAGACCTTCAGATATTAAACTCGAACTTGTTTTCTATTTTGATTCGTAGAACAAGTTCATTATCGTTCAGCACTCGTTGTTCATCTTCATGATTGTTATCATTACTACTTTCTATATCAGTGAGCATTTGTTTGCTTACTCTTGCAATTAACACTGCCGCTAAAGTGGAGAAAATTGATGAGCCATCTACTAACAAAGAAAAGGGCAAAATGTCTAAGTGTTGAAGACTTATGAGAATTTTATTTTAATGAATTATGTTAAAGAATTGTTTTATTTTATAATGTATTCTGCAAACTGATGTAATAAATTTAAGGTTAGATTACCTGGGATTATTTTGAGATGATGATGTAACCCTTTAATGGGAAAAAATTATTGTTTAAGTTATTTAAATTATGTCTTTATCCTTTATTATGGGTAGTTAGATGTAATGGCTTTGGATAGTGAACACTAAATCTTGTGGGAATGGAGTACCCAGATTTGGGGGCGTCACAGCTGCCTACGTACTCCCATTAATGAGGGGAGATCAGGTCTTTCGTAGTTCCAGCTTGGCCGAGACTTAACTGGCTTGATTTTTGCTTTTTTACTTTTTTTGATTTTTTGATATTTACATTCATGGAAAATAAAAGGCATAATGCTAAGAAAGTGATAATGTCCCAACATCTCCTAGAACTCGTAACTTTCCTTTGGATCTACGACTTCCTGGCTAGTTGAGGCCTGATAGTTAGTTGTCAGTGGTTATATTGCCTTCGAGGCTCGTGATAGAGGTTACCTCTTGATTCCGAATATCTTCAATCATGACCATAACTTAATCGTCTCCTGGTTCGCCATATCTCTCGGGGATTCTTAGACTGGACTCATCTCAAAAAGGGATGAACTCTTGATTCCACGATAGGCTGGCTTCCCGACAACATCACCACCTTTTTCTTCATCTGTTCCTTCACCTTTTTCATGGGCCTGAGAGGATTTGACTATGAAATCTCTCTTGAACTGTTGTTGTATTCCTCACAATGAACTTTTCTTTTTGGCTTTTTCTGCACTGGGAAGGATCAGTATTTTCTCCTCATCATCCAGAAAGGTAAAATCATGAATGTGGTTGCTAACTTTTGGCAATAGAATGTTTGAAAGTTGTGGAGGAATTTCCTTAGGGGAATGTCTTGTTTCCTCTTCCACTCCCCTCATTATGATGGTTTTAACTTGTGTTCCGCCAGGATTGGGGCTCATAGCCATCACTTCCTTTGAACTGTCTGTCTCAAGCGAAAATCTTAAGCTCTTCATTTCCATTTCGCCTTTTTTGGTTATGGGGATTTCTATCTTCAGTTCTCCATTATCAATGAGATTCGAATTTTATGCTTTAGAGACCAATATTCTTCAGTTGCATGTCCAGGTCATTTAGAATGGTAGAGACATATCTTGGTGGAATCATAGCTTTACATCTCGGGATTTATAGGAAGCAGCAACTCATAAATCTTTCCTTCTCTTATCAAACAGTGTAGCATTTCTTCATTTGATTTGTTTAGAGGAGTGAATTGTCGGTCTCTTTTGGAGGTTGTTTGATCTTTCTTCTTTGAGAATTCATATTCCCCCGAGCGATTTTTCCGCTGCTAAGATTTTCTAGTAATTTTATCATTCCACTTTTCTTGTCCTTTCAGCCTGCTTTGATCTTCTTCATTTAGCTGGCTCATCCTGGAGGGATATAGGTTTGAATTCTGGTTAACTTCTCTTTTCTCTTGGCTTTTTGATAGTTGAGTGAAAAGTTTCCTTGTAACCTGATGTTGGCGCACTACCAGATTGGCTACCAGAGTTACTTGATGTTGGATCGTCTCCAATTTTTGCATCACTGTCATACCCTCATTCGGAATTCCCACTCTAGGACATTTGTTCTGCTCTTTTCGGGGTATTCCTCCATCCTTCGTAAGTACTTATGATTTGGATACATTTTGATATTTCCTGACCCGATCATGTATACTCCCTCTGTATCATTCTGTAACAGAAGGTTCGTGTTGACATTTGGTTGGTCAGGTTGTTGGACCATAACATCACCACTTTCAATCAGATTTTTGATTTTATATTTTAAGGACCAACAATTTATGTATAGTGTCCTGGAAACCCTAAGTGGTAAGCACATCTCTGGCTTGGGTTGTATCTTTTGCTTTTTGGATCAAGAAGTGGATCCAATTCGATAATTTTCCTCTAATTGATTAATAACGCCAAGATGTTTTCAAGGGAATCGTCTAATGGAGTGAACACCCGATTTTCTATTCATTCAAATTTTCTCTTTCTGTCCTGGCATTGATTGAATGCAGCCTATTGTTGAAATGGCAGATTGCTTTGCTTCTTCTAAATGGGGAAACTATAGGTTGATCTATTAGCTTGCCCCTGTAAAACAAGGGATACATCTTCATTGCCTCTCTTGGATACCCTATTTGGAGTGCTCGCATAGCTTCCAGACTATATATGTTCGGAGACTACTTCCAAGGCTGCGACGTCTTTTATCTTGCCCGCTTTTAGACCCATATATGCCATTTCACCATGTTTGATCATATCCGAGAATTGCTTTCTTATTCCTGCTAGGTTCCTCTCATAGTAAGGTGCCTATTGAATGTCTATGAAAGTCATTACCATTTCAATTTCTGTCAATGGTGGGCTAATTTGTGATGTCATACGCCTCCATCTTTGGGCATATTCACGGAAAGACTCAGTACTTTACTTTTTAACTTTAGTCACTTGGTATCGATCCGGTGCCATTTGTGACTGAAAATTATACTAATTTAGGAAGTTGTGGGCTAATTCTTACCAGTTGTGGTTTTGGCATTGTCAAGTCGAGCATACCAGGCTTCAGCCTCTCCAGTTAGTTTTTTTTGGAATAACTACATTCTAAGATTTTCATTTTCTGCATAAGACCCCAACTCGTCAATGTATACTTATAGGTGCGTGTAGGGATCGCCTACCCCATTGTACTTTTCAAACTCCGGGACTTGGAATTTGCTAGGAAATCGAGCCCCTGAAATATGCAGAGATATGAATAACTGACACTTCCAAGGTTTCCAGTCCCTTTGATTGATCGGATGGTTTCCTCTATTTGTTGGACTTTCTTTCTTATATCCCCAGTTTCTCGATCATCCTTGAGGTTGGTAATTTTAGGGGTTTTGTTGGTTCATTTATTGGAATGAGTTTCAGGTATCTGTACTTCCCCCTTTTTGTCAGCACTTTGATTGCCATCTTGTGAGGAGGACTCTGTTTGATTGGGCACTGTCAGTCCCTGAGTGCTTTTACTTTGTTCTTTAAGAAGGATAGCCAATTTTGTTATTTGATTCTTAAGTCCCTCAAACTCCGCTTGGGACACAGAATCCGGATCAGATTAGACACTTTCAGTCATGTCAGTGGATGGGAAGTATCTTACCTGTATGACCCCAACTTTTTATGAATAAAGATTTAATTTTCTCTAAATATTATTTTGAATAGTAAGGTGTTGATTTGATATAATGCTATAGTTATGGGTGATATGTGTAAATTTTGCAAAGTAAGCAAGTTGTCATAAAATATTCGTTTAGTCGGGGAATATTTTTTTTGTCGGGGAATATTCGTACGACGGCGCAATCATTAGTGGACCACATACCGGAATAACTATCGGATATAGAAAGCGATAAAAATAACATTTTTCTAAAAAAATAATGACAAGACTTTTACCGTTAAACTGTTGAAATACCCGGTGATAAAAGTACGGTAATACGCGTTGTTGCACATTAGCGCACGGTATTGCACATTATCTTTGATTATTGATACTTACGTAGGAAGTTACTCAGTTTCATTCAATAATTGCCACAGTAGTTGCTGCATAGTATCTCATATTATTGATTCAATTATTGTTACAGTATCATCTGCATAATATTTTATATTATTAAATCAATAATTGAGACGACACAGTTATTCATATTATTATTTGTATTATTAAAAATGTCTAGAAAGTTCTGTCGAGGAAATGAGTTTGGTTATTTAATTGTGTGCCAGTAAGGAGAAATCCTTATCGGAAAGCACCCTCTTTCTTGGGAACGATCTGATTGTCAATATTGTGATTTATAATATTGAATGATGAATAATTGTTGAAAGATTAAAAATGTGTTCATTGAAGATAAGTGATTTGTGGTAAATATTTATTCAATTTTTGATATAAATAAAGGGGTTTGTCATGAGACGTTTGTTGTAAGTTTGACTTTTTATTATATGGGGAGGCGTGCTAATTTTTCAGACCATCAATTGAAGTTTTAATAGTAAATCAATATGGACCGTCCGTTTTAATAGTAAATCAATATGGATTGTTCGTGAATTAATTATTATTTAGTCCATTCTCTTATAAATAGAAACTCATTTCTTTCTTCTATCTCACCAATTCACTAAAACTGTAAGACCCCAACGTATTAATGAATAAAATTAAATTTCCTCTATTTATTATTGTGAATAATAAGGTGTTAAGTTGATATAATATTTTGGTTATGAGTGAAATGTGTAAATTTTGTAAAATAAACAAGTGGTTATAAAATATTTATTGTTGTCGGGGAATATTCGTTTGGTCGTGGAATATTCTTTTTGTCGGGGAATATTCGTACGACGGCGCAGTCATTTGTAGGCCCCATAACAGAATGACTGTCGGATGAAGAAAATGACAAATTTGAGTTTTTATAAATAACGGTGTAGTTGTTACCGTTAACACTGTTGGAATACCCGGTGGTTAAAATACAGTAATACGCGTGGTTGCACAGTAGCACACGATTTTGCATAGTATTTTTAAATTATTGATCCTTACGTAAGAAGGCACTACTCAATAATTGTTATAGTAGTTACTGTTCAATATTTTATTTTATTGATTCAATAATTGATGCGTTGATATTTTATATTATTGTTGTTTCAATAATTGTTAATGCACATTATTTCCCATTATCATATCAATAATTCATATTATTTGAATAATATTATTAGATAGCATTATTGGCAATGTCTAAAAAGTTCTGTCTAATGAGAGGTTTGGTCACATAATTGTGCTAGAGTAAGGAGAAATCCTTATTGGAAAGCCCCCTCTTTCCTGGGAACGGCCTTGTTGTCATAAATGTGATTTTGTATTATTAATTGTGAATAATTAATTATTGATTCATATGATAAGGAAATATTTATTTTATGTGAATATAAATGTTGGATATATTTTGTGGTTAAAAATGAACGAGTTAATATTGAAGTGTTTTATCAGTATTTTTGTCGGAATGGAGGTATTAAAAATCAATCAGGGTTTTTGAGATATATTGCGGGGGTTATAATTTTTAATCCGACCGTTGGATCATTGTGATTTTTGATATGTTATACATATATAAGTTGAGTATATATCCATAAATTTTGAACCGTTAAAAATGAACGTATGATTTGTTATGAATTTTAAGAGATGACTGGTTCAGAAATTGTTGAAGTTTCGGAATTTATCATTTTGGTAGAAAATTCTAGAATTTATGGGCCCCACTTTTGGTTGGTGAGAAATGTGCTGAAATTTTTATTCAAATGTGGTGGGTGAGAATAGTAGCAGGTAAAGCCATCAGGTTACAGGTCAAGTCTGCTTCGGCGTGCTAATATTTTCCTATAAATAGAGGGATAAATTAGAATTAAAAATCACACCAGAAATAAGTTTTCTCTCTTTCTCTCTCTAGATTATTGAATATATTTTGTGAGTATTTAGATACTTTGTGAGTTTTTATTCATCCGTACAAGTTTCCTTCAGCCTTATACCGATATTCCGATCAGAAGTACTGATATTTTGAGGTAAGGGGTGCTATATTCTTCTTAAAATGATATTTTCTTCAATATCATTATACCGAAATGTTGGTATGAAATTTTTATCAAATTTAGAATTTTTTGTGTCTGAGTTACTATTCACGTATACGGCACTATTCACGAATACGACACTATTCACCGAAAAATAAATTTTTTTTCTTTTTGTCCAAGTTGTCTATTATGGTTACTATCTTTGATTGTATCCATGTTTTGATCTTTATTTTTGAATTCTGCTTTAAAATTGGTTATTATGGAGTATTATTGAACTTGGATAAACTGTAATACGAATCCCTAATATTTGTTCTTTTATCTCACTAGATTCGTTCTCTTTAAAATATTTTTCATCATCCTCAGTCCTAAATGATGATACTACGGAATATCTTTGGCGTGTAGTGCAAAGATGTATGATTACCTGATGAATATCTTTGGCCTGTAGTGCAAAGATGAACAGGTGTTGAGATGAACATAACCAACTGGTGATACAAATGAATATCTTTAGCTTGTAGTGCAAAGATGAATATTTGATTCAAGATGTATATTGATTGATGTTACAGGGATAAAATATTGATGATGGACTTTTAAATCATAGAAGATAGTAGAATTCTTTCTCTACTTGACTCTTCTAATGGATTGTTGTTTCTGCTGTAGTTGTTGATCTAAAACTTGTTGTCTATTATATTTTATCAGATTTTTCCTGTTGAAGACTAACGATAATTTGTTGTATATTATCTTAGTCATAATATTCCTTATTGGGCTAGTTGAGCTCACCCTTTTTGTTCCATTTTCTTCTCAGGAGGAGATAGTATAGTAGGAACTAGTCGGGGTATGGAGTGACGGTTTTAGAAAGTTGTTTAGCAGTCCTCACTATATTTTTAAAATAGTGTATCAATAATTGTAATGAGGACTCCTTTTGAGTTTTTATACTCTCTATTTGTATTCAAACTCACAGTATATGTGTTGTCGTATTTTGCACGACAATTGTATTACTGAGGTTGTATTTATTTTTGTACCATGTATTTGGCGACTCAGAATGGGTGATGTATACCTGTTTTGGGGGCGTCACAGTTGGTATCAGAGCTATAAGTAAAGAGCCCCGAGCCTCTCGCTTGTGAATTCTTGTTGATGGGGGATGCACCGAAGCCAGACTCTCCGTAGGGGACGCCGTTCTGCGATGGCAAACTGATAGGTATCAATGTGAGGTGTTGTCCACTGATGGGACATGAGTCACAGTTGGTATCAGAGCTTAGGGATATGATCCCTGGCTGAGATGTGAGACAAGAACTAGGAGGGGAGAGACAGGGAATTCTTTCGCTAGTATGACCTGACTAAGTTTATTTGGTATTTGTTTGGTCGGTCAGAATATAGGGATAATATGTTGCATGTCAATTAACCCTTATTTTGTGACAGTATTTGAAAATGACATCCGAGAATGTTGAGAATAGCAATAGAGCACAGAAAATAGTTGAGCCACCACAGATCAATACTCAGGATAATGTGCATTAGGAAGGCAACAATCCTCAGGTGAACAACGGCAGTGACCAAATGATGAACGACGGTACGTTTAGGAGCTTTTTAGAATTTATGCAATACCAAACGAGAGAGACTCATGTTCATAATGCAGGTGAAAACACTAGCAACCCACGGTTGGTCACCGCTAAGCAGTTCAAGGAGCTAGGACCACCGGAGTTTTTGGAAAAGCCAGAATCACTTAAGGCAAAGACATGGATAAAGCAGATCACCAAGATATTTAATGTCTTGAAATGTTCAGAGGAGCAAAAGGTTCCATTCGCCACCTTTATGTTGCGTGAAGAAGCAGATCATTGGTGGGAATCTGTAAAACGTACCCAGCCTGACGCACTCAAGATTTCTTGGGAGAAGTTCTAAGAATTGTTCAACGACAAGTACTTTTCCGAAAGTATTCGTCACGTGAAGGAAGTGAAATTCATCAAGTTGGAGCAAAACAATATGACCGTGTCGCAGTACGAAGCTAAGTTTACCGAGTTGTCCCGGTTTGCATCCCACTTAGTTGATAATGAGGAGAGAATGACGCGAATATTTCTAAGAGGTTTGAAACCCAAGATACGTCAATACCTAATTTCTCACAAACTGTGTTTGTATTCAGATGTTGTAAATAGGACTCAGTTATTGGAGCACGATAACGAGTCAACCCAACCAAGAGAAAGCAGCCGGCAAAATAATAATACCAATGGTAGCAGTCAGCGAAGCGGTGATAACAATCGTGGAGGAAATTATCATGCCAAGAATGGTAACCACTTCGGTGGTAATCATGGCCAAGATAATAGAAGTGGAAACTTCAAGAAGAGGAGGTTCAATAATGATGGAAAGACAGCAACACCAACACCCGTTTCAAAAGAATAAGAACGACCACCGGTCGTATGTTTCAAATGCGGACAAGAGGGACACATCCATCCAAACTGTACGCAGCAACCCAAAGTATGTTTCAATTACGGAAGAGAAGGTCACCTAGCTCGATTTTATCCTGTAGTGAAGTCAAGTCCAGCGGATAGTGATGCCAAAGGATGCCCTAGACAAGTCAAAGTAAGTAAGGGCG
This sequence comes from Panax notoginseng, assembly GCA_016801055.1. Lineage (NCBI taxonomy): Eukaryota > Viridiplantae > Streptophyta > Magnoliopsida > Apiales > Araliaceae > Panax > Panax notoginseng. Next base: position 119,822,949 of record CM029021.1, on the reverse strand, counting down.
TTTGTCGAGGAACCCGAACGAAGTTATCACGGGTAAGTTAATCATAAACTCTTACAAAGTTTATACCTTATTCAATATCGGTTCTACATATTCTTTTATTTCTCCTACTTGCGCTCAACGTTTAAATTTGACCCCAGTATAAAACCCATTTCTAAAACCCTTAAAATATTTCTTCACCTAAAACAAACGTATTATGCGTTGAAGACGTTGGCTCGAGCTGTTGAAGATTACGACTATACCATTCAATACCATCGTGGGAAAAGCGAACGTGGTAGCTGACGCATTGAGCAGAAGATCGTATGCATTTACGAGTGCGAATATACGAACCTACGTGAAGATAGCAAATATACGATTAGAACCGACTTTAAATCGATAAAGTTAAAGCAGCTCAAGCTACAGACTCAGAGCTGATGAATGTGAAGAAGAAGGTTCAAGAGGGCGTTATTCTAGGAGCAAGAGTCGATGAAGAGAGAAAATCTCAACTCTCGATTTTATTGGTCTATTTGAAATCCTCAATCGAGTAGGAACTGTGACCTATAGACTCGTTTTAAACGCCAAGTATGTCGCGTGTTCATAACGTTTATTTCGTATCGATGTTACGTAAATATATGGATGATCCGAACCACATTATTGATTAAGAACCGGACGAAATAGCGGAAGATTTAACGTATAACGAGATATCTCAAGAGTTAGAATCTGAAATGAAGTCAAGGTATCCCCATATGTTCGGCATATCAGGTACGTACGTAAATTTCGGGGACGAAATTTCATAAGGAGGGGGTTGTAAGACCCCAACTTATTAATGAATAAAATTAAATTTTCTCTATTTATTATTATGAATAATAAGGTGTTAAGTTGATATAATATTTTGGTTATGGGTGAAATGTGAAAATTTTACAAAATAAACAAGTGGTTATAAAATATTCATTGTTGTCGGGAAATATTCGTTTGGTCGTGGAATATTCTTTCTGTCGGAGAATATTCGTACGACGGCGCAGTCATTTGTGGGGCCCATAACAGAATAACTGTCGGATGAAGAAAATGACAAATTTAAATTTTTATAAATAACGACATAGTTGTTACAGTTAACACTGTTGGAATACCCGGTGGTTAAAATACAATAATACGCGTGGTTGCACAGTAGCACACGGTTTTGCACAGTATTTTTGAATTATTGATCCTTACGTAAGAAGGCACTACTCAATAATTGTTATAGTAGTTACTGTTCAATATTTTATTTTATTGATTCAATAATTGTTGCATTGATATTTTATATTATTGTTGTTTCAATAATTGTTACTGCATAGTATTTCCCATTATCATATCAATAATTCGTATTATTTGAATAATATTATTAGATAGCATTATTGGCAATGTCTAGAAAGTTCTGTCTAAGGAGAGGTTTGGTCACCTAATTGCGCGTCAGTAAGGAGAAATCCTTATTGAAAAGCCCCCTCTTTCCTGGGAACGGCCTGGTTGTCATAAATATGATTCTGTAATATTAATTGTGAATAATTAATTATTGATTCATATGATAAAGAAATATTTATTTTATATGAATATAAATGTTAGATATATTTTGTGGTTAAAAATGAACGAGTTAATGTTGAGGTGTTTTATCAGTATTTTTGTCAGAATGGAGGTATTAAAAATCAATCAGGATTTTTGAGATATATTGTGGGGGTTATAATTTTTAATCCGACCGTCGGATCGTTGTGATTTTTAGATATGTTATACATATATAAGTTGAGTATATATCCATAAATTTTGAACCGTTAAAAATGAACGTATGATTTGTTATGAATTTTAAAAGATGACTGGTTCAGAAATTGTTAAAGTTTCAGAATTTATCATTTTGGTGAAAAATTCTAGAATTGGTGGGCCCTACTTTTGGTTGGTGAGAAATGTGCTGAAATTTTTATTCAAATGTGGTGGGTGAGAATAGTAGGAGGTAAAGCCATCAGGTTGCAGGTCAAGTCTGCTTCGGCGTGCTAACATTTTCTTATAAATAGAGGGCTAAGTTTGAATTAAAAATCACACCAGAAACAAGTTTTCTCTCTTTCTCTCTCTAGATTATTGAGTGTATTTTGTGAGTATTTAGATACTTTGTGAGTTTCTATTCATCAGTGCAAGTTTCCTTCAGCCTTATACCGATATTCCGATCAGAAGTACTGATATTTTGAGGTAAGGGGTGTTATATTCTTCTTAAAATGATATTTTCTTCAATATCATTATACCGAAATATTGGTATGAACTTTTTATCAAATTTAGAACTTTTTGTGTCGGGGTTACTATTCCCGTATACGGCACTATTCACCGAAAAATAAAATTTTCTTCTTTTTATCTAAGTTGTCTATTATGATTACTATCTTTGATTGTATCCATGTTTTGATCTTTATTTTTGAACTCTGCTTCAAAATTGGTTATTATGGAGTATTATTGAACTTGGATAAACTGTAATACGAATCCCTAATATTTGTTCTTTTATCTCACTGGATTCGTTCTCTTTAAAATATTTTTCATCATCCTCAGTCCTAAATGATGATACTACTGAATATCTTTGGCCTATAGTGCAAAGATGTATGATTACCTGATGAATATCTTTGGCCTGTAGTGCAAAGATGAACAGGTGTTGAGATGAACATAACCAACTGGTGATACAAATGAATATCTTTGGCTTGTAGTGCAAAGATGAATATTTGATTCAAGATGTATATTGATTGATGTTACAGGGATAAAATATTGATGATAGACTTTTAAATCTTAGAAGATAGTAGAATTCTTTCTCTACTTGACTCTTATAATGGATTGTTGTTTTCGCTGCAGTTGTTGATCTAAAACTTGTTGTCTATTATATTTTATCAAATTTTTTCCTGTTGAAGACTAACGATAATTTGTTGTATATTATCTTAGTCATAATATTCCTTACAGGGCTAGTTGAGCTCACCCTTTTTGTTCCATTTTCTTCTCAGGAGGAGATAGTTTAGCAGGAACTAGTCGGGGTATGGAGTGACGGTTTTAGAAAGTTGTTTAGCAGTCCTCACTATTTTTATAAAATAGTGTATCAATAATTGTAATGAGGACTCCTTTTGTGTTTTTATACTCTCTATTTGTATTCAAACTCACAGTATATGTGTTGTCGTATTTTGCACGATAATTGTATTACTGAGGTTGTATTTGTTTTTGTACCATGTATTTGACGACTCAGAATGGGTGATGTATACCTGTTTTTGGGGCGTCACAAAAACTGTAGAGAGAGAAACTATAGAGAGAATAAGAGAGAAAGAATAAGAGTATTCTGCTACTACACTATTGCATTATCCAATCTTCTACTAAGGTAAGGGGTATTATTTCTTTTGTATTCGTAAAGGATGGTATTTACTTCATACTGATAAGGGTTGTCATTCCATTCCTTATTAATCTGTGCGAATAATCTGTCTACGCGGATTACCGCATGCCTGGTGAATAACCCGTTGTATTCATTCTTTATTAATCTGCGGGAATAACCTGTCTACACGGATTACTGCATGCATGGTGAATAAACCTTCGTACTCATTCTTTATTTTTGGAAATGATCTGTCCACGCGGATTACCGCATGACGGGCGAAAATCCATTTGCAGATTCGTATATTATTTCACACTCGTATGAGATATCATTTTTTTGTACTCATCAAGGGATATCGTCTTCTTTCATATTTTTCCATTTATGGTATGAATTTATTGTTTGTTTCCATAACCTTATTATTAAATTGTGAAAACCCTTGAAATTAGTAGAATATTCTTAATAATTTGTGTTTCATCTAGTATCATTTTACTTTTGGTCTGAACTTTTTTATTCAAATTTAAATCTTTTCATGGCGGGGTACTATTCATTTAGGATACTATTCATTTGTGATACTTTTTATTCGAGTACTATTCATCTGAGGTACTATTCATTCAGGGTACTATTCACGATAAAATTTAGTTTCTTTTCTTTATCCAAATTATCTTTAAAATTTGAATCTTAAATATCATTCTTGAATTTTACTCCACAATTGGTAATCATGTTGACAATTTAGACATTCTTGAACTCTAGATAAATTGAATTATAAATATCTAATATTTATCATTGATCTCACTTGATTGATTCTGTAAGACCCCAACTTTTTACGAATAAAAATTTAATTTTCTCAAAATATTATTTTGAATAATAAGGTGTTAATATGATATAATGTTATAGTTATGGGTGATATGTACAAATTTTACAAAGTAAGTAAGTTGTCATAAAATATTCGTTTGGTCGGAGAATATTCTTTTTGTAGGGGAATATTCGTACGACGGCGCAATCATTGGTGGACCCCACAACGGAATAACTGTCGGATATAGAAAGCGACAAAAATAATATTTTCATATAATAACAGCAAAAAATTTACCGTTAAACTATTGAAATATATCCGATGATAAAGTACAGTAATGCGCATTTTTGCACAGTAGCACACAGTATTGCACATTATCTCTGATTATTGATACTTACGTAAGAAGTCACTCAGTTTCATTCAATAATTTCTACAGTAGTTGCTATATAGTATCTCATATTATTGATTCAATTATTGTCATAGTATCATCTCTATAATATTTTATATTATTAAATTAATAATTGAGATGACACAGTTATTCATATTATTATTTTCATTATTGACAATGTCTAGAAAGTTCTGTCGAGAAAAGGGGTTAGGTTATTTAATTGTGCGCCAATAATGATAAATCCTTATCGAAAAGCCCCCTCTTTCCTAGGAATGATCTGGTTGTCAATATTGTAAGTTATAATATTATTGATGAAGAATTGTTGAAAGATTAAAAATGTATTGATTGAAGATAAAGTGATTTTTGGTAAATAATTATTCAATTTTTGATATAAATAAGAGGTTTGTTATGAGACATTTATTATAAGTTTGGTTTATTCTATAGGACTCATAGGTCATCATCTAAGAGTTACTTTTTCCAATAGTACTTGCATTTACCAGACGTCAAGCCACTTGCCTTTTCACATTACAGGCGTCAAATCACTTGTCATTTCACATTACCAGTCGTCAAGCCACTTGCCTCTTCACATTGCAAGGGCTAAGCTAGAAATCTTCTATAAATAGAAGCTTATTTCTTCTTTCATTCTCACCAATTCACTAAGATTCACAAGAGAAAACTATAGAGAGAGAATAAAGGAGAAAGAAGAAGAGTATTCTGCTACTACACTATTGCAGTATCCAATATCCTACTAAGGTAAGGGGTATTTTTTTTCGTATTCATAAAGGATATTATTTTCTTCATACTCATAAGGGTTGTCATTACATTCCTTTCTAATCTGTGGGAATAACCTTTCTACGCGGATTATCGCATGTATGGTGAATAACCCTTCGTATTCATTCTTTATTAATTTGTGGGAATAACCTGTCTACACGGATTACTGCATGCCTAGTGAATAACCCGTTGTATTCATTCTTTAATCTGTGGGAATAACATGTTTATGCAGATTACCGCATGCATGGTGAATAACCCTTCGTACTCATTCTTTAATTGTGGAAATGATCTGTCTACGCGGATTACCCATGACGGGTGAAAATTCATTTGCAATTTCGTATATTATTTCTTTTCATAATCCTAAATCTAAACTTACTATGGTAAGTATTGCTTCTATAATTCCTGAAATGATTAGAAATTCCTTGAGATTTGCGCTTCATCTAATATCATTTCATTGGAATATTGGTCTGAACTTTCTTATTAAATTTCAATATTTTCATTCGGGGTACTATTCACTCGGGGTACTATTCATTCGGGTACTATTCACGACAAAATTAGTTTCTTTTCTGTCTTAATTATTTTTGATACATGAATATCATTCTTGAATTTTACTCCACAATTAGTTATCACGTTGGCAATTTGGACATTCTTAAACTATGGATAAATTGAATTATAAATCTCCAATATTTATCTTTGATCTCACTTGATAGATTTCTTATATCATTGTCATCATACTCATGCTTATATCATGGTGAAAGTCATCTTTACCCCGTAGTGCATAGATGGATTGTTGATTGGTATGATTATGACCAGGAATTGTGTACTAGTATAATCATGACCTGTAATGTTACAGACAAATGTTGTGGTGAAAGTCCTCTTTGGCCTGTAGTGCATAGAAGGACAGTTGTTTGTCATGATCATGACCACTAGTGTAAGACCCCAACTTTTATGAATAAAGATAAATTTTTCTCTAAATATCATTTTGAATAATTATGGTATGGATTTGTTATAATATTATAGTTGTGGGTAGTATTTACAAATTTTGCAAAGTATGCAAGTTGTTATAAAATATTTGATTGGTCGGGGAATATTTGTTTTAACAGAAAATATTCGTACGACGACACAATCATTGGAGGACTCCACAACGAAATTATTGTCGGAGTTAGAAAACGACAAAAAATTCTTTTTATAAAAATAACGGCGAAAGTTTTACTGTTAACTGTTGAAATACCCGGTGATAAAAGTATAGTAATACGCGTGGTTGCATAGTAGCACACGGTATTGATTATTGATGGTTATGTGAGAAGTCACTCAGTTATACTCAATTATTGCTACAGTAATTGCTGCATAGTATCTCACATTATTTGATTCAATTATTGTCACAATATTTTATATTATTAAATCAATAATTGAGATGGCAAGTTATTCATATTATTATTTTCATTTTTGATAATATCTAGAAAATTCTGTCGAGGAGAGGGGTTTGGTCACCTAATTGCGCGCCAATAGGGAGAAATCCTTATCGGAAAGCTCCCTCTTTCCTTGGAATGATCTGGTTGTTAATATTGCAACTTATATTATTGATGAATAAATGTTGTTAAAATTATTGAAGGGATTTTTATAAAGTATTTGTTATAAATTTTGCTTATTAAATGGACCTCCACCTACTCATTTTTCAAAATAGTGTGTGTTATGAGTATGATAATATATATATATATATATATATATATATATATATATATATATATATATATATATATATATATATATATATATATATATATATTAACTTGGGAAATGGGGGGGAGGGAACGTAAAAATGAGGGAATGTATATATATATTATAATAAGTTTTGTTTTTTTATGAAAAATAGAATATATTATATTTTATTATGCATAGTGCTTGCATAGTATCTGTATAGTGTTTGCATAGTAAATCAAAAAAATTACGGCGCCCGTGATTCCTACTGTTGGTCCGTGAATTTTTTTTCAACATAGTATCCTTCCATTCTCCTATAAATAGGATGCTTAGTTTAGAATTGAAAATCACACTAGAATCAGAGAATTCTTCTTCTATAATATTGAGTGTATTTGTTTAGAGTTTAAGGAAGTTTTGAGTGTAGAAAACAGTTCAAGTTTTCTTTAAGAATACCCCCGCCCTACCAGTTAGAAGTACTCTCTCTTTAAGGTAAGGGTTATTATTTTTGTTCAATATTCGTATGAAATAATATTTTCTTCCATACTCTGTAGTATGTGAGTAATATTATTTCGTTTCAGATTCCGAATTCTATACTTATTCTGTTAAATTATGGCTTCTATACTCCTTGAAATTAGTAGAATATCCTTGAAATTTGCGCTTCATCTAGTATCTTATCTTTTCAAGGAAATATTATTCTGACCAATCTTGATAATTTTTAATCTTTTCATGTTGGGGTACTATTCACGAGATACTATTCTCGAAGTACTATTCACCCGGGGTATTATTTATGACAAAAATTGATTTTTTTTTCCGTCCAAATCATTTTTGTTACAATATTATTCTTTAATTTTACTCCACAAAGTAGTATCATGTTGACAATTTGGACATTATTGAATTCTGGATAAATTAAATTATAAATCTTTAAAATTTATCCTTTACTTTTATTTAATTGAATTCTTATATCATTGTTATCATCCTCATGCTTATATTGTGATGAAAGTCATCTTTGGCCCGTAGTGCATAGATGGACTGTTGTTTGGTATGATTATGATCAGGGATCATTCGGTATAATCATGACCTGTAATGTTACAAATGATGTGGTAAATATCATCATTGGCCCGTAGTGCATTGATGGACAGTTGTTGACATGATCATGATCATTGGTGATAACACGAATATACTTGGTCCGTAGTGCATGGATAATTTGTGGAAGTGATACTAATGAATATCCTTGGCCCGTAGTGCATGGATAATTCAGTGATGTGGATTATTTATTGAGCTGAGTCTCAGCGATAAAATTGATGATAAACTTTTTAAATCATAGAAGATAGTAAATATCATGCTCTACTTAACTCTTCTAATGGATTTCTTGTTCCGCTGCAGTTAAACTTGATGTTTATTATATTTTATCAGTTTAACAATGTTGAAGGCTAACGCTAGTTTATTCTGTATTATCTTAGTCATAATATTTCTTATTAGGCTAGTTGAGCTCACCCTTTGTTTTCATTGTTCTCTTTAGGAAATGAGAACGTAGCCGGGACTAGTCGAGGAATGGAGTGATGGTCCGAGTTGGTGGTTGTAGTAGTCCTCACTATTCTATGAAATAGTGTAATAATAACTGTAATGAGGACTCCACTTAAGTATGGATATTGTCTAGATGACAATATTCGTGTTAGAACTCTCAGCTATATTTTGTCGTATTTTACACGACAGTTGTATAATTAAGTCTGTATTTGTATTCAGTACCATGTATTTGGTGACCCAAGATGGGTGATGTATACCTATTTTGGGGGCGTCACAGTTGGTATCAAAGCTTAGGGATATGATCCCTGGTTGAGATATGAAATTAGAACTAGGAGGGGAGAGACAGGTAATTCCTTCGCTAGTATGACCTACCTAAGCTTATTTGTTATTTAATTGGTCGGTCAAAATATAGGGATAATATGTGGCATGTCAAATAACCCTTGTTTTGTGGCAGTGTTTGAAAATGACATCCAAGAATGTTGAGATAAGCAATGGAATACATAAGATCGTTGAGTCACCAACGATCAATACCCAGGATAATGTGCATCAGAAAGGCAATAATCCTCAGGAAAATAACAACACCGACCAAATGATGAACGATGGGATGTTTAGAGACTTTATGCAATTCATGCAACATCAGGCGAGAGTGACTCCTGTTCAAAATGCAGGTGGAAACACTGGCAACTCACGGATGGTCACCGCTAAGCAGTTCAAGGAGCTGGGACCACCAGAGTTTTTGGGAAAGCCAGAACCACTTAAGACAGAGACGTGGATAAAGCAAATCACCAAGATATTTGATATCTTGGGATGCTCTGAGGTGCAAAAGGTTCCCTTTTCCACCTTCATGTTGCGAGGAGAGGCAGATTACTGGTGAGAATCTGTAAAACGTACTCAACATGTCGCACTAAAGATGTCTTGGGAGAAGTTCCAAGAACTGTTCAAGGACAAGTACCTGAAAGTATTCGTCACATGAAGGAGGTGGAATTTATCAAGTTAGAACAAAACAATATGATCGTGTCGCAGTACGAAGCTAAGTTTACCGAGTTGTCCTGGTTTGCATCCCACTTGGTTGATAATGAGGAGAGAATGACGCGAATGTTTCTGCGAGGTTTGAAACTTGAAATACGTCAATACCTCATTTCTCACAAACTGTGTTTGTATTTAGATGTTGTAAATAGGGCTTAGTTATTGGAGTGTGATAATTATTCGACCCAACCAAGAGATAGCAGTCGACAAAACGATAATACCAGTGGTAGCAGTCATCAAAGCGGTGACAAAAAATGTGGAGGGAATCAACATGTCAGAAATGGTAACCACTTCGGTGGTAATCATGGCCAAGACAATAAAAGTGGAAATTTAAAGAAGAGGAGATTCAATAATGATGGAAAGACGTCAGCACCAGCACCCGTTGTTAAGGAAGGAGAACGACCACCGATCGTATGCTTCAAATGTAGAGGGGAGGGACACATCAATCCAAACTGCACGATGCAGTCCAAAGCATGTTATAATTACGGAAGAGAAGGTCACCTAGCCTGATTTTGTCGTGCAGTGAAGCCAAGTTCAGTTGAGATGGTGACACCAAATGCCGTCCTAGACAAGTCGAAGCCGGTACTTCAAGGGAAAGCATTTTTGTGACCTCCCAAAAAGCGAGGAACCCGAACAAAGTTATCACGGGTAAGCTAATCATAAACTTTTACGAAGTTTATACCTTATTTGATATCGGTTCTACCCATTCTTTTATTTCTCCTACTTGCGCTCAATGTTTAAATTTAACTCTAGAGATATTAGACTTTGACTTATCTATTAAAACTCTGTTGGGAGAAATCTTTATTATATCCACTGTTTATAAGTCTTGTTTGATTCAAATCGGCACCCGCACGTTACCTGTTGATCTTATTTCTTTGAAAATACTTATATTCGATGTGATTTTAGGAATTGATTAGTTAACTAATCATCATGCTAAAATTGATTGTTTTCTTAAGATTGTTAGCTTTTATATTCCTAGCCAACCTGTTATGCGAATTCAAGAAACCAAATCACTAAAGTCAATCACTGTCATATCAAGCCATAAAGCTATTCGTTTATTGAAAAACGGATGTCAAGCTTTCTTAGCCCATGTTATGGATTTAAACAAAAATACCTTAGATTTGAATGATATTTCTATTGTTAATAAATTTCCTGACGTATTCCTTGACATATGAAATCGAATTTTGTATCGACCTTGAACCCGGTACAAAATGCATTTCCAAAGTCCCATATTGAATGGCTCCTATTGAACTCCAGGAGTTAAAAATCCAACTGCAATAGTTGTTAGATATCGGTTTCATTCGTCCTAGTACGTTTCCTTGGGGTGCTCCTGTTCTATTCGTAAAGAAGAAAGATAGAAGTATGCGATTTTGTATTGACTATCGGGAGTTGAATCATGTCACCATCAAAAATAGGTATCCGTTGCCTTGCATTGATGACATATTTGACCAGTTGCAAGGTGCTAAATTCTTCTCAAAGATTGATCTTCGTTTCGGATATCATCAGTTAAAGATTAAAACTGATGACATTCCAAAGACTGCCTTTAGGACTCGATACAGGCATTACGAATTTCTAATCATATCTTTCAGATTGACCAATGCCCACGTTGCCTTCATGGACATGATGAACCGAATATTCAACGAATATTTGGATCATTTTGTGGTTGTCTTTATTGATGACATCCCAATATACTCCAAAAGCCTCAAATATTTCTTCACCAAAAAGAAACTCAACATGCGGCAACGACGTTGGCTCGAGCTGTTGAAAGATTATGATCATACCATTCAACACCATCCTGGAAAAGCGAACGTGGTAGCTGACGCGTTGAATAGAAGATTGTATACGGGTACAAGTATGATATTGTTAACACAAAGACCCATTTCGTATGACTTACAAAGAATGGAGATAGAGTTAAAGACTCTAGGGACCCACGTGAAAATGGCAAATATACGAGTAGAACCGACATTAATCGATAAAGTTAGAGCTGCTCATGCAACAGACCTAGAGTTGGTACGCATGACTACGAAAAATATTCAAATGATCCGGCAACGTATACAAACAACACAAGATCGACAAAAAAAGTTATGTTGATCTTCATCAAAAGGACGTGAAATTTAATTTCGAAGACCATGTATTGTTACGTGTTGCTCCATGGAAAGGAGTTACGAGATTCAAAAAGAGAGGAAAGCTCAACCCTCAATTTATTGGTCCATTTAAAATCCTCGATCGAGTAGGAACTGTGGCCTATAGACTCACCTTACCGCCAAGTATGTCTCGTGTTCATAATATTTTTCACATATCTATGTTACGTAAATATGTGAAAAACCCAAAATAAATTATTAAATTAGAACCAGATGAGATAGTGAAAGATTTAACGTATGAGAAGGTACCTGTCAAGATCTTGGGTAAGAAGGAACATATTCTACGCTCAAAGGTTATACCTCAAGTCAAAGTTTTATGGAGAAACTATGATAGTGAGGAAATAACTTGGGATTTAGAATCTAAAATAAAAACAAGGTATCCTCACCTCTTCAACATACCAGGTATTTACATCAATTTCGAGGACGAAATTTCATAAGGAGGGGAGGTTGTAAGACACCAACTTTTTATGAATAAAGATTTAATTTTTCCTAAATATTATTTTGAATAGTAAGTTACTAATTTGATATAATGTTATAGTTATGGGTGATATTTGCAAATTATGTAAAGCAAGAAATTTATCATAAAATATTCGTTTGGTCGGAGAATATTCTTTTTGTCGGAGAATATTCGTACGACGGCGCAATCATTGGTGGACCACATAACGAAATAACTATCGGATATAGAAAGTAACAAAAATAACCTTTTTATAAAAAAATAACGACAAGACTTTTATCGTTAAACTGTTGAAATACTCGGTGATAAAAGTACAGTAATACGCATTGTTGCACAATAACACACGGTATTGCACAGTATCTCTGATTATTGATGCTTACGTAGGAAGTCCCTCAATTTCATTCAATAATTGCCACAGTAGTTGTTGCATAATATCTCATATTATTGATTCAATTATTGTCATAGTATCATCTGCATAATATTTTATATTATTAAATCAATAATTGAGATGACACAGTTATTCATATTATTATTTGTATTATTAAAAATGTCTAGAAAGTTCTGTCGAGAAAAGGGATTTTGTTATTTAATTGCACGCCAGTAATGAGAAATCCTTATCGGAAAGCCCCCTCTTTCTTGGGAACGATCTAGTTGTCAATATTGTGAGTTATAATATTAAATGATGAATAACTGTTGAAAGATTAAAATTGTGTTGATTGAAGATAAGTGATTTGTGGTAAATATTTATTTAATTTTTGATATAAATAGAGGAGTTTGTCATGAGACATTTGTTGTAAGTTTGACTTTTTATTCCATGGGGAGACGTGCTAATTTTTTAAACCGTCAGTTGAAGTTTTAATAGTAAATCAATATGGACGGTCCATTTTAATAGTAAATCAATATGGATCGTTCGTGAATTAGTTACTATTTAGTCTATTCTCCTATAAATAGAAACTCATTTCTTCCTTCTTTCTCACCAATTCACTAAAACTCTAGAGAGAGAAACTATAGAGAGAATAAGAGAGAAAGAAGAAGAGTATTCTGCTCATACACTATTGCATTATCCAATCTCCTACTAAGGTATGGGGTATTATTTCTTTTGTATTCGTAAAGAATGTTATTTACTTCATACTTATAAAGGTTATCATTCCATTCAGGAAATGATCTGTGGGAATAACATGTCTACGCGGATTACCGCATGCATGGTGAATAACCCTTCGTACTCATTCTTTATTTGTGAAAATGATCTGTCTACGCAGATTACCGCATGACAGGTGAAAATTCATTTTGTAGTTTTGTATATTCTGTCATACTCGTATGTGATATCATTTTTTTTGTACTCATAAAGGGATATCATCTTTTTTCATATTTCTCCATTTATGGTACGAATTTATTGTTTGTTTCCATAACCTTATTATTAAATGGTGAAAACCCTTGAAATTAGTGGAATATTTTTAATAGTTTGTGCTTCATCTAGTATCATTTTACTATTAGTCTGAACTTTCTTATTGAAATTTTATTCTTTTCATGGCGGGGTACTATTTATGTTGGGGTACTATTCATTCGAGATACCATTCATTCGGGATACTTTTCATTCGAGTACTATTCATCTGATGTACTATTCATGCCAAGGTACTATTCACGGCAAAATTTAGTTTCTTTTCTTTGTCCAAATTATCTTTGAAATTTGAATCTTAAATATCATTCTTGAATTTTACTCCACAATTGGTAATCATGTTGACAATTCGGACATTCTTAAACTTTGAATAAATTGAATTATAAATCTCTTATATTTATCATTGATCTCACTTGATTGATTCTTTATATCATTGTCATCATCCTCATGCTTATATTGTGGTGAAAGTCATCTTTGGCCCGTAGTGCATAGATGGACTGTTGATTGGTATGATTATGATCAGAAATTGTGTATTGTTATAATCATGACCTGTAATTTTATAGACAAAGGTTTGTGGTGAAAGTCCTTTTTATCCTGCAGTGCATAGATGGACAATTATTTGGCATAATCATGACCACTGGTGATACAAACGAATATCATTGGCCTGTAGTGCATGAATAATTCGTTGATTTAAAATATTTATTGATTGGTGTTACAAGGATAAAATATTGATGATGATCTTTTAAATCATAGAAGATAGTAGGACATCGTGTTCTACTTGACGCTTCTAATGGATTGCTATTTTCGCAGCAGTTGTTGATCTAAAACTTGTTGTCTATTGTGTTCTATCAGATTTTTCACTGTTGAGGACTAATGATAATTTATTCTTCATTATCTTAGTCATAATATTCTTTACTGGGCTAGTTGAGCTCACCCTTTTCCTTTTAGTTCCATTGTTCTTCTCAGGAGGCAAGAATGTAGCTAAGACTAGTTGGGACTAGAGTAATGGTCCAAGATGGTTATTATAGTAGTCCTCATTATTTTGTAAAATAGTGTGACAATAATTGTAATGAGGACTTTATTTGAGTTTGGATATTGTCTACAAGAGAATATTTGTATTGAAACTCTCAGCTTATGTGTTATCGTATTTTGCACGATAATTATATAAATAAAATTTATATTTGGATTCTGTACCATGTATTTGGCGGCTCAGAATAGGTTGTGTGGACCTATTTTGGGGGCGTCACATTACCTACACGAAGAGTAGGTAGTTTAGTCTTGATAAGTATTAACGACATGCATTGATGCTGTAACGAATGAGTGGCTTGAGTTGTGATTCTGAGGACAGAATCCTTGTAAGGAGGGAATGATGTAACATTCCATAATTTTAAAGCGTGATATTAAATATTTATTGATTTATTTAAGTATTTAATAGATATGTTATTGTTGAATAAATAATTGTTCAATTTGAGTGATGTGGTTTATTTAATTATTTGTTGAATAAATAATTAAATATTAAATATTAAATATTTATTGGCAATATTAAATATTTATTGAATTATATGGCAATTTGAGTTGATGTGATTTAATTATTTGTTGAGTAAATAATTAAGGAGCTAAGTAAATTAATTGTTATGAGATTATATAATAATATAATTTAATAAGTAAGCTAGAGAGCTTATGGTGATTTAAATAAGTTATAATATTTTAAATGGGAAATTATAATTTAAAATATTCGTTGGTTAAATAAAATTATAATTATAAAAAAAATTATAATTATGTGATAATGATTTATGTGTTAAAGTAATTTAATAGATTAATGTTTTAATTGATTTATTAATTTAATAAAAGTGTGACTAATAACCTTGCTATAAAGGAGTTATTAAAATAAATAAAAAGAGTTTAATTTGGTTTTTCTAAACATGTCTTATTGCATAATAAGTCTTTAATTTAATGATGTTTTATCAAACAAGGTATAAGGATTAATCTATTTGTTTTAGTTAGATTTGCCAAACAAGGTGTAAGGATTTAATGGGTTATTTTTATTAAGCTTAGCCAAACAAGCCTTATGGCTTTTGATTTTCAAAAAAAAAAATTATAACTGATGTCAGTTAAATCCTATACTTAATATCTATATTATTATTATACGTTATAATATTATACGTATGTTAGAGTTAGGGAGAAGAAAGACTCAGTTGAAGTTTACAAAGAGAAAAAGAAGAAAAGAGGAAAACTAGAGAGAATTTGAGAGTGATTTTAACAGGTGTTGTAGAAAAGAATTTGGAGAAAATAATAATAATCATCTTCCTAATCCAAGGTAGGAGCTCAATCTCTTTCTCTAAAAGTTTCATGTTTTTCTTCTTCCCAAAAAGTTCTCTGTAAAATATTTTATGGGATGAATTGTTGATATATGTAAGACCCCAAATTTTATAAATAAAGAAGAATTTTCTATAAATATCATTTTTGAATATTATGGAGTTAATTTGATATAATGTTATAGTTGTGGGTAATATTTATAAATTTTACAAAGTACGCAAGTTGTTATATAATATTCGATTGGTCGGGGAATATTCATTTTAACAGGGAATATTCGTACAACGACACAATCATTTGTGGACCCCACAACGGAATTATTGTCGGATTGAAAGAAACGACAAAAATATTTTATTAAAAATAACGGCGGAAATTTTATCATTGTTACTGTTGAACTACTCGGTAGTAAAAGTACAGTAATACGTGTGGTTGCATAGTAGCACATGGTATTGATTATTAATGCTTATGTGAGAAGTCACTCAGTTTGATTCAATTATTGTCAGTTAATAATATGAATTATTTAGCGATAATGACGTTTTGTTTTATTCGTATTATTAACGTAATAAAACAGAAACATCTTTTTATACAAAACAGAATACTTTATTAAAGTTATTCTATAAATAGAATATATTATATTTTATTTAAAAGATTTTTCTTTAAATATGGACCGTCAGATTAAAGTAATCAATCTGGACCGTTCATGGATTAGTTACTATGCATTCTATTTTTCTATAAATAGCAGCTCATTCCTTCATTATTTCTTACGAATTCACTGAACTCTAGAGAGAGAAACTATAGAGAGAGAGAAGAAGAGTATTCTGCTACTTAACTACTTCCTTATTTCAGCTCGTCTTTAAAACGGTAAGGGGTGTTATTCTTTCTTATTCATGAAGAGAACTGTTGTTATTCCATTTCTTATTATTCTGTTGGAATAACCTGTATACGCGGATATACCCTATACTTGGTGACATTCTTCTATTATTCTGTTGGAACATCCTGTCTGTGTGTTTTACACCGGACCTGGTTCCGTTTTTATTATTATTCTGTTGGAACATCCTGTCTGTGTGTTTTACACCGGACCTGGTTCCGTTTTTATTATTATTCTGTTGGAACATCCTGTCTGTGTGTTTTACACCGGACCTGGTTCCGTCTTGTTATTATTCTGTCGGAATATCCTGTCTGTGCATTTACGCCGGACCTGGTTCCATTATTTATTATTCTGTCGGAATATCCTGTCTGTGCGTTTACGCCGGACCTGGTTCCATTATTTATTATTCTGTTAGAATAACCTGTCTGTGCGGTCTATCGCATGCATGGTGATTTCTTTTGTTATTCCATTCTTTATTATACTCAGTTGGTTAAGTTTTGACTTCTATACTCCATGAAATTTGTGGAATATCCTTGACATTTGCTCTTCATCTAGTATCTATTCATGAAAATATTCTCCTGATCATTCTTGAATTTTACTCCACAAAGTAGTATCATGTTGACAATTTGGACGTTGTTAATTCTTGGATAAATTAATTCTTGAACTTGTTTTATTGAATTCTTATATCATTGTCATCATCCTCATGTTTATAAAATGTTAAAAGTCATCTGTGGCCTGTAGTGCATAGATGGACTTGGTATGATTATGACCAGGGATTATTCGGTATAATAATGACCGTAATGTTACAAATGATGTGGTAAAAGTCCTCATTGACCGTAGTGCATTGATGGACAGTTGTTGGCATGATCATGACCATTAATGAATACACGAATATCCTTGGCCGTAGTGCAGGGGTGATTCGATGACGTGGATTATTTTATTAAGCTGAGTCCCAGCGATAACAGTGTTGAAAAATATTTTAAATCAGAGAAGATAGTAGAGTTTATTTTCTACTTGACTCTTTTAATGGATTGCTTGTTCCGCTGCAGTTAAACTTGATGTCTATTATTTTATCAGTTTAACATTGTTAGAGACTAATGATAATTTATTCTGCATTATCTTAGTCATAATATTTCTTACTGGGCTAGTTGAGCTCACCCTTTCTTTCACTGTTCTCTTCAGGAAATGAGAACGTAGCTGGGGCAAGTCGGGGAACGGAGTGATGGTCCGAATGATAGTATTAGTTAGTAGTCCTCACTATTCTATGTAATGGTGTGTTAATAAATGTAATGAGGACTCCTTTTGAGTATGAATACTCTCTAGAAGATAATATTTATATTCAAACTCACAGTTTATGTTTTGTCGTATTGTACACGACAGTTGTATTAGTAAGTTGTATTTGTATTTTGTACTATGTATCTGACGACCCAAGATGGGTGATGTATACCTAATTTTGGGGGCGTCACAATATACATGTATAACTTGGTATGGTACTTGATTATATAGTTATTATATGAGTTTATGATGATTAGAGGTAGTGCTTAAACGAGAATTGCATGATAAATTCGTTTGACAGTAGGAAGAAATAATGTCAGTATATGTATTTCTTATATAGCTTATGTAAATAACAATTATGATGATCAATTTAGTGTGTGAAATTGAACTGTGACTATATTAGTTAGTTTGTTAAGAATTACAGAGAACTTAGTTCAAAAGAATCAAATTGGTGTATCATTATGATTACAGTATGCACTGTGTCAAGAAATATCAAAAATGGAGTTTTTGAGTTTTAAAATATGTTATTCTAGTATTTAATTTTTCTAAAATTATGGTTTAAGTTGTGTTAATTTAGTATTTGTATGCTTAGTGAAAGTTTATGTGTAATTTGCATTAGTTATTCATGTTAATTAGTGTTGGAATTGAAGTTATAGACAGAAAATTGAGTTGTTTTGTTCTTCGTGGTTGGGTTCTGCGAGTTTCGGCGCCCCAACGTCAAAATTCACGCCCCAGCGCCAAAAATCGCGCCTCGGCGCCAAAATTCGCGCCCCAGCGCCAGAAGCTGGCGCCCCAGCGCCAATCTCGCGCCCCAGCGCCACTAGTTGGCTTAGTACTCGCGCCCCAGCGCGGGGACAGAAGTCTGACTTGGACAGTTTTGACCTCTTGTAGTAAAATAACCATAACTTCCTCATACGAACTCCGATTGAGGTGATTCAAGATGATCCGGAACGAGGACGAGTATACCTACAACTTTTGTTCTTTAAGTTTTTCAATTTGAGGTCATTAGGATAGGTCAAAATGGTCATCTTTAAGACTGTTGTGTTTTTGGAGGCAATCGGAGGATGTCGGGCATGCACATATGCATGTGTAGTGCTCCAGACCGTAAAAGATGATGTCCTAAGTTATAAAACATGAATCTTAGTAAATATAATAATGCTTAACATTAATAAATAATGTATTAGATAAGTTATAGAAGCATAGTAAGCATACACAAGAGAGGCAAATCGGGCGTGTGACGATTGAACGTCGAAACGCCGTGCCAAGTGTTAATGAACTTAAAAAGTGTTTCAATTCCATTGAAATGGATATTATAAGATATGGAATGGGTTTAATATAAAACCAATAAGTAGTCCTAGCAAGACTTAAGCACTTGAACTTCGAGTTTGACTAAGAAGAAATATAGTGAATCATAAGTCGAAAAGTTAACACAATCTAATTGACCATTGTGTATTTATTAATAGGAAAGATTATGAGATGTGGAGTAGAGTTTACATTACAATTGCTATGTGTTGTTATGTGACTAATAGTTGATGTGTATGATTATATAATTGTGTAGGGCACGTGAAGTGCAGATAACTGTAAGCTGTTAAGCTATTATTGGTAAACAACGATCAAGGCAAGTCTTTCGGTTCCTATTTTCTACGTGGACTTGATGAACTGTTTTAAATTGCATGATATGTTATGCATGTTGAAATCATGAAATGTTAAAGTCAATATATGACTGCATTATTTTGGCTAAGTAATAATGATTGAGTAAGGAACTCAATCTTTATATTTGTTATGTGAATTAAAAGCATGTATGCCATGTTACTTTAATGAGATGTATGTCGAGCATGTTATTATGTGATATATGATGCATGAAAACTGTTAGACTTTGCTGGGCTGTCGAGCTCACTCTTGCAAATAACCACTTTTGCAGGTCAAGATTTTAAGGTAAAGATACGTGCTGTGTGAGTTATAGAGATCTATATTCACGAAGATTACTTATGTTTTATGCAAAATGTATTTCATATTTTGAACGTAACATATTGTTAAATGTAAGTTGAGCTATCTAATGTATATAGATATTTAGTTATGATGTAAGACTTTGTATAGTTATTTTGTTGTAACGATTCATGACATAAGATTGAATCAAAGAGATGTAATGTAATGGTTGTATAGTCATTTTGTTGTAACGATTCATGATATAAGATTGAATCAAAGAGATGTAATGTAATGGTTGCGATTCAGGGCAAGAAAGAAGGAAATGTATAAAAGTTTTAAATATTCCGCAATTTTATTAAGTTTAACATCGAATAATGATGTATTATTTAGAGGTTGAATGTATGGTTAACGACCGAAGTCGGAATTTAAATGGTATGAATTTTGGGGTCGTTACAGATGCAATGTCTTGGTTTTTTTATGGTTTTTAATATTTTCCTTCATAACAAATGTTAGTTGTTTTGATGACAGGATAGCATAGCAGGATTTGACATGGAATGGAATGCATATTTACATTTTCTTTTCTTTATATTTACATGGAATCGTAATTTACATTGAATCGAAATTTACAGGGAACTGAAAAGGGAAAAGCATGAAGAGACTCCCCTTCGCGTTTGGTTTATCAGAGGCTAACCTATCTTAGGCTACTCTCGTGGCTTTTGTCATGAAGGTCCCAAGATCATCGCAATTTACTAGATAGGAAGTTAATTCGATCTTTCAATTGGAGCAGATCTGAGTGGTGCCTTTCCTGAGCCTCACGGGATTATTCTCCGTTGAGTTCAGTAATCAAACACCGACGGGTTTGCCTCCTGGTGGAGGAATCACACAACATACATCGTGTTTCACCGTATGAAATGATAAAATTGTACAATGCACTAATACAAAATGCAGAGATTGTGTGAGGCACTAAAGTGCGGTAAATAAAGCATTCATTCACATCCATTTAATGTAAAAACAGCATTCACACATAAGAAGATACGAAGGGTTTTTGAAAAGATTGAAATGCAGCTTAAGCCCTTTACTGTCCTCAGCAGAGTCGCCACCTGTCGACGACGGGAAAATTTTCATTTTTTGAAATTTTTCTCTTTTAGTCTTTCTTACCCTTTATGTTTTCTATGTGTTGAATTTCGTTTGAAAGGGCGAGTTTGAAAAGAGTCCGACATAAAATGTCGACGATTTGAAAATTCAAAGTCGTCAGTTGGTAGTAGTGAAATGGTTGTTCTAACTCAACTGAATTTGAAACGTTATGCAAAAGGCCCAATTATTGGAATATGTTTAACAGACCTTGGAAATCGAGATTCATAGATTTCGGGGGTTTTTATTAAGCGGGGGGAAGGTGTTAGGCACCCCCCGACTTCCGTAAAACCACGGTTACCGCGTGTTTTTATTTCCCTATTTATTTGAAGTGTGTGTTGTTAATTGGGCCTAAGTGCATAATTTGAAAGTAATGTTATACCTCGCTTGCACCTATATACAAAGGGTTTGACTTGTATAAAAGTTCAATTTAAATACAAGGTATATAAGATGATGTTTTGAAAACAGGTTTTCAAACCCTTATGCTCACATAGTAATTGAGGCCTTTGATACTTCTATTTTATTTCGTATTTGGCTTGTTTTGATTTTATTCTCGAGATGCGAAGCATCTTCGACAAAATAATATACATATAAGCGTCAGGCTCCTTATGGGCATGACAACCATCAAAGTGACCCGAGCACCACAAATATGATTTGCAAGCTAGCTGTACAACTGAAATGGGTCCATCATGGGAACCAGATCTAGTTACGTCAGCTGGATCTTAGATCCCGTGGCTCCTAGGCTTAAATAATATCATATGAATAACCTTCATAACAAGGATACTTAAATAAAACACAAATTTAATTTAAACAACACAAAACAAAGGATTCATCAGTTAAATCCCTGCATGTGTGTAGCCAAGCTTTCCGTTCCCTCTAAATACAGATCTAGGGTCACGTAGTTGCTTAATATTTACAAAAAAACTAGAAAGAAAACTAGATTTAAATAAATCTTAGCCATTCTAGCTCAACGGTTCCAGTTTTATAACTTTTGAACCGGTTAAAAGTTAGATATGACTATATTTAAATAAATCTAGTCCACAAACATTAATATCGTAGTTTTACATTGAATAAACAGTTAAAATAGATATTTAATCACCTTAAACAAATAATATATATACACACACACACACACACATATATATATATATGTGTGTGTGTGTGTGTGTGTGTGTGTGTGTGTGTGTGTGTGCATATATATATTTCAAGGTAATAAAATGCCACGAATTTAAAATTCAGGCATGACTTTCGAATGTGTATATATATATATGAAAGCAAGTAAAAGCCACAGATTGTCGATCCAAGCTCAACGGTTCGGTTCAAATATATATATATATATTAAAGCGAGAAAAAGCCATGGATCGATGATCCATGCACAACTAATCGGTGGAAATATATATATATATATATATATATATATATATATATATATAAACAAAAAAAAAGCTTCAAATCTGAAAAAATCTTACATTGTG
This sequence comes from Panax notoginseng, assembly GCA_016801055.1. NCBI lineage: Eukaryota > Viridiplantae > Streptophyta > Magnoliopsida > Apiales > Araliaceae > Panax > Panax notoginseng. The sequence continues at coordinate 119,800,448 of CM029021.1, read as the reverse complement.
CTGCAAAGAAGGCTTCAAACTGCTTTCGGAGCTTGAAAACTCAGTTTTCACCGATTAAAATTTGATATGTCATAGTATATATGTATACAAGTGTTTAGAAAGAAGAATATTAAAATTTGGAATCCTATAGGAGGGGTCAAGAGCTAAAATGGACAGAGTTTTCTCTCTTTTTCTCTATTTTTTTTGCTTTTTAGCTGATGGGGGTCTTATTTAAAGACCAAAGTAGCCGCGGGTCTATCTGCAACTGCCCCCAGGTGGGCCCGGCCCCGTGGGTCATGTCGTCTTGAAGTACGTGCACTCGAATTAACACGTGTCCGCTCGAACCTTCATAACTTTCAATCCGAGAATTCGATGGAGGCATACTATACCTTTCTGAAAAGCCCTTTTCGAGATAAACGCAATAACATAGGGCTTGCCCTTTTTTGAATCTGGGAAAATGGGTCCGTGACCGAAATGGCATCTTCGGGTCTTCGCAGGCAGTCCGTTGAGCTGTTTTGCGTAGTTTGCGCTCGAAAGTGCTGCAATGGTTCAATGTGACCATATTTGCAGCTGTATTAGGTTTGTTGAAGTTGACTTGTCAAAGTGATCGTTTTACCCTTCCAGAGGTTGTCTCCAAGGTTGACGGGGTTTTTGGCTGTCCTTCGAGGTTGTCTCTAGGATTTGATTGCTGCCAACTTTTCTTTCCCTTAGGGTTGATCTCCAAGGTTAATTTGATGTTTTAGTCCTCCAAGGTTATATCTAGAGTGTGAAAAAGACGATTTTTCCCTCCTGCATAGTTAGTAACAGGAAAACGAAATTTCGAGTGTCTACAATATATATATATATATATATATATATATATATATATATATATATATATATATATATATATATATATATATATATATATATATATAATCAACGTAAGAACCAAGTTATTATATATAAAATTAAGGTAAGAACCAAGTTATTATTCGTTTATAATTTTTTAAATATTAAAATTCAAAGAGTAAATTTATCATTCAAAAAAATTCTCAGAAAATTTAAATTATATGAAGTAAATATTGTATAAATAAATTTAGTTTTATTATAAATAAATTTAATTATTTAATATTTATTATATATTAATGACGTCATTGGGTAAATAACGGTTCGATCACTGGTTGAACCAGTGACCCATCCATCCGATACCTTTTTCGGTTCAATGAACTGTCCAAGTTTGAAAACATTAGTCACAAGTTCAATTATATAGTGACTTGATATTCTTAATTTTGTATTACTTTTTTATTATTATTTCTAGTATCACATCACTATTATTACAATTTTAACTAATATTAATGTACATTTAAAAGCAAAAATTTATCTTTAAAAAATTATTGTTTAAAAATGTATCTAAGATTTTAATATGTACAAAGTAACAAATTTTGTATTTGTAATACTTTTACATACTTTATATTTATAAAAGGCTTAAATATAAATTAGAATCCTAAATTATTGATTTTTTTCCACTTCGGTGATTGAACTTCAAAATTTTTAATCAGGTCATTAAACTATCAAATTTTTTCACTTTGGTTCAATTGAACGTCTCACATTATAAATTGATGACGTGACTTGAACACGTAACATGTAAAAACTGATGTGTACTCAAATTATAATTAATTTCAGACTTAAATATAAATTACTATCTCAAACTATTAATTATACCTTAAATATAAATATAAAGTATTGTTGCTGCTACTCACCATAGTTTTATTGGTCTTGAGTCAGCTTAGGATTCTAAGGAATAATTTTTTTTTGGTAACTCAGCTGACCAAAAATATTTTTGATTTTTCTATTTTTGCGTGTCATATATTCATTTATAATTACTTCTCAAATTCATAAACTTACCATGCATGACTTCACGGATTCATAAAACTAAATGCATTGTATCTCTTTTACCTTATTCTTATTCCAATTGAAATGACATTATTTGAAATTAAACAAAATATTACTATTATAAATATTATCGCTCAACTTTGTAATATTTAAAGTTTATCGGATAACGGGATAAGTCATTTTTAAATTTGTCCGCACATTATATTTAGGTCTCATCTTTAGTAACTGCAACTCATTAATATCCATATATTCACCTTTTCCTTTTACAATTAACACCAACAAACGGAAAGCTCTACATAATTTTTCATGCTTCTTCCCTCCCTCAGTTGAAATCAACAATTTTTTTGAATACCTCTCCTTGAATTGGTGGGTTTTTGTTTTAATGAAGAAGACAGAACAAAAAAAATGGAAGGAGAAGAAAAAGAAAATGGTATAAAAGGTAAGGTTTCATTGATTAATGTGAATAACGTTAAATGAAAAAGATGAGAGAGAAAGATAATTGAAGAGAATTCAAGATAGAATTACCGGTGGTTAATTTTTGGAGAGAGAAATACTTCATTCGATTTTAACGAGTATTAAAAGTCTTATTTTGGGCAATTTTGCTTTTTATTAATTTATGTAAGGGTGTTTATGATAATACATAAGAATTTTTGTAAAGTTGTTGTAGGAGTAATTGACTTCTTTGCAAAGCTTCAAAACGTCAAATTAAAAAAATAATTGAGAGAATATATCCTATTATAATGTTTGTCACAATCATCTAGCTGAGACAACCACATTTACAATTTTTCACACATTTAATAGTACATATATATAGGGCAAAATTAATCTAAGATATAACTTCGTCATGCTTTACTTAGCTAAAGTCACTTAGTAAAATGACATAATTTTATCCTTAAAGTTAAATTTTCTATTTTTAATTTTTATATAATTTTTTTTAAATATAATATTTATAAAAAATTATTATTTTACTAAGTAACTTTAGTCAAGTTATATACATACACATTATTATCCTGAGGGGTAAAAGTACATCCTAATATATAATATTAAAAATGAAGTGAATTATTTTGACCAAAAGGAGACTAAGTACCACCTATTAACTAGAATTCAACCAGTTGAATATAAACTTTGACCTTATAAGTTTAGGCTGCTTAGCTTGTTTAGCTGGTAACACGGTCAACTAGGTGTTATTTAATTTATATCAGTTTCCCTTATTGACCATTTTTTTATTGAATGGAAAAAATGGACTAGTTGAAACATGATGATTTTAGATCAAGGAAGAAAAAGTAAAAACGTCTAGATACATCACTAAATTTGATGCAAAATTTTTGTGTATTATTGAATTCTTCCAATATTATTGAACTTGAAAGCTAAAAAGAAAAGACTCCGTCTGTTTCATAATATATAATATTTTAGATAATTTTATTTTTTTTTAATTATTTGTCGTTTTATATAATATAGGAGAATTAATTATAATTTTTTTAAATTATCTCTCATAGAAAAATATTACAGATGAGAGAAATAGTATTCCTTCCGTCCCTATTTAAATGACGTTTTAGAATTTTTTATTTATCCCTAATTAATTGACGTTTGTTCAAATCTAGGAGAATTAATGACAATTTTTCCAAAATTACCCCTCATTACTCTACCTATTTTTTTGGTACTTTAAACTCTTGTGTTATGATAAATTAATGATTTAAGGGTATTATAGACAATTGAGTACTATATTTAATGCTTTTCAATCATTATCTTAATTTTTGTGCTCATCTCTAAAAGATCATTTAAATAGGGACGGAGGGAGTATGATATAAGTATGGTAATTATACGAATTTAAAGTTATTATAGACAATTAATATTATATTTAATGCTATACAATTATTTTCTTAATTCTTGTGCACAACTCTAAAAGTCATACTCCATCCCTTCCATAATATATGACGTTTTACGTGATTTTATTTGCTCTAAATTATTTAATGTTTTAAAAAATTTAGGAGAATTAATTACAATCTTTTCAAAATTATCTCACATTGAAAAATGTTACAGATGAGAGAGAGTATAAGATAAGTATGGTAATAAATGATAATTTAAGGGTATTATAGATAAGTAATACTATATTTAATGCTTTCTAATTATTTTTTTAATTCTTGTGCATAATTCTAAAACATCATATATTATAATACGGAGGGAGTATATTATATATGGGACGGAGGGAGTATATTATATATGGGACGGAGGGAGTATATACTACTAATTACTCCCTCTGTTCCTAAAAGATTGTCGTTTAAGGTTAATGCACACAGATTAAGGAATGTAATTAATACCTATGAAAAATACTATACTACCCTTATTTAATTGTTTGAATCAATTACTACACCTTCGTAGATTTCAAAAAGGAACTAGGCTGTAAAATCCCAACTTTTATGAATAAAGATGAATTTTCTATAAATATCATTTTTGAATATTAAGGAGTGAATGTGATATAATGTTATAGTTGTAGTTATATTTATAAATTTTGCAAAGTATGCAAGTTGTTATATTATATTCGATTGGTCGGGAAATATTCGTTTTAACAGGGAATATTCGTACGACGGCACAATCATTGGTGGACCCCATAGTAGAATTATTGTCGGAGTTAGAAAACGACAGAAATATCTTTTTATAAAAGTAACGACGAAAGTTTTACCGTTAACTGTTAAAATACAAAGCGTTAAAAGTACAGTAATACGCGTGGTTGCATAGTAGCACGCGGTATTGATTATTGATGCTTAAGTGAGAAGTCACTCAGTTATACTCAATTATTGCTACAGTAATTGTTGCATCATATCTCTCATATTATTGATTCAATTATTGTCACAGTATTATCTGCATAATATTTTATATTATTAAATCAATAATTGAGACGACAAAGATATTAATATTATTATTTACAATATTGACGATGTCTAAAAATTCTGTCAATGAGAGGTTTGGTCATCTAATTGCGCGCCAATAAGGAGAAATCCTTATTGGAAAGCCCTCTCTTTCCTAGAAACGACCTGGTCGTTAAATATTGTGAATTATAATAATGATGAAAAATATTGTTAAAAATATTGAGGTGATTTTTATGAAGTATTTGTTGTAATTTTGCTTATTATATGAACCTCCATTTATCCATTTTTCAAAATAATCGGAAGGAAGTTATAAAGTATATATATATATATATATATATATATATATATATATATATATATATATATATATATATATATATATATAACATGTGGATGGATGGGTGATGGTGGTCCTGGTAGATGAAGTTAATTTGGCAGGATGCAATGTTTTTTTTCAAAGCTTGGACTTATTTGCCAAACTTTTCAAATCATGCATTATATTGATAACCTGTAAATTAGGATGCTTCCTAATTGGTTAAAGCTCCAAATTGGCATGTGTTAGTTTTTCTCATTAGCTAGCACCTTGAAAAGAAAATATTGATATGTTGGAACCGTGAACTTCGTCCGAATAATTACTATGTGTCCGTGATTTTTCTTAAATAGTATCCTTCTGTTCTCCTATAAATAAGATGCTTAGTTAGAATTGAAAATCACACCAGAATCAGATAATTCTTCTTCTATAATCTTGAGCGTATTTCTTTAGAGTTTTAAAAAGCTTTGGACGTAAAAAATAGTGAAAAAATTTTCTTCAAGAATATCTCCGCTATACTAGTTGGAATACTCTTTTTTTTAATGTAAGGGGTATTATTTATTTCATATTCTGAAGAGATATTATTTTTCGTATTCGTAAAAATTTTTATTTCGTTCAATATTCGTAATGAATATTATTTTCGTTTAATATTCGTGATGAATATTATTTTTGTTTAATATTCGTAAGGAATATTATTTTCATACGGGATATTATTTTTATTCAGTATTCGTATAAAATAATATTTTTTTCCATACTCTGTAGTATGTAAGTAATATTATTTCGTTTCAGATTTCGAATTCTATACTCATTTTGTTAAAGTTTTGGCTTCTATACTCCATGAAATTAGTAGAATATCCTTGATATTTGCGTTTCATCCAGTATCTTTTCATGAAAATATTATTCTGAGCATTCTTAATAAGTTTTAACTTTTTCATATCGGAGTACTATTCACGGGGTTACTATTCCCAAAATACTATTCACGTGATACTATTCACTCGGTTACTATTTACCCGGGGTACTATTCATGACAAAAATTAATTTCTTTTTAGCCCAAATTATTTTTGATACAATATTATTTTATGAATTTTACTCCACAAAGCAGTATCATGTTGACAATTTGGGCATTATTAAATTCTGGATAAATTAAATTATAAATCTTTAAAATTTTATCCTTTGCTTTCTTTTAATTAAATTCTTATATCATTGTCATCATCCTCATGCTTGTATTATTATGAAAGTCATCTTTGGGCCGTAGTGCATGGATGGACTTGGTATGATTATGACCAGGAATTATTCGGTATAATCATGACCGTAATGTTACAAATGATGTGGTAAAAGTCCTCATTAGCCCGTAGTGCATTGATGGACAGTTGTTGGCATGATCATGACCATTGATGAATACACGAATATCCTTGGCCCGTAGTGCATGGATAATTTGTGGTCGTGATACTAATGAATATCCTTGGCCATAGTGCAGGGATGATGTGAATTATTTATTAAGCCGAGTCTCAGCGATAAAATTGATGAAATATATTTTAAATCATAGAAGATAGTAGATATCATGCTCTACTTGACTCTTCTAATGGATTGCTTGTTCCGATGCAGTTAAACTTGATGTTTATTATATTTTATCAGTTTAACACTGTTGAAGGGTAACGATAATTTATTCTGCATTATCTTAGTCATAATATTTCTTACTGGGCTAATTGAGCTCACCCTTTTCTTTCATTGTTCTCTTCAGGAAATGAGAATATAACTGGGACTAGTCGGGGAACGGAGTGACGGTCCAGATATTTGCATTAGTAGTCCTCACTATTCTATGAAATAGTGTGATAATAAATGTATTGAGGACTTATTTTGTGTTTGAATACTGTCTAGAAGACAATATTTGTATTAAAACTCACAGCTTATATTGTATATTTAAGTTTGTATTTGTATCCAGTACTATGTATTTGACGACTCATAATAGGTGATGTATACCTATTTTAGAGGCGTCACAGTTGGTATCAAAGCTTAGGGATACGATCCCTTGATGAGATGTGAGACAAGAACTAGGAGGGGAGAGACGGGGAATTTCTTCGCTAGTATGACTTACCTAAGTTTATTTGGTATTTAATTGGTCGGTCAGAATATAGGGATAATATGTTGCATGTCAATTAACCCTTATTTTGTGGCAGTATTTGAAAATGAAATCCGAGAATGTTGAGAATAGCAATGGAGCACAGAAGACTGTTGAGTCACCACAAATCAATACCCAGGATAATGTACAACAGGAAGACAATAATCCTCAGGTAAATAATAACACCGATCAAATGATGAACGACAGAATGTTTAGGGGCTTTTTACAATTTATGCAACATCAGGCGATAGAGACTCATGTCCAAAATACAGGTGAAAACACTGGCAACTCTCGGACGGTCACCGCTAAGCAGTTCAAGGAGCTGGGACCACCGGAGTTTATTGGAGAGCCAAAACCACTTAAGGCAGAGACGTGGATAAAGCAGATCGCCAAGATATTTGATATCTTGGGATGCTCTGAGGAGCAAAAGGTTCCTTTGTCACCTTCATGTTGCGATGAAAGGCAGATTACTGGTGGAAATCTGTAAAGCGTACCCAGTCTGCCGCACTCAAAATGTTTTGGGAGAAGTTCCAAGAACTGTTCAACGACAAGTACTTTCCCGAAAGTATTCGTCACATGAAAGAGGTAGAGTTCATCAAGCTGGAGTAAAACAATATGACCGTGTCGCAGTACGAAACCAAGTTTGCCGAATTGTCCTGGTTTGCGTCCCACTTAGTTGTTAACGAGGAGAGAATGACGCAGATATTTCTAAGAGGTTTGAAACCCAAGATACGCCAGTACCTAATTTCTCACAAATTGTGTTTGTATTCAGATGTTTTAAATAGGGCTCAGTTATTGGAGCGCGATAACGAGTTAACCCAACCAAAAGAGAGCAGCCGACAAAATGATAATACCAGTGATAGCAGTCATCAAAGCGGTGACAACAAACGTGGAGGGAATCAACATGCCAAAAATGGTAACCACTTCGATGGTAATCATGGCCAAGACAGTAAAAGTGGACATTTCAAAAAGAGGAGATTCAACTATGATGGAAAGATGTCTGCACCAACACCCGTTGTTAAGGAAAGAGAACGACCACCTATCATATACTTCAAATGCGGAGGGGAGTGACACATTAGTCCAAACTGTGCGCAGCAGTCCAAAACGTGTTACAATTGTGGAAGAGAAGGTCACTTAGCTAGATTTTGTCATACAGGGAAGCTAAGTCCAGTTGGAACGGTGACACCAAATGCCGTCTCAGACAAGTCAAAACCAGTAGTTCAAGGGAGAGCGTTTGTTGTGACCTCCCAGAAAAGAAGGAACCCGAACGAGGTCATCATGGGTAAGCTTATCATAAACTCTAGCGAAGTATATACCTTATTTGATACCGGTTCTACCCATTCTTTTATTTCTCCTCCTTGCGCTTAATGTTTAAATTTGACTCTAGAGAAATTAGACTTTGACTTATCTATTGAAACTCCGTTGGGAGAAACCTTCATTACATCCACTATTTATAAGTCTTGTTTGGTTCAAATCGGTACCCTCACATTACCTGTCGATCTTATTTCCTTAAAAATACTTGCGTTTGACGTAATTTTAGGGATTGATTGGTTAGCTACTCATCATGCAAAAATTGATTATTTTCGTAAGGTTGTTAGCTTTCATATTCCTAACCAACCTATTATGCGAATTCAAGCAACCAAACCATTAAAATCAATCACTGTCATCTCAAGCCATAAAGTTATTCGTTTATTGAAACACGGATGTCAAGCTTTCTTAGATCATGTCACGAATTTAAACAAAAATACGTCAGATTTGAATGATATTTCTATTGTTAATAAATTTCCTGACATATTCCCTGAAGAACTTCCTGGCCTACCCCCAGAGCGTGAAGTTGAATTTTGTATCGACCTTGAACCCGGTACAAAACCCATTTCCAAAGCCCCATATCGAATGACTCCTATTGAACTTCAGGAGTTAAAGAGCCAACTGCAGGAGTTGTTAGACATCAGTTTTATTCATCATAGTACGTCTCTTTGGGGTGCTCCTGTTCTATTCGTGAAAAAGAAAGATGGGAGTATGCGACTTTGTATTGATTATCGGGAGTTGAATCATGTCACCATCAAAAATAGGTACCCATTGCCTTGCATTGATGACCTGTTTGACCAGTTGCAAGGTGACAAATTCTTTTCAAAGATTGATCTTCGTTCCGGATACCATCAGTTAAAGATTAAAACTGATGACATTCCAAAGACGGCTTTCAGAACTCGGTACGGACATTATGAATTCTTAGTCATGTCTTTTGGATTAACTAATGCTCATGTTGCCTTCATGTATACGATGAACCGAGTATTCAAGAAATATTTGGATCACTTTGTAGTCGTCTTTATTGATGACATCCTCATTTACTCCAAAAATCGTGAAGATCATGAGCAAAACTTGAGGCTGATACTCCAAAAGCTTCGTGAAAATAAGCTTTATGCCAAGTTGAAGAAATGCGAGTTCTGGCTTGAGGTTGGGCACGTAGTATCAAGTTATGGAATATCTATTGACCCGACAAAGATCGAAGCAATACAAAGCTGGGAGCAACCTAAATCAGTGACTGAAGTACGTAGCTTTCTCGGCTTAGCTGGTTATTATCGGAGATTCGTAGAAGGGTTTTCTCGAATCACTAATCCATTAACTCAGCTGAATCGGAAAGATACAAAATTCGATTGGAGCGAGAAATGTGTGAAGAGTTTTCAAGAACTCAAGAGGAGACTCATTTCATCACCTGTTCTAACAATACCATCTGGCTCGGAGGGATTTGTCATCTACAGTGATGCTTCGGGCAAGGGGTTAGGATGTGTTCTCATGCAACATGGAAAAGTCATAGCCTATGCCTCTCGACAACTCGAAGAATATGAGAGGAATTATCCTACTCATGATCTAGAGTTGGCAGCAGTCGTTTTTGCGCTTAATATTTGGAGGCATTACCTGTATGGGGAGAAAGTGGAGATCTATACGGATCATAAAACCTCAAATATTTCTTCACCCAAAAGGAACTCAACATACGACAACGACGTTGGCTTGAACTATTGAAAGATTATGATCATACTATTCAATACTGTAACAACCGAGAAATTCGTTTCCTTTGTAAAATAATTTTATTTAATAAAATAATGAATACAATTATGTTATTTGATATTATTATGTGTTAGTAAGATGAATGTCGTTCTATAACCTAGAAACGTCGGAAAGTCGTAGTATTTTAACTACGTGGGAGAATTAAAGTGTTTGAATTTTCAAGATGAAAATAAAAGTTTTTTGAGAAATTTTTTGACAAATACTATTCATCAATTTCTACTCGGGAATTAATTTTGAGCTTCCGAGAAATACTTAATGTTATAATATCGAGGCGAGACAGATTATGAAATAATAATCTAAGTATGGAAAATGAAAAATTTCACACGTGAACTTAAATTAAGAACGTTAAGAATTAAAGTCTAATAAAATGGAATTATGGATTTTGTAAGAATTACAAATTCAATAAACACTAATGTGTAAGCCCATGGGTGAATAATGGTAAGCCCAATGGTTAGTTAATAGGAAGCCCAAATTGAATTAAAGCAAATCCAAAAGATAAGCTAATTAAACTAAACCTAAGTCTAAATGATGATCCAATGGGTAAAGTAGGATCCATGGGGCAACCCATGGATGAGCTTGGTGATCAAGGTGTTGATGTGGTGGCCAAGTAAAGTATGTAGAGGGCAAGTTTACTTAGTGAGCAAGTAGTGAATAGTAAGGAGGTTAGTTAAGGAGATGTGATGTTCTAATGTCCATTATGCCCTCACTTTGGCTTTCCTATAAATAGAAGGAGATTGCTAGTCATTTATCACTTGTTCAAATTTCTTCCAACATTAAAACAACTTATTGGTAAGAGAGAATAAGCACAAATAAGTTAGACTTCCATATTTGCTCCAAGAAGAAGAAGAACTAGTTCATCAAAGGTAATGATCTTATGATCGAATAATCTTCTATCTCTATCATTGTAGGGTGATAAGAGAAGTGTAGTCTAATAAGCATGTATGCTAAGAACATGTAAGAATTGAATAAGCAATGGACTTAAGCCGAATAAGTCATGAATAAGTAACTTGAACCTAAATAAGTTATGAACTTATGATGAACTTATCATATGTTTGCTATATGAAGTTAGTATGTTTAATAAAGATGTAAGAATGTTGTTTAAAGGACTTAAACCTATAATAAGTCATAAGGAATGAAAACTTGTAGTTCATAAGTTATTAAGTCACGAACTTATGAAGAATAAGCCAAAACATAGCTTGAAAATAAGTTGTTTTATCATAAAAGTTGAAATGTTTATAGAATGAATTAAATCCATTTAGAATGATGATCATATCGTTAGTAACGAAGTTATGCCGGAATTCACACGATTGGACGCTAGTCGTTGAATTCGTGAAATTCTCGGAATGGATGTCGTATTTTGGGTTTGAACTCGAAAACGTTGGTTTTCGATGGAGACAAGTCATATTTGGCATTATAGAGTTGCGAACTCAAAAATGACCGAATTCCGACTTAGAACGAAGAAACGAGGGTTGAACGTTCACGAACGTTTATCGTTTTCGTTAAAAATGGACTAATAGGTAAATTTTTAGTTAACGAAGTCAAAAATATAAAATTCTTGGATGAACACATAGAGTATGTAATTTGTGAATCGTAGGCTTTTGAACGAGCCAATTCGAACTTATAACGAAGAAGTTACGAGCCCGGGAGTTTCACAAAATTAAAAGTTTGTAAAAATTTTCTGGTGCACAGAGCTGGCGCTGCGGCGCCAGCCCAAGGCATAAAAGCCCGCACCGCAGCGCGAGGCCGAGACATGAGGTACTGCTAGTTGGCGTCGCAGCGCGGCATGTAACGCTGGGACTCGCGCCGCAGCGCCGAGTCCGGTCCTCAGCCACTGCAAAGTGGCACTGCAGCGCGACATAGAGAAAAAAGGATGGCGCCGCTGTAGCATCCCCAAATTCGGGTACCTTTTTACCACGAATCTGATATACTAAATCCATAATTATTGCGGAAGATATAAACATAAATTGTTTATACATTAAACTTTTACAACATAAATTCCAAGGTCTACAACCTTAACTTAATACATACCTTCAATATCTTAAAGGTTTACAATATCATTTGTATCAGCAAATTTAATAGTTCTAACTGCATCAAAAATTAATCTTGCACTTTGTCTTTGCTTCTATCTTTACTCGAGCTTTCATCTTAATCTGAAAATTTTTATCATGATATAGCAAGGGTGAACATCAAATTTGCCCAGCAAGTTAAATTTATTTGAGGATATATCATGATTGAAAGAATATGAATAAAAGGCTAGCTACGTCCAACAATATAATTGTGAACTAGCAGGAATCAAATTTCATAATTGAATGATCAGGACGACATGAATAAATGTCAATAATGAATATGAATAATTCAACTGGAGCTGATGGTAATGAAGGTGATCAACCTTTCATACCTGATGAACATATGTAACATGCACTAAGTGCGAATCAATAATCAGTATAGATGTGAATAATCCACAATAATTATTCACTAATATGCTTTAAAATATAACTCGAGTTTGAGTTAAGGAAACTTGCCTGCATAGTCGATTACCGCTACGCAATTTAATTTATTCTCTTTATTGAAAAGACCTATCAGGTATAAGATAGATCTTTCAATTAGCATATCATATTTTATTTCATAATACTATCTAACAATTAATCACATAGTCAAATATTAGATAATCTTAACACCCTATTCATTTACTTACTTATAATCTCATCACCTTATATTAACTTGTCTAATCTTTACTCACAAAGTTAAGTATTAGATATCACACCTTAGTCTTAGTAGTATCATTATACTTTGATAATCTTACAACTTATACTTTATAAGTTTTCCCCTTTAGATGTTATCTTAGTAAGTGAGATAACCTTTCAGTAAACTGAAATATCATTTCAGTAAAATGAATTACATTTCAGCATCCTGAAATCACTATTTCAGCAAACCAAAATCAGATTAGCAGACTAAATTCAATTTCAGCAACCTGAATTCACTATTCTTTTGCACGAAAATAACAAATCAACTTATTATTTTTCTATCTTTTGGCCAATCATATACACATGTATTCCATACACAAAAAGTATTTTTTCGTAATTTTTCAACTCCCTTAAGTATTTTTCAAAAATCAATTTCTAGTTAATTCCTTAAGAAATTATCTACCTCGTGCTTAACTCCAGAAATTCTCATCTCTTGACATAATGTTATACATGTTAACGTGACCCTCCAGTTTAAATTTCGTGACCATCGAAGTTATAGAACTCCGGTTATAACTATTTTCGTCGGAAAATCACAAAAATTGAAATTGTCATAACTTGGTCATTTTAACTCGGAATGAGCTCATTTTTGGACACAACCTACTTTATCCCATATATTTTCATCCCCCAAAAAGGCGGATTTTTTCTCGATAAATAAGTTGCCGAAACAACCCTTTTAAAGTTTTGGGCAGAAGCTAAATGGCGTTTTGCAGTTTTGGTGTCATTTGCTAAAAATAGTCCATACGGAAATCTACAACTCCTTTTTCAGTGATTCCACTTGGAGATGTTAGAAAACTTATAGATCTAACTTTAGGTTGACCACACTCAAAAATTCGAAATACAATAGGAGATATGGTCGTTTAAATTTCATGTTTCGTTTTCACAAAAATCTAATTTTTAACTCTTTCTGAGTTCTAAGAAAACTTTCATGTCCTCACATAATAACCAACATCACTCATCATAATACCTACTAATACTTCATATACCCATGAATCTACCATAATACATGATCTATTTCATCAAACAATCATCAAACACAAGATTAACACAATCGAGGCTAAGAAAAATTAGAGTTTTCCACCTTTTGAAAAAACTAGTTTCCATTTCATACTTTAGATCTAACTTTTACCACACAAGATGGATAGATCCACACATAACACACTCTAGATAATGTAGATCTAGAGTTTTGAAGTTTGAAATCATCAATCCAAGTTTTCATTTAAACAACTAAGAATAACTTAGAAAAAATATGATTTATACCTTGATATCTTGCTAGCTTTTCTTAATCCATCAAAGTAGATGATGATCTTGGTTAGCTTGAAGATCCAAACCTCTCTCTCTCACCTCTTGGAGCTGTCAAAAATTGCCTCTCTTCTTTCTCTCTCTATTTGGTTTTCTTTGAGTTAGCTAATAAGAGATGAGAGAGAAATGGAATGGGTTTTTGTGGGTTTAGTAGTAAATTGTATAGATATAATTGTATATCTAATATTAATCTCCCAACAACTCACTCTTGCTTTCTCTTTCTTAATCATTACAAGGTTGCTTATAACTTTGGTTAAGAATGTTGGTTAAATAAAGGAGTGACACATGGAAGAGTTGGTCACCCACTAAATTAAACCATCATCACATTCATCTCCCCTTCTCTCCTCTCTTGTTTGGGCTGGCCATGTAGCCTTAGTTTGTCCAATTTTTGGCTTTCCTTTTATGCTTTAATTGATTTACTAAATGTCCAAAAAGTCCCTCTTTCATTGGGCTAAGTTTTGGGCTCCCAATTAATTCTTTTGGGCTTCTAAATTAAAATGTTTGGCTACAACAACTAACATCTTCCAACACTTCTAATATTACCATTCCCTAATTATTTAATTAGGATTTTCATTTTCTCAATTATAACATAAATCTTTACTCATGCACATTTATTTCCTTAACCCAATTAGACTTGTTATAATTAGGTTATAAAATTTATTAGTTGAGATATATAAATTAAATCTCTTAGAATTAGTATATATTTTATATACTAACATTCTCACCTATTATAACCTCTTAGGTTATTTACTTAACACACCTAATATATATATATTAGGTTACATAACTTAATTCTTAATTCACTTACTCATATATTCATACAAAATAATATGGTCCACAACTCTTAGATTAGGTCACTAGTATATATTTAAAATACTAGAACCATATACACATAATTTTATGAACTCATACACTAAACATATACCTCATTATCAGACTATCACTTATAGTCTATTAAATCATTCAAGTTCTTCTCCAAAAATTTTGAAATCCTTAAAATTCCTTTACAGAAATATCATATCCATACACTTATTTTCTGTCTAGGTTCATCTTATAACCTTTATTCAATCTTTTAAGATTTTATAAAATTGTCCAAATTTTCGGGTTGTCACATTCACCCCTTCTTCTAAGAATTTCATCCTCGAAATTTCAGTTTACTAATCATCACTCCTTTTATTCATCAAAACTAGGCTGTCTTACTAACCTTTAATTGATTTCATGCTCAATTTAATGAGTACATCTTGCTTCCTACTATGAGGAGCTCTGCTACTATCACATTCTTCCATAACTTCAGTCTAAGGAGTTAAAACTTTTCAAATCATGCTGAGGGGTCATATAGATCATGAACACGTAGTTTTAACGATATTTATATTGCAAAACAGTAAATTACTAGGAACTTATGAGTTCAGGAACTTTCCACAATCATATGAGTTTAAGAACTTGTCCTAGTCAGACCTTTGGCGTCCATTCGCTGAGGGGTTCATAAACATATCATATAATTATGAGTCACGAACGTACCATAAGTATGAGTTTTAAGAACTCGTAATTAACCTGATATTCTCTACTTATAACCTATCTATTTGTTATACATATGAGAAAGGAATCACCCTCTCAACATGCATATAGCAATTAGCGCGACACGGACATTTCAATGATTATCAGTGTCAGAAACTAAGTGGTCGTCAAACCAAACTCGGCCACTAATCAATATAGGAAGCTAAGCGCACAATTCCCCGCCCATACAAAGAATTGGTCAACCTAACCACTATATCGACCAGGAAGCTAAGTGATTCTAAAACCAAGTACAAATTCCCCGCCCATACAAAGAATCATACAACTCAGCTGCTGACATGAGTCCTCAATTGAAATCCTACACAATTCTAACTTTCTCTTTTCTTAATACGAATTTTCTTTAATCCGTATCTTAACATTTACCACCCTTTTTCGAGTTTACATAGTACCATTTCATAGTACCTTCTCTTTATAGCATCAAGCTATATCATTCCAATATTTTAACATATCATATGTTATTAATTTGATCACGTCGTGATCTTATTTTGTAATCATTTCTCCTTATACTCATGATCGTTTTATTTTACGATCTTCTTATTCTTCTCTTTAATCATATTATATTATGAATTTTATTAACACTTTTCACCTTATGGACATAGTCTATTTATTATCACTTTTTATTTTTATTACTGGAGTTAGGTAATTCCAGATTCTTACCCTTATAGCATTTCAAGATTCTTCTTTGAATCTTATTTATCTTCATCTTTACTTAATAATGAATTTTCAAAAATTCATCTCTTATCGCTAAAACTCTATTTGAGTTTATTGCTAATCATCATCTTCGCGGTTATAGCCTAAGGTACCCCTACCTAAGGTTTATAACCTACAGCTTTGATGATAACTGTGACGCCCCCAAAATTAGGTATACATCACCCATCTTGGGTCGTCAGATACAAAGTACAGAATACAAATACAACTTACTAATACAACTGTCGTGTACAATACGACAAAACATAAACTGCGAGTTTGAATATAAATATTATCTTCTAGAGAGTATTCATACTCAAAAGGAGTCCTCATTACATTTATTAACACACTATTACATAGAATAGTGAGGACTACTAACTAATACTATCATTCGAACCATCACTCCGTTCCCCGACTTGTCCCAGCTACGTTCTCATTTCCTGAAGAGAACAGTGAAAGAAAGGGTGAGCTCAACTAGCCCAGTAAGAAATATTATGACTAAGATAATGCAGAATAAATTATCATTAGCCTTCAACAATGTTAAACTGATAAAATATAATAGACATCAAGTTTAACTGCAGCGGAATAAGCAATCCATTAAAAGAGTCAAGTAGAAAATAAACTCTACTATCTTTTATGATTTAAAAGGTTTTTCAACACTGTTATCGCTGGGACTCAGCTTAATAAAATAATCCACATCATCGAATCACCCCTGCACTACGGCCAAGGATATTCGTGTATTCATTAATGGTCATGATCATGCCAACAACTGTCCATCAACGCACTACGGGCTAATGAGGACTTTTACCACATCATTTGTAACATTACGGTCATGATTATACCGAATAATCCCTGGTCATAATCATACCAAGTCCATCTATGCACTATAGGCCACAGATGACTTTTAACATTTTATAAACATAAGGATGATGACAATGATATAAGAATTCAATAAAACAAGTTCAAGAATTAATTTATCCAAGAATTAACAACGTCCAAATTGTCAACATGATACTGCTTTGTGGAGTAAAATTCAAGAATACTTAGAAGAATATTTTCATGAAAAGATACTGGATGAACCGCAATTATCAAAGATATTCCAAAAATTTCATAGAGTATAGAAGTCAAAACTTAACCAACTGAGTATAATAAAGAATGGAATAACAAAAGAAATCACCATGCATGCGATAGACCGCACAGACAGGTTATTCCAACAGAATAATAAATAATAGAACCAGGTCCGGCGTAAACACACAGACAGGATATTTCGACAGAATAATAAATAATAGAACCAGGTCCGGTGTAAAACACACAGACATTATGTTCCAACAGAATAATAATAAAAACGGAACCAGGTCCGGTGTAAAACACACAGACAGGATGTTCCAACAGAATAATAGAAGAATGTCACCAAATATAGGGTAGACCGCGTATACAGGTTATTCCAACAGAATAATAAAAAATGGAATAACAACAGTTCTCTTCATGAATAAGAAATAATAACACCCCTTACCGTTTTAAAGAAAAGCTAAAATAAGGAAGTAGTTAAGTAGCAGAATACTCTTCTTCTCTCTCTCTATAGTTTCTCTCTATAGTTTCTCTCGCTAGAGTTCAGTGAATTCATAAGAAATAATGAAGGAATGAGCTGCTATTTATAGAAAAATAGAATGCATAGTAACTAATCCATGAACGGTCCAGATTGATTAATTTAAGCTGACGGTCCATATTTAAAGAAAAATCTTTTAAATAAAATATAATATATTCTATTTATAGAATAACTTTAATAAAGTATTCTGTTTTATATAAAAAGATGTTTCTGTTTTATTAAGTTAATAATACGAATAAAACAAAACGTCATTATCGCTAAATAATTCATATTATTAACTGACAATAATTGAATCAAACTGAGTGACTTCTCACATAAGCATTAATAATCAATACCGTGTGCTACTATGCAACCACACGTATTACTGTACTTTTACTACCGAGTAGTTCAACAGTATCAATGGTAAAACTTCTGCCGTTATTTTTAATAAAATATTTTTGTCGTTTTCTAAATCCGACAATAATTCTGTTGTGGGGTCCACCAATGATTGTGCCGTTGTACGAATATTTCCTGTTAAAACGAATATTCCCCGACCAATCGAATATTATATAACAACTTGCGTACTTTGTAAAATTTATAAATATTACCCACAACTATAACATTATATCAAATTAACTTCATAATATTCAAAAATGATATTTATAGAAAATTCATCTTTATTTATAAAAGTTGGGGTCTTACAACCTCCCCTTCTTATGAAATTTCGCCCTCGAAATTAGGGTACGTACCTGGTATGTCGAAGAGGTAAGGATACCTTGATTTCATTTCAGATTCTAGCTCCCAAGTCATTTCCTCAACATCGTGGTTTTTCCACAAAACTTTGACTTGAGGTATAACCTTGGAGCGTAGAATATGTTCCTTCTTATCCAAGATTTGAACAGGAACTTCTTCATACGTCAAATCCTCCGCTATTTCGTCCGGTTCTAACTCAATAATGTGGTTCGGGTCTTCCACATATTTGCGTAACATGGATATGTGAAAAACGTTATGAACACGAGACATACTTGGCGGTAAAGCGAGTCTATAAGCCACAGTTCCTACTCGATCGAGGATTAAAAATGGACCGATGAATCGAGGATTGAGCTTTCCTCTCTTTCCAAATCTCGTAACTCCTTTCCATGGAGCAACAC
Source organism: Panax notoginseng (assembly GCA_016801055.1). Classification (NCBI taxonomy): domain Eukaryota; kingdom Viridiplantae; phylum Streptophyta; class Magnoliopsida; order Apiales; family Araliaceae; genus Panax; species Panax notoginseng. The sequence continues at coordinate 119,781,194 of CM029021.1, read as the reverse complement.
GTAAGAACACATGATCTCCTACATCAAATTCCACGTCCTTTCGATGAAGATCAGCATAACTCTTTTGTCGATCTTGTGAGGTTTTTATACGTTGTCGGATCGTTTGAATCTTTTCTGTAGTCATACGTACCAACTCCGGTCCCAACAACGTTGCTTCACCCACCTCATCCCAGCATACTGGAGAACGACATTTTCTTCCATACAATGCTTCGAATGGAGCCATGCCAATACTTGCTTGATAACTGTTGTTGTAGGAAAACTCCACCAATTGTAAGAACTTGTCCCAACTTCCCTTGAAGTCAAAGACACAGAGTCTTAATAGATCTTCAAGAGTTTGAATAGTCCTCTCTGATTGTCCGTCCGTCTGAGGATGATATGCTGAACTAAATCGTAACTCCGTGCCCATAGCTTTTTGTAAACTAACCCAAAATCGTGAAGTGAATCTTGGGTCTCGGTCAGAAACTATGGATACTGGCATACCATGCAGTCTTACAATCTCGTTTATGTACATACGAGCAAGACGTTCAAGTGTATAAGTTTCTCGTATCGGTAAGAAATGAGCAGACTTGGTCAATCTATCAACAATGACCCAAATCGCATCTATACCTTGAGAAACCTTAGGAAGACCGGTAACAAAATCCATGGTAATGTGCTCCCACTTCCATTCTGGAATTTCAAGTGGTTGCAATGGACCTTTTGGTACTTGATGCTCCGCTTTGACTCGTTGACAAGTTAGACACCTTGAGATAAACAACGCTATCTCTCTCTTCATATTGCTCCACCAAAATGTATGACGAAGATCATGATACATTTTGGTACTTCCAGGATGGATTGCAAACGGTGTGTTGTGCGCCTCCATCATGATTTCATACTTTAAATCAGGGTTGTTAGGAACACAAAGTCTGGAGTTGACTCGAAGTATTCCTTCTTCATCGATTCTTGCTTCCGGCATAACACCTTCTTGCACTTTCTTCCTCATACGCATCAGCTCCAGGTCTGTAGCTTGAGCAGCTTTAACTTTATCGATTAAAGTTGGTTCTACTCGTATATTCGCCATCATCACATGGGTCCCTGGAGTCTTTAACTCTATCTCCATCCTTTGCAAATCACACAAAATGGGCCTTTGTGTTGACAATATCGCACTCGTACTTGCATATGATCTTCTACTCAATGCGTCAGCTACCACGTTCGCTTTTCCAGGATGGTATTGAATGGTATGATCATAATCTTTCAACAGTTCAAGCCAACGTCGTTGTCGCATGTTGAGTTCCTTTTGAGTGAAGAAATATTTGAGGCTTTTATGATCCGTAAAGATCTCCACCTTCTCCCCATACAAGTAATGCCTCCAAATTTTAAGTGCAAAGACAACAGCTGCCAACTCTAGATCATGAGTAGGATAATTCCTCTCATATTCCTTGAGTTGTCTTGATGCATAGGCTATGACTTTTCCATGTTGCATGAGAACGCATCCCAACCCTTTGCTCGAAGCATCACTGTAGATGACAAATCCCTCCGAGCCAGATGGTATTGTTAGAACAGGTGCTGAAATGAGTCTCCTCTTGAGTTCTTGAAAACTCTGCTCACATTCTTCGCTCCAACCGAACTTTGTATCTTTCTGAGTCAGCTGAGTTAATGGAGTAGCGATTCGAGAAAATCCTTCCACGAATCTCCGATAATAACCAGCCAAACCAAGAAAGCTACGTACTTCGGTCACTGATTTAGGTTGCTCCCAGCTTTGAATAGCTTCAATCTTTGCCGGGTCAACCGATATTCCACGACTTGATACTACGTGCCCAAGGAATGCTACCTCCTCCAGCCAAACTCGCATTTCTTCAACTTGGCATAAAGCTTGTATTCACGAAGCTTTTGGAGTACCAGCCTCAAGTGTTGCTCATGATCTTCACGGCTTTTGGAATAAATAAGGATGTCATCAATAAAGACGACCACAAAGTGATCCAAATATTCCTTGAATACCCGGTTCATCATATCCATGAAGGCAGCAGGAGCATTAGTCAATCCAAAGGACATGACTAGGAATTCATAATGCCCATACCGAGTTCTAAAAGCCGTCTTTGGAATATCCTCAGTTCTAACCTTCAGCTGATGATATCCAGAACGAAGATCGATCTTTGAAAAGAATTGTGCTCCTTGCAACTGGTCAAACAGGTCATCAATACGTGGCAATGGGTACCTATTTTTGATGGTGACATGATTCAACTCCCGATAATCAATACAAAGTCGCATACTTCCATCTTTCTTCTTCACGAATAGAACAGGAGCACCCCAAGGAGAAGTACTAGGACGAATAAAGCCAATGTCTAACAATTCCTGCAGTTGGATCTTTAACTCCTGAAGTTCAATAGGAGCCATTCGATATGGGGCTTTGGAAATGGGTTTTGTACCGGGTTCAAGGTCGATACAAAATTCAATTTCACGCTCTGGGGGTAGGCCAGGAAGTTCTTCAGGGAATACGTCAGGGAATTTATTAACAATAGAAATATCATTCAAAACTGACGTATTTTTGTTTAGATCCGTGACATGAGCTAAGAAAGCTTGACATCCGTTTTTCAATAAACGAATAGCTTTATGGCTTGAGATGACAGCGATTGATTTTAATGGTTTGGTTGCTTGAATTCGCATAATAGGTCGATTAGGAATATGAAAGCTAACAACCTTACGAAAACAATCAATTTTTGCATGATGAGTAGTTAACCAATCAATCCCTAGAATCACGTCAAATGCAAGTATTTTTAATGAAATCAGATCGATAGGTAATGTGTGGGTACTAACTTGAACCAAACAAGACTTATAAACCGTGGATGTAATGAAGGTTTCTCCCAATGGAGTTTCAACTGATAAGTCAAAGTCTAATTTCTCCGGAATCAAATTTAATCGATGAGCGCAAGTAGGAGAAATAAAAGAATGGGTAGAACCGGTATCAAATAAAGTATAAACTTCGTTAGAGTTTATGATAAGCTTACCCGTGATGACCTCATTCGGGTTCCTTTCTTTCTGGGAGGTCACAACAAACGCTCTCCCTTGCACTACCGGTTTTGACTTTTCTGGGACGGCCTTTGGTGTCTCCATCTTGGCTGAACTTATTTTTGGTAAACGACAAAATCGAGCTAAATGACCTTCTCTTCCACAATTATAACATGCTTTAGACGGCATCGCGTAGTTTGGACTGATGTGTCCCTCCCCTCCGCATTTAAAACATATGATAGGTGGTCGTTCTCCTTCCTTAACAACGGGTGCTGGTGCTGACGTCTTTCCATCATTGTTGAATCTCCTCTTCTTGAAATGACCATTCTTATTGTTTTGGCCCTGATTACCACCGAAGTGGTTACCATTTCTGGCCTGTTGATTCCCTCCACACTTGTTGTCACCGCTTCGATGATTGCTCTCACTGGTATTATCATTTTGTCGACTGCTCTCTTTTGATTGCGTTGACTCATTATCGCGCTCCACTAACTGAGCCCTATTCACAACATCTGAATACAAACACAGTTTATGAGAAATAAGATGTTGACGTATCTCAGGTTTCAAACCTCGCAAAAATAATCGCGTCATTCGCTCTTCATTATCCACCAAGTGGGACGCGAACCGGGACAACTCAGCAAATTTAGCCTCATACTGCGACACGGTCATATTATTCTGCTCCAATTTGATGAACTCTACCTCCTTCATGTGACGAACACTTTCGAAAAAGTATTTATCATTGAACAGCTCTTGGAACTTCTCCCAAGACATCTTCAGTGCGGTAGGTTGAGTACGCTTAATCGATTTCCACCAGTAATCTGCCTCTCCTCGCAACATAAAGGCGGCAAAGGGAACCTTTTGCTCCTCGGAGCATCCCAAGACATCAAATATCTTGGTAATCTGCTTTATCCATGTTTCCGCTATAAGTGGTTTTGGCTCTCCCTTAAACTCTGGTGGTCCCAGCTCCTTGAACTGTTTAGCGGTGACCGTCCGAGAGTTTTCAGTGTTTCCACCTATATTTTGGACAGGAGCCGCTCTCGCCTGCTGTTGCATGAACTGCATAAAGTTTCTGAACATTCCATCATTCATCATCTTGTCAGTGTTGTTGTTTGCATGAGGATTGTCACCTTCCTGATGCACATTATCCTGATTATTGATATGTGGTGAATCAACAGTCGCCTGTGCTCCATTGCTATTCTCAACATTCTCAGATGCCATTTTCAGATACTGCCACAAAATAAAAGTTAATTGATATGTCATATATTATCCTTATATTATGACCGACCAATTAAATACCATGCAAATAAACTTAGGTAGGTCATACTAGCGAAGGAATTCCCCGTCTCTCCCCTCCTAGTTCTATTCTCACATCTTAGCCAGGGATCATATCCCTAAGCTCTGATACCAACTGTGACGCCCCCAAAATTAGGTATACATCACCCATCTTGGGTCGTCAGATACATAGTACAGAATACAAATACAACTTACTAATACAACTGTCGTGTACAATACGACAAAACATAAACTGCGAGTTTGAATACAAATATTATCTTCTAGAGAGTATTCATACTCAAAAGGAGTCCTCATTACATTTATTAACACACTATTACATAGAATAGTGAGGACTACTAACTAATACTATCATTCGAACCATCACTCCGTTCCCCGACTTGCCCCAGCTACGTTCTCATTTCCTGAAGAGAACAGTGAAAGAAAGGGTGAGCTCAACTAGCCCAGTAAGAAATATTATGACTAAGATAATGCAGAATAAATTATCATTAGCCTTCAACAATGTTAAACTGATAAAATATAATAGACATCAAGTTTAACTGCAGCGGAACAAGCAATCCATTAAAAGAGTCAAGTAGAAAATAAACTCTACTATCTTTTATGATTTAAAAGGTTTTTCAACACTGTTATCGCTGGGACTCAGCTTAATAAAATATTCCACATCATCGAATCACCCCTGCACTACGGCCAAGGATATTCGTGTATTCATTAATGGTCATGATCATGCCAACAACTGTCCATCAACGCACTACGGGCTAATGAGGATTTTTACCACATCATTTGTAACATTACGGTCATGATTATACCGAATAATCCCTGGTCATAATCATACCAAGTCCATCTATGCACTATAGGCCACAGATGACTTTTAACATTTTATAAACATAAGGATGATGACAATGATATAAGAATTCAATAAAACAAGTTCAAGAATTAATTTATCCAAGAATTAACAACGTCCAAATTGTCAACATGATACTGCTTTGTGGAGTAAAATTCAAGAATACTTAGAAGAATATTTTCATGAAAAGATACTGGATGAACCGCAATTATCAAGGATATTCCACAAATTTTATGGAGTATAGAAGTCAAAACTTAACCAACTGAGTATAATAAAGAATGGAATAACAAAAGAAATCACCATGTATGCGATAGACCGAACAAACAGGTTATTCTAACAGAATAATAAATAATGGAACTAGGTCCGGCATAAACGCACAGACAGGATATTCCGACAGAATAATAAATAATAGAACCAGGTCCGGTGTAAAACACACAGACAGGATGTTCCAACAGAATAATAATAAAAACGGAACCAGGTCCGGTGTAAAACACACAGACAGGATGTTCCAACAGAATAATAGAAGAATGCCACCAAATATAGGGTAGATCGCGTATACAGGTTATTCCAACAGAATAATAAGAAATGGAATAACAACAGTTCTCTTCATGAATAAGAAATAATAACACCCCTTACCGTTTTAAAGAAAAGCTGAAATAAGGAAGTAGTTAAGTAGCAGAATACTCTTCTTCTCTCTCTCTATAGTTTCTCTCTCTAGAGTTCAGTGAATTCGTAAAAAATAATGAAGGAATGAGCTGCTATTTATAGAAAAATAGAATGCATAGTAACTAATCCATGAACGGTCCAGATTGATTACTTTAATCTGACGGTCCATATTTAAAGAAAAATCTTTTAAATAAAATATAATATATTCTATTTATAGAATAACTTTAATAAAGTATTCTGTTTTATATAAAAAGATGTTTCTGTTTTATTACGTTAATAATACGAATAAAACAAAACGTCATTATCGCTAAATAATTCATATTATTAACTGACAATAATTGAATCAAACTGAGTGACTTCTCACATAAGCATTAATAATCAATACCGTGTGCTACTATGCAACCACACGTATTACTGTACTTTTACTACCGAGTAGTTCAACAGTATCAATGGTAAAACTTCCGCCGTTATTTTTAATAAAATATTTTTGTCGTTTTCTCAATTCGACAATAATTCCGTTGTGGGGTCCACCAATGATTGTGCCGTTGTACGAATATTCCCTGTTAAAACGAATATTCCCCGACCAATCGAATATTATATAACAACTTGCGTACTTTGTAAAATTTATAAATATTACCCACAACTATAACATTATATCAAATTAACTTCATAATATTTAAAAATGATATTTATAGAAAATTCATCGTTATTTATAAAAGTTGGGGTCTTACACCAACTGTAGCATCCCCAAATTCGGGTACCTTTTTGCCACGAATCTGGTATACTAAATCCATAATTATTGCGGAAGATATAAACATAAATTGTTTATACATTAAACTTTTACAACATAAATCTCAAGGTCTACAACATTAACTTAATACTTACCTTCAATATCTTAAAGGTTTACAATATCATTTGTATCAGAAAATTTAATAGTTCTAACTGCATCAAAAATTAATCTTGCACTTTGTCTTTGCTTCTATCTTTACTCGAGCTTTCATCTTAATCTGAAAATTTTTATCATGATATAGCAAGGGTGAGCATCAAATTTACCCAGCAAGTTAAATTTATCTGAGGATATATCATGATTGAAAGAATATGAATAAAAGGCTAGCTTCGTCCAATAAGCACAAATAAGTTAGACTTCCATATTTGTTCCAAGAAAAAGAAGAAGAAGAACTAGTTCATCAAAGGTAATGATCTTATGATCTAATAATCTTCTATCTCTATCATTGTAGGGTGATAAGAGAAGTGTAGTCTAATAAGCATGTATGCTAAGAACATGTAAGAATTGAATAAGCAATGGACTTAAGCCGAATAAGTCATGAATAAGTAACTTGAACCTAAATAAGTTATGAACTTATGATGAACTTATCATATGTTTGCTATATGAAGTTAGTATGTTTAATAAAGATGTAAGAATGTTGTTTAAAGGACTTAAATCTATAATAAGTCATAAGGAATGAAAACTTGTAGTTCATAAGTTATTAAGTCATGAACTTATGAAGAATAAGCCAAAACATAGCTTGAAAATAAGTTGTTGTATCATAAAAGTTGAAATGTTTATAGAATGAATTAAATCCATTTAGAATGATGATCATATCGTTAGTAACGAAGTTATGCCGGAATTCACACGATTGGACGCTAGTCGTCGAATTCGTAAAATTCTCGGAATGGATGTCGTATTTTGGGTTTGAACTCAAAAACGTTGGTTTTCGATGGAGACAAGTCATATTTGGTATTATAGAGTTGCGAACTCAAAAATGACCGAATTCCGACTTAGAACGAAGAAACGAGCGTTGAACGTTCACGAACGTTTATCGTTTTCGTTAAAAATGGACTAATAGGTAAATTTTTAGTTAACGAAGTCGAAAATATAAAATTCTTGGATGAACACGTAGAGTATGTAATTTGTGAATCGTAGGCTCTTGAACGAGCCAATTCGGACTTATAACGAAAAAGTTACGAGCCCGGGAGTTTCACAAAATTAAAAGTCTGTAAAAATTTTCTGGTGCACAGAGCTGGCGCTGCGGCGCCAGCCCAAGGCATAAAAGCCCGTACCGCAGCGCGAGGCTGAGACATGAGGTACTGCTAGTTGGCGCCGCAGCGCGGCATGTAACGCTGGGCCTCGCGCCGCAGCGCCGAGTCCGGTCCTCAGCCACTGCAAAGTGGCACTGCAGCGCGACATAGAGAAAAAAGGATGGCGCCGCTGTAGCATCCCCAAATTCGGGTACCTTTTTACCACGAATCTGGTATACTAAATCCATAATTATTGCGGAAGATATAAACATAAATTGTTTATACATTAAACTTTTACAACATAAATTCCAAGGTCTACAACCTTAACTTAATACATACCTTCAATATCTTAAAGGTTTACAATATCATTTGTATCAGAAAATTTAATAGTTCTAACTGCATCAAAAATTAATCTTGCACTTTGTTTTTGCTTCTATCTTTACTCGAGCTTTCATCTTAATCTGAAAATTTTTATCATGATATAGCAAGGGTGAGCATCAAATTTGCCCAGCAAGTTAAATTTATTTGAGGATATATCATGATTGAAAGAATATGAATAAAAGGCTAGCTACGTCCAACAATATAATTGTGAACTAGCAGGAATCAAATTTCATAATTGAATGATCAGGACGACATGAATAAATGTCAATAATGAATATGAATAATTCAACTGGAGCTGATGGTAATGAAGGTGATCAACCTTTCATACCTGATTAACATATGTAACATGCACTAAGTGCGAATCAATAATCAGTATAGATGTGAATAATCCACAATAATTATTCACTAATATGCTTTGAAATATAACTCGAGTTTGAGTTAAGAAAACTTGCCTGCATAGTCGATTACCGCTATGCAATTTAATTTATTCTCTTTATTGAAAAGACCAATCAGGTATAAGATTGATCTTTCAATTAGCATATTATATTTTATTTCATAATACTATCTAACACTTAATCACATAGTCAAATATTAGATAATCTTAACACCCTATTCATTTACTTACTTATAATCTCATCACCTTATATTAACTTGTCTAATCTTTACTCACAAAGTTAAGTATTAGACATCACACCTTAGTCTTAGTAGTATTATTATACTTTAATAATCTTACAACTTATACTTTATAAGTTTTCCCCTTTAGATGTTATCTTAGTAAGTGAGATAACGTTTCAGTAAACTGAAATATCATTTCAGTAAAATGAATTACATTTCAGCATCTTGAAATCACTATTTCAGCAAACCAAAATCAGATTAGCAGACTAAATTCAATTTTAGCAACCTGAATTCACTATTCTTTTGCACGAAAATAACAAATCAACTTATTATTTTTCTATCTTTTGGCCAATCATATACACATGTTGTAAGACCCCAACTTATTAATGAATAAAATCAAATTTTCTCTAAATATTATTGTAATAATAAGGGGTTAATTTGATATAATACTTTGGTTATGGGTGAAATGTGCAAATTTTGCAAAATAAGCAAGTGGTTATAAAATATTTATTTTTGGTCGGTGAATATTCGGTTGGTCGTGGAATATTCTTGCTGTCGGGGAATATTCGTACGACGACGCAGCCTTGTGTGGGCCCCGTAACGAAAAGCGATTGGATGAAGAAAACGACAAGTATAAGTTGTTTATAAATAACGGCGTAGTTGTTACCGTTAATACTGTTGGAATACCCGGTGGTTAAAATACAGTAGCACACGGTATTGCACCAATTATTGATTCTTACGTAAGAAGGCACTACTCAATAATTGTTACAGTAGTTATTATTCAATATTTTATTTTATTGATTCAATAATTGCTGCGTTGATATTTTATATTATTGTTGTTTCAATAATTGTTGCTGCACAGTATTTTCATTTATCAGATCAATAATTCATATTATTTGAATAATATTATTAGATAACATTATTGGCAATGTCTAGAAAGTTCTGTCTAAGGAGAGGTTTGGTCATCTAATTGCGCGCCAGTAAGGAGAAATCCTTATTGGAAAGCCCCCTCTTTCCTGGGAACGGCCTGGTTGTCATAAATGTGATTCTGTAATATTATTTGTGAATAATTAATTATTGATTCATATGATAAGGAAATATTTATTTTATGTGGATATAAATGAGGGATATATTTTTGTGGTTAAAAATGAAGGAGTTAATGTTGAGGTTTTTATCAGTATTTTTGTCGGAATGGAGGTATTAAAAATCAGGGTTTTTGAGATAGTTTGCGGGGGTTATAATTTTTAATCCGACCGTTGGATCGTGGTAATTTTTGGATATGTTATACATATATAAGTTGAGTATATGTCCACAAATTTTGAACCGTTAAAAATGAACGTATGATTTATTATGAATTTTACAAGATGACTGGTTCAGAAATTGTTGAATTTTCGGAGTTTATCATTTTGGTGGAAAATTCTAGAATTGGTGGGCCCCACTTGTGGTTGGTGAAGAAATGTGCTGAATTATATTTCAAATGTGGTGGGTGGGAATAGTAGCAGGTAAAGCCATCAGGTTGCAGGTCAAACCTACCAAAATTTTCCTATAAATAGAGGGCTAAGTTAGAATTGAAAATCACACCAGAAACAAGTTTTCTCTCTTTCTCTCTCTAGATTATTGAGTGTATTTTGTGAGTATTTAGATACTTTGAGAGTTTCTATTCATCAGAGCAAGTTTCTTTCAGCCTTATACCGGTATTCCGACCAGAAGTACTGATATTTTGAGGTAAGGGATATTATTTTCTTCTTAAATGATATTATTTTCTTCAATATCATTATGCTGAAATATTGATATGAGTTTTTATCAAATTTGGAACTTTTTGTGTCGGGGTTACTATTCACGTATACGGCACTATTCACGTATACGGCACTATTCACGAATACGGCACTATTCACCGAAAAATAAAATTTTTCCTTTTTGTCCAAGATGTCTATTATGGTTACTATCTTTGATTGTATCCATGTTTTGATCTTTATTTTTGAATTCTGCTTCACAATTGATTATTATGAAGTATTATTGATCTTGGATAAACTGTTATACGAATCCCTACTATTTGTCCTTCTGTCTCATTGGATTCGTTCTCTTTAAGATATTTTTCATCATCCTCAGTCCTAAATGATGATATTACTGAATATCTTTGGCCTGTAGTGCAAAGATGTATAATTACTTGATGAATATCTTTGGCCTGTAGTGCAAAGATGAACAGGTGTTGAGATGAACATGACCGACTGATGATACAAATGAATATCTTTGGCCTGTAGTGCAAAGATGAATATTTGGTTAAAGATGATTATTAATTGATGTTACAGGGATAAAATATTGATGATGGACTTTTAAATCTTAGAAGATAGTAGAATTCTTTCTCTACTTGACTCTTCTAATGGTTTGCTGTTTCCGCTGCAGTTGTTGATCTAAAACTTGTTGTCGATTATATTTTATCAGATTTTTCCCTGTTGAAGACTAACGATAATTTGTTGTATATTATCTTAGTCATAATATTCTTTACTGGGCTAGTTGAGCTCACCCTTTTCCTTTTTGTTCCATTTTTCTTCTCAGGAGGTGAGAACATAGCAGGATCTAGTCGGGGTATGGAGTGATGGTTCTAGAAAGATGTATTAGCAGTCCTCACTATTTCTGTAAAATAGTGTTTGAATAATTGTAATGAGGATTTATTTGAGTGTGGATATTGTCTAGAAGACAATATTTGTATTTAAACTCACAGTATGTGTTGTCGTATTTTGCACGACAATTGTATTATTGAAGTTGTAGTTTGCTTTCTGTACCATGTATTTGGCGACTCAGAATGGGTGTTGTATACCTATTTTGGGGGCGTCACAGTTGGTATCAGAGCTTAGGGATATGATCCCTGGCTGAGATGTGAGACAAGAACTAGGAGGGGAGAGACGGGGAATTCCTTCGCTAGTATGACCTGACTAAGTTTATTTGGTGTTTATTTGGTCGGTCAGAGTATAGGGATAATATATGACATGACTATTAACCCTTGTTTTATGGCAGTATTTAAGAATGGCAGCTGAGAACGTTAATAATGGAGTAAATCAGACCGTGGAGACACCTTTGATCACTACCCAGGGGAACGTGCAACAGGAAGGCAATATTCCTCCTGTAAACAACGTTACCGAGCAAACGATGAATGATGGAATGTTTAGGAGCTTTTTGCAGTTCATGCAAAATCAGACGAGGGAGACTCGTGTGCAGAATACGGGTGGAAATGATAACAACGCGCGGTTTGTCACAGCTAAGCAGTTCAAAGAATTGGGACCACCAGAATTTAAGGGAAAGCCGGATCCGATCATGGCGGAAACGTGGGTCAAGCAAATTACCAAGATATTTGATGTCTTGGGATGCACGGAGGAACAGAAGGTTCCATTCGCCACATTTATGTTCCGCGGTGAGGCAGACTACTGGTGGGAGTCTGTGAAGCGTACCCAGCCTGACGCACTCAACATGTCCTGGGAAACATTTCAAAAACTGTTCAATGACAAGTACTTTCCTGAAAGTATTCGTCATATGAAGGAGGTTGAGTTTATTAGACTGGAACAAAACAACATGACGGTGTCCCAGTACGAGGCGAAGTTTGCAGAGTTATCCAGGTTTGCACCTCATTTGGTCGAAAATGAGGAACGAATGACAAGGATGTTTCTGAGAGGTCTAAAACCCGAGATTCGGCAATATCTTATCTCTCATAAATTTTCTTTATATTCAGATGTTGTAAACAGGGCTCAATTATTAGAGCGAGATAATGAGTATGTGCAACCGAGGGACCACAACCAGGGTCATACCGGTGGCGGCAGTCATCGAAGCAATGAAAACCAGCAGGGAGGAAAACATTCGGACAAAAGCGGTAACCACTCTGGTGGTAATCGTGGTCGTGATAATAGAAGGAGCGAGTCGGGAGGAGATTTCAAGAAGAGAAGGTACAACAATGATAACGTGAAGACGTCAGCACAAACATCAACTGTTTCTAGGGGAGGAGAACGACCACCGGTCGTATGTTACAAATGTGGGAAAGAGGGACATATCAGCCCAAACTGCCCACAACAATCCAAGGTATGTTATAACTGTGGAAAGGAAGGTCATATAGCTCGAGAGTGTTCTGTAGCAAAACCAAGTTCAGCGGGGATGGTGACTCCAAAAGTTATCCCGGATAAGTCGAAATCAGCGGTTCCTGGAAGGGCGTTTGTCGTTACTGGCCAAAACGCGAGAAACCCGAACGAGGTGATCACGGGTAAGCTAATCTTGAATTCTTGCGAAGTTTATACTTTACTAGATACCGGTTCTACCCATTCTTTTATCTCTCCTGCTTGTGCTCAACGTTTAAACTTGACTCCGGAGAAATTGGACTTTAACTTATCTGTTGAAACTCCGTTGGGTGAAACCTTCGTTACATCTACAGTTTATAAATCTTGCATGATCCAAGTTGGCACTATCACATTACCTGTTGATCTTATCTCTTTAAAGATACTTGCTTTTGATGTGATTTTAGGAATTGATTGGTTAACCACTCATCATGCTAAAATTGATTGTTTTCGTAAGGTTGTTAGTTTTCATATTCCTAACCAACCTGTCATACGAATTCAAACTACTAAACCACTAAAATCAGTCACTGTCATATCAAGCCACAAAGCTATTCGTTTATTGAAAAACGGATGTCAAGCTTTCTTAGCCCATGTTATGGATTTGAACAAAGACAAGTCAGATTTGAATAATATTTCTATTGTTAGAGAATTTTCCGATGTATTTCCTGAAGAACTTCCCGGTCTACCCCCGGAACGAGAAATTGAATTCTTTATTGACCTTGAACCCGGTACAAAGCCCATTTCTAAAACCCCATATCGAATGGCTCCTATTGAACTTCAGGAGTTAAAAGTCCAACTACAGGAGTTGTTGGACATCGGTTTTATTCGTCCTAGTACGTCTCCTTGGGGTGCTCCTGTTTTATTCGTAAAGAAGAAAGACGGGAGTATGCGACTTTGTATTGACTATCGAGAATTGAACCATGTCACCATCAAGAATAGGTATCCGCTACCTCGCATTGATGACCTGTTTGACCAGTTGCAAGGAGCACAATTCTTTTCAAAGATCGATCTTCGTTCTGGATATCATCAGCTGAAGATTAAAACTGAGGATATTCCAAAGACTGCCTTCAGAACTCGGTACGGGCATTATGAATTCTTAGTAATGTCTTTTGGATTGACTAATGCTCCTGCTGCCTTCATGGATATGATGAACCGTGTATTCAAAGAATATTTGGATCAGTTCGTTGTTGTCTTTATTGATGACATCCTCATCTATTCCAAAAGCCGTGAAGATCATGAGCGCCATTTGAAGCTGGTACTGCAAAGGCTTCGTGAAAACAAGCTATATGCCAAACTGAAGAAATGCGAGTTCTGGCTTGAGGAAGTAGCATTCCTTGGGCACGTGGTGTCAAAACATGGAGTATCTGTCGACCCGGCGAAGATTGAAGCCATACAAAGTTGGGAGCAACCGAAGTCGGTAACCGAAGTACGTAGCTTTCTGGGCTTAGCTGGTTATTATCGGAGATTTGTGGAAGGATTTTCTCGAATCGCTACTCCGTTAACTCAGCTGACTCGGAAAGATACAAAATTCGTATGGAGTGAGGAATGCGAGAAGAGTTTCCAAGAACTCAAGAGGAGACTCATTTCGGCACCTGTTTTGACAATACCATCTGGTTCGGATGGATTTGTTATCTACAGCGATGCTTCAGGCAAAGGGTTAGGATGTGTTCTCATGCAACATGGGAAAGTCATAGCCTATGCCTCACGACAACTCAAAGAATATGAGAGGAATTATCCTACTCATGATTTGGAGTTGGCAGCAGTCGTTTTTGCGTTGAAGATCTGGAGACACTACCTGTATGGGGAGAAAGTGGAGATCTATACAGATCATAAAAGCCTCAAATATTTCTTCACCCAAAAGGAACTCAACATGCGGCAACGACGTTGGCTTGAGCTGTTGAAAGATTACGATCATACCATCCAATACCATCCTGGAAAAGCAAACGTAGTAGCTGACGCATTGAGTAGAAGATCATATGCGGGTACGAGTGCAATGTTTTTAACACAAAGGCCCATTTTGTATGACTTGCAAAGGATGGAGATAGAGATGAAGGCTCCAAGTACCCACATGATGATATCAAATATACGAGTAGAACCGACTTTAATCGATAAAGTTAAAGCTGCTCAAGCTACGGATATAGAGCTGATGCGTATGAAGAAGAAAGTGCAAGAAGGTGCTATTCCAGAAGCAAGAATCGATGAAGAAGGAATACTTCGAGTCAACTCCAGACTTTGTGTTCCTAACGATTTTGACTTGAAGCATAGAATAATGATGGAGGCACACAACACACCGTTTGCAATCCATCCTGGGAGTACCAAAATGTATCACGATCTTCGACATACATTTTGGTGGAGCAATATGAAAAGAGAGATCGCGGAGTTTATCTCGAGATGTTTAACTTGTCAACGTGTAAAAGCGGAGCATCAAGTACCAAAGGGTCCATTGCAACCACTTGAGATTCCGAAATGGAAGTGGGAACACATTACTATGGATTTTGTTACAGGTCTTCCCAAGGTTTCTCAAGGCATAGATGCGATTTGGGTTATTGTTGATAGATTAACCAAGTCCGCTCATTTCTTGCCGATACGTGAGACTTATTCCCTTGAACGTCTTGCTAGTATGTACGTGAACGAGATTGTGAGATTGCATGGCATGCCAGTATCCATAGTTTCGGATCGTGACCCAAGATTCACTTCACGATTTTGGGTTAGCTTGCAGAAAGCTATGGGCACGGATTTACGATTCAGTTCAGCATACCATCCTCAAACGGACGGACAATCAGAGAGGACTATTCAAACTCTTGAAGATCTATTAAGACTTTGTGTCTTAGATCTCAAAGGGAGTTGGGATAAGTACCTACCATTGGTGGAATTCTCCTACAACAACAGTTATCAGGCGAGCATAGGTATGGCTCCATTTGAGGCGTTGTATGGAAGAAAATGTCGTTCTCCAGTATGCTGGGACGAGGTGGGTGAAGCAACATTGTTGGGACCAGAATTGGTACGCATTACTACAGAGAAGATCCAAACGATTCGACAACGTATACAAACGGCACAGGATCGACAAAAGAGTTATGCGGATCTTCATCGGAAGGACGTGGAATTTAATATTGGGGATCATGTATTGTTACGTGTTGCACCATGGAAGGGAGTTACAAGATTTGGGAAGAGAGGAAAGCTCAATCCAAGATTTGTTGGTCCATTTGAGATTCTTGAGCGAATAGGAAATGTGGCATATAGACTCGCATTACCTCCAAGCATGTCTCGTGTTCATAATGTTTTTCACATATCTATGCTTCGTAAATATGTTAAAGACCCGAACCACATTATTGAGTTAGAACCAGACGAGATAGCTGAAGATTTAACGTACGAGGAGGTACCTGTTAAGATCTTGGATAGGAAAGAGCATGTCCTACGCACGAAGGTTATACCACAAGTTAAGGTTTTGTGGAGAAACCATGCTATTGAAGAAATGACCTGGGAGTTGGAATCAGAAATGAAAGCGAGGTATCCTCACCTTTTTGAAACATCAGGTACGTACGTCAATTTCGAGGACGAAATTTCATAAGGAGGGGAGGTTGTAAGACCCCAACTTATTAATGAATAAAATCAAATTTTCTCTAAATATTATTGTGAATAATAAGGGGTTAATTTGATATAATACTTTGGTTATGGGTGAAATGTGCAAATTTTGCAAAATAAGCAAGTGGTTATAAAATATTTATTTTTGGTCGGTGAATATTCGGTTGGTCGTGGAATATTCTTGCTGTCGGGGAATATTCGTACGACGACGCAGCCTTGTGTGGGCCCCATAACGGAAAGCGATTGGATGAAGAAAACGACAAGTATAAGTTGTTTATAAATAACGGCGTAGTTGTTACCGTTAATACTGTTGGAATACCCGGTGGTTAAAATACAGTAGCACACGGTATTGCACCAATTATTGATTCTTACGTAAGAAGGCACTACTCAATAATTGTTACAGTAGTTATTATTCAATATTTTATTTTATTGATTCAATAATTGCTGCGTTGATATTTTATATTATTGTTGTTTCAATAATTGTTGCTGCACAGTATTTTCATTTATCAGATCAATAATTCATATTATTTGAATAATATTATTAGATAACATTATTGGCAATGTCTAGAAAGTTCTGTCTAAGGAGAGGTTTGGTCATCTAATTGCGCGCCAGTAAGGAGAAATCCTTATTGGAAAGCCCCCTCTTTCCTGGGAACGGCCTGGTTGTCATAAATGTGATTCTGTAATATTATTTGTGAATAATTAATTATTGATTCATATGATAAGGAAATATTTATTTTATGTGGATATAAATGAGGGATATATTTTTGTGGTTAAAAATGAAGGAGTTAATGTTGAGGTTTTTATCAGTATTTTTGTCGGAATGGAGGTATTAAAAATCAGGGTTTTTGAGATATTTTGCGGGGGTTATAATTTTTAATCCGACCGTTGGATCGTGGTAATTTTTGGATATGTTATACATATATAAGTTGAGTATATGTCCACAAATTTTGAACCGTTAAAAATGAACGTATGATTTATTATGAATTTTACAAGATGACTGGTTCAGAAATTGTTGAATTTTCGGAGTTTATCATTTTGGTGGAAAATTCTAGAATTGGTGGGCCCCACTTGTGGTTGGTGAAGAAATGTGCTGAATTATATTTCAAATGTGGTGGGTGGGAATAGTAGCAGGTAAAGCCATCAGGTTGCAGGTCAAACCTACCAAAATTTTCCTATAAATAGAGGGCTAAGTTAGAATTGAAAATCACACCAGAAACAAGTTTTCTCTCTTTCTCTCTCTAGATTATTGAGTGTATTTTGTGAGTATTTAGATACTTTGAGAGTTTCTATTCATCAGAGCAAGTTTCTTTCAGCCTTATACCGGTATTCCGACCAGAAGTACTGATATTTTGAGGTAAGGGATATTATTTTCTTCTTAAATGATATTATTTTCTTCAATATCATTATGCTGAAATATTGATATGAGTTTTTATCAAATTTGGAACTTTTTGTGTCGGGGTTACTATTCACGTATACGGCACTATTCACGTATACGGCACTATTCACGAATACGGCACTATTCACCGAAAAATAAAATTTTTCCTTTTTGTCCAAGATGTCTATTATGGTTACTATCTTTGATTGTATCCATGTTTTGATCTTTATTTTTGAATTCTGCTTCACAATTGATTATTATGAAGTATTATTGATCTTGGATAAACTGTTATACGAATCCCTACTATTTGTCCTTCTGTCTCATTGGATTCGTTCTCTTTAAGATATTTTTCATCATCCTCAGTCCTAAATGATGATATTACTGAATATCTTTGGCCTGTAGTGCAAAGATGTATAATTACTTGATGAATATCTTTGGCCTGTAGTGCAAAGATGAACAGGTGTTGAGATGAACATGACCGACTGATGATACAAATGAATATCTTTGGCCTGTAGTGCAAAGATGAATATTTGGTTAAAGATGATTATTAATTGATGTTACAGGGATAAAATATTGATGATGGACTTTTAAATCTTAGAAGATAGTAGAATTCTTTCTCTACTTGACTCTTCTAATGGTTTGCTGTTTCCGCTGCAGTTGTTGATCTAAAACTTGTTGTCGATTATATTTTATCAGATTTTTCCCTGTTGAAGACTAACGATAATTTGTTGTATATTATCTTAGTCATAATATTCTTTACTGGGCTAGTTGAGCTCACCCTTTTCCTTTTTGTTCCATTTTTCTTCTCAGGAGGTGAGAACATAGCAGGATCTAGTCGGGGTATGGAGTGATGGTTCTAGAAAGATGTATTAGCAGTCCTCACTATTTCTGTAAAATAGTGTTTGAATAATTGTAATGAGGATTTATTTGAGTGTGGATATTGTCTAGAAGACAATATTTGTATTTAAACTCACAGTATGTGTTGTCGTATTTTGCACGACAATTGTATTATTGAAGTTGTAGTTTGCTTTCTGTACCATGTATTTGGCGACTCAGAATGGGTGTTGTATACCTATTCTGGGGGCGTCACACATGTATTCCATACACAAAAAGTATTTTTCCGTAATTTTTCAACTCCCTTAAGTATTTTTCAAAAATCAATTTCTAGTTAATTCCTTAAGAAATTAGCTACCTCGTGCTTAACTCCAGAAATTTCCATCTCTTGACATAATGTTATACATGTTAACGTGACCCTTCATTTTAAATTTCGTAACCATCGGAGTTATAGAACTCCGATTATAGCGATTTTCGTCGGAAAATTACAGAAATTGAAATGGTCATAACTTGGTCATTTTAACTCGGAATGAGTTCATTTTTGGACACAACCTACTTTATCCCATATATTTGTATCCCCCAAAAGGCCGGATTTTATCTCGATAAATAAGTTGGCGAAACAGCCCTTTTAAAGTTTTGGGCAGAAGCTAAATGGCGTTTTGCAGTTTTGGCGTCCTTTGCTAAAAATAGTCCATACGGAAATCTACAACTCCTTTTTCAGTGAGTCCACTTGGAGATGTTAAAAAACTTATAGATCTAACTTTAAGACTTGACCACACGCAAAAATTTGAAATACAATAGGAGATATGGTCGTTTGAATTTCATGCTTCGTTTTCACAAAAATCTAATTTTTAACTCTTTGTGAGTTCTAAGAAAACTTTCATGTCCTCACATAATAACCAACATCACTAATCATAATACCTACTAATACTTCATATACCCATGATTCTACCATAATACATGATCTATTTCATCAAACAATCATCAAACACAAGATTAACACAATCGAGGCTAAGAAAAATTAGAGTTTTCCACCTTTTGAAAAAACTAGTTTCCATTTCATACTTTAGATCTAACTTTTACCACACAAGATGGATAGATCCACACATAACACACTCTAGATAATGTAGATCTTGAGTTTTGAAGTTTGAAATCATCAATTCAAGTTTTCATTTAAACAACTAAGAATAACTTAGAAAAAATGTGATTTATACCTTGATATCTTGCTAGCTTTTCTTAATCCATCAAAGTAGATGATGATCTTGGTTAGCTTGAAGATCCAAACCTCTCTCTCTCACCTCTTGGAGCTGTCAAAAATTGCCTCTCTTCTTTCTCTCTCTATTTGGTTTTCTTTGAGTTAGCTAATAAGAGATGAGAGAGAAATGGAATGGGTTTTTGTGGGTTTAGTAGTAAATTGTATAGATATAATTGTATATCTAATATTAATCTCCCAACAACTCACTCTTGCTTTCTCTTTCTTAATCATTACAAGGTTGCTTATAACTTTGGTTAAGAATGTTGGTTAAATAAAGGAGTGACACATGGAAGAGTTGGTCACCCACTAAATTAAACCATCATCACATTCATCTCCCCTTCTCTCCTCTCTTGTTTGGGCCGGCCATGTGGCCTTAGTTTGTCCAATTTTTGACTTTCCTTTTATGCTTTAATTGATTTACTAAATGTCCAAAAAGTCCCTCTTTCATTGGGCTAAGTTTTGGGCTCCCAATTAATTCTTTTGGGCTTCTAATTAAAATGTTTGGCTGCAACAACTAACATCTTCCAACACTTCTAATATTACCATTCCTTAATTATTTAATTAGGGTTTTCATTTCCTCAATTATAACATAAATCTTTACTTATGCACATTTATTTCCTTAACCCAATTAGACTTGCTATAATTAGGTTATAAAATTTATTAGTTGAGATATATAAATTAAATCTCTTAGAATTAGTATATATTTTATATACTAACATTCTCACCTATTATAACCTCTTAGGTTATTTACTTAACACACCTAATATATATATTAGGTTACATAACTTAATTCTTAATTCACTTACTCACATATTCATACAAAGTAATATGGTCCACAACTCTTAGATTAGGTCACTAATATATATTTAAAAAACTAGAACCATATACACATAATCTTATGAACTCATACACTAAACATATACCTCATTATCAGACTATCACTTATAGTCTATTAAATCATTTAAGTTCTTCTCCAAAAAATTTGAAATCCTTAAAATTCCTTTACAGAAATATCAAATTCATACACTTATTTTCTGTCTAGGTTCATCTTATAACCTTTATTCAATCTGTTAAGATTTTAAAAAATTGACCAAATTTTCGCGTTGTCACAGCCGCAGCGCCAGCCCTAGGGTTTTGACAGAGAAGAAAGTTTACAAGTATAGCATGAATGGTAACTCATTAGAAATGAACTAAGGAACTTAATAAAGCATTGTAAGGTATTGTTAAACCTTAATTATGTTGCCTAAAGGTTGAAGATAAGTAATCAAACATGAACGTAATGTGAAGGTAATATCAATGTAATGAAAAGCCGAAACCAATAATAACAAATCTAAGTTATAATTAGATTGAGAAGAAGGGTAAGATTCATTAGGAACCATGTATGTTCATTCATGACCTAATATGTTATGTGATGTTATCATTTACTGTAGAGACTTAAAGACTTAAACAAGAATGTGTTATAACTGTAGCAGACACTAAAGTCAAGTATTCTAACCCTTGTTCCAGTTCAATCTGGACAAGCTTTGTAATTCATGTATTCTTACACATGAAGTATTGTATGATGAAGTCAAAGCCAACTCTTTCGACTAGACTTACATTATGTTTTTATCAAAGCATGGTCAATGGCTACCAAGTTATATTGGTGTGGTTTTCAAACAAAGACTGAGTATACTAAAAATGTTTTGTCGTCAAACGACAGGCATGTGAGGTTGCCACAACTTAAACGTACATACGTTTAATGAATGTAGTGTTGATCAACATAGAGTACTATAGGCTGATCATCTAGATGTGCTCGTAAGTAATGTCGAACTTACGGACTTAGTGTCAGGATGTCCTTTTCAAAAGAACTTATGAAATGCTCAAAGTCTTGGACTGGAATTGATGTTTTACTGAATATTGTTGTTGTAAAATGTTTTGAAGGAAAAAAGTGCTATTTTGAATTATCAATAGTACTTCGTAACTATTGTTCAGTTATTGAAGATATACGATTCATATGTTTCAAGCATGTTGTTTATTAAAAATGTTGTACTTGTTGAGCTAGTCATGCTCACCCTTGCTTGAACTATATGAACACAGCTAAGATCGAACGGACCGAAGGCTCTGACAAGGATAAGGGCAAGGCGAAGACGAAATCGTAGAATACTTATGTAATAGTATAGGGTGAATGATTGTATATATTTGATATTATGATAAGAACAAATGTATTGGTTATCGAGAACCTGGGGAAATATTAATATTATTTTGAATATATAGAAGACATATTCATTCTATTGAGGCTTTTCAATTGAATGTGTGTGAGAATGGTAGTACCGTGTTGCACCATCTGTTGCAAAGGATGGAGATAGAGTTAAAGACTCCAAGGACCCACGTGATGATGGCAAACATACGAATAGAACCGACTTTAATAGATAAAGTTAAAACTGCTCAAGCTACAGACCTAGAGCTAATGCGTATGAAGAAGAAAGTGCAAGAAGGTGTTATTTCAGAAGTAAGAATCGATGAAGAAGGAATACTTTGAGTCAACTCCAGACCTTGTGTTCCTAACGACCCTGATTTAAAGTATAAAATCATGATGGAGACACACAACACACCGTTTGCAATCCATCCTGGGAGTACCAAAATGTATCGTGATCTTCAACATACATTTTGGTGGAGCAATATGAAGAGAGAGATAGCAGAGTTTATCTCAAGGTGTCTAACTTTTTAACGAGTCAAGGCAGAACATCAAGTGCCAAAAGGTCCATTGTAACCACTTGAAATTCCAGAATGGAAGTGGGAGCACATTACCATGGATTTCGTTACTGGTCTTCCCAAGGTTTCTCAAGGCATAGATGCAATTTAGGTCATTGTTGATAGATTGACCAAGTCTGCTCATTTATTACCTATACGAAGAATGTATACACTTGAATGTCTTGCTCGTATATACATAAATGAGATTGTAAGACTGCATGGTATGCCAGTATCCATAGTTTTTGATCGAGACCCAATATTCACTTCACAGTTTTGGGTTAGCTTGCAAAAAGCTATGGACACGGATTTACGATTCAGTTCGGTATATCATCCTCAAACGGACGGGCAGTCGGAGAGGATTATTCAAACTCTTGAAGATTTATTAAGACTTTGTGTCTTTAACTTCAAAGGAAGTTGGGACAAGTTTTTACCATTGGTGGAATTTTCCTACAACAACAATTATCAAGCAAGTATTGACATGGCTCCATTCGAGGTGTTGTATGGGCGCAAGTGTCGTTCTCCAGTATACTAGGACGAGGTGGGTGAAGCAACGTTGTTAGGACCGGAATTGGTACGTATGACTACGAAAAAGATTCAAATGATCCGATAACGTATAAAGACCTCACAAGATCGACAAAAGAGTTATGTTGATCTTCATCGTAAAGACGTGGAATTCAATGTTGGAGAGCATGTGTTGTTACGTGTGGCACCATGGAAAGGAGTTACGAGATTTGGAAAGAGAGGAAAGCTCAATCCTCGATTCATTGGCCCATTTAAAATACTTGACCGAGTAGGAACTATGGCTTCTAGACTCGCGTTACCGCCAAGTATGTTTCGTGTTCATAACGTTTTTCACATATCCATGTTACGTAAATATGTGGAAGACCCGAACCACATTATTGAGTTAGAATCGGATGAAATAGCGGAAGATTTAACGTATGAAGAGGTTCCTGTTAAAATCTTGGATAACAAGGAATATATTCTACGCTCCAAGGTTATACCTCAAGTCAAAGTTTTGTGGAGAAACCACGATATTGAGGAAATGACATGGGAGTTAGAATCTGAAATGAGATCAAGGTATCCTCACCTCTTCGTCATACTAGGTATGTACCCTAATTTCGATGGTGAAATTTCATAAGAAGGGGAGGTTGTAAGACCCCAACTTTTATGAATAAAGATGAATTTTTTTATAAATATCATTTTTGAATATTAAGGAGTGAATGTGATATAATATTATAGTTGTGGGTAATATTTATAAATTTTGCAAAGTACGCAAGTTGTTATATTATATTCGATTGTTCGGGGAATATTTGTTTTAACAGAAAATATTCGTACGATGGCACAATAATTGGTGGACCCCACAGTAGAATTATTGTCGGAGTTAGAAAATGACATAAATATCTTTTTATAAAAGTAACGGCAGAAGTTTTACCGTTAACTGTTGAAATACCCAATGTTAAAAGTACAGTAATACGCGTGGTTGCAAAGTAGCACACAGTATTGATTATTGATGCTTACGTGAGAAGTCACTCAGTTATACTCAATTATTGCTACAGTAATTGTTGCATCATATCTCTCATATTATTGATTCAATTATTGTCACAGTATTATCTGCATAATATTTTATATTATTAAATCAATAATTGAGACGACAAAGTTATTAATATTATTATTTGTAATGTTGACGATGTCTAGAAGTTCTGTCAAGGAGAGGTTTGGTCACTTAATTGCGCGCCAATCGGGGAAAATCCTTATTGGAAAGCCCCCTCTTTCCTGGGAACGACCTGGTCGTTAAATATTGCGAATTATAATAATAATGATAAATGTTGTTAAAAATATTGAGGTGATTTTTATGAAGTATTTATTATAATTTTGCTTATTATATGGACCTCCATTTACCCATTTTTCAAAATAATCGGAAGGAAGTTATAAAGTGTATATATATATATATATATATATATATATATATATATGTATGTATAACATGTGGGTGGATGGGTGGTGGTGGTCCTGGTAGATGAAGTTAATTTGGCAGGATGCAATGTTTTTTTTCCAAAGCTTGGACTTATTTGTCAAACTTTTCAAATCATGCATTATATTGATAACCTATGAATTAGGATGCTTCCTAATTGGTTAAAGCTCCAAATTGGCATGTGTTAGTTTTCCTCATTGGCCAGCACCTTGAAAAGAAAATATTGACACGTTAGAACCGTGAACTTCGTCCGAATAATTACTGTGCGTCCGTGATTTTTCTTAAATAGTATCCTTCTATTCTCCTATAAATAGGATGCTTAGTTAGAATTGAAAATCACACCAGAATCAGAGAATTCTTCTTCTATAATCTTGAGCGTATTTCTTTAGAGTTTTAGAAAGCTTTGAGCGTAGAAAATAGTGAAAGTTTTCTTCAATAATATCTCCACAATACCAGTTAGAATACTCTTCTTTTTAAGGTAAGGGGTATTATTTATTTCATATTCTGAAGAGATATTATTTTTCGTATTCGTAAAAAATTTTATTTCGTTTAATATTCATAATGAATATTATTTTCGTTTAATATTCGTAATGAATATTATTTTTGTTTAATATTCGTAAGAAATATTATTTTTGTAAGGGGTATTATTTTTATTCAGTATTCGTATAAAATAATATTTTCTTCCATACTCTGTAGTATGTAAGTAATATTATTTCGTTTCAGATTTCGAATTCTATACTCATTTTGTTAAAGTTTTGGCTTTTATACTCCATGAAATTAGTATAATATCCTTGATATTTGTATTTCATCCAGTATCTTTTCACGAAAATATTATTCTGAGCATTCTTGATAAGTTTTAACTTTTTCATGTCGAAGTACTATTCACGGGGTTACTATTCCAGAAATACGATTTACGGGATACTATTCACTCGATTACTATTCACCCGAGATACTATTCATGATAAAAATTGATTTCTTTTTAGTCCAAATTATTTTTGATACAATATTATTCTTGAATTTTACTCCACAAAGCAGTATCATGTTGACAATTTGAGCATTATTGAATTCTAGAAAAATTAAATTATAAATCTTTAAAAATTTATCATTTGCTTTCTTTTAATTGAATTCTTATATCATTGTCATCATCCTCATACTTATATTATTATGAAAGTCATCTTTGGCCCGTTGTGCATAGATGGACTTGGTATGATTATGACCAGGGATTATTCGGTATAATCATAACCGTAATGTTACAAATGATGTGGTAAAAGTCCTGATTGGCCCGTAGTGCATTGATGGACAGTTGTTGGCATGATCATGACCATTGATGAATACATGAATATCCTTGGCCCGTAGTGTATGGATAATTTATGGTCGTGATACTAATGAATATCCTTGGCCATAGTGCAGGGATGATGTGAATTATTTATTAAGCTGAGTCTCAGCGATAAAATTGATGAAAAACCTTTTAAATCATAGAAGATAGTAGATATCATGCTCTACTTGACTCTTCTAATGGATTGCTTATTCTGATGCAGTTAAACTTGATGTTTATTATATTTTATCAATTTAACACTGTTGAAGGCTAATGATAATTTATTCTGCATTATTTTAGTCATAATATTTCTTACTGGGCTAGTTGAGCTCACCCTTTTCTTTCATTGTTCTCTTCAGGAAATGAGAATATAGCTGGGACTAGTCGGGAAACGAAGTGACGGTTCAGATGTTTGCATTAGTAGTCCTCACTATTCTGTAAAATAGTGTAATAATAAATGTATTGAGGACTTATTTTGAGTTTGAATGATGTCTAGAAGACAATATTTGTATTAAAACTCACAGTTCATGTTGTATATTTAAGTTTATATTTGTATTCAGTACCATATATTTAACGACTCAGAATGAGTGATGTATACCTATTTTGGGGGCGTCACATAGACAGACTGAGTTCTATTACCTTATTCAATTAATGCCAAAACTTTTTTCTCGCCTAAAACTTATACTTCATGCGCCAAAAAAAAGTTTGTACAATAGACAGACTAAGTTTTTTACCAAGAAGGGTTTTTCAGCATTGGGAAGGGAAGGAATTTTGAAGGTTATTTGTCTAATCAAGAATGGTATTTTATTTTTTGAGAAAAATGATTATGAAAGAGAAAGCTTTAAATAAGGGTAAAGTAGGAAAAAAATGTTAGTTTGTATTGATAAACTCAAAACGACAATCTTTTAAGAACGGAGGGAGTAATATTTTTAAAACTGTGAAAGGAAATACAATATGTACTGATACACCAAATGTATTCCATCCGTCCCAAATTAAATGCTCAATTTTGACTATTTTGAGTTAAATTAATTGTTTTTGAATTAATTTTACACCATTTTTGTTGAGTTAAATTAATTATTTTTGAACTAATTTTATATGACACCCCCAAAATAGGTATACATCACCCATCTTGAGTCACGAAATACATAGTATAAAATTTAAATACAACTTAATAATACAACTGTCGTGTAAAATACGACAAAACATAAACTGAGAGTTTTAAAACGAATATTGTCTTCTAGACAGTATTCAACTCAAATGGAGTCCTCAATACAATTATTATCACACTATTTTATAGAATAGTGAGGACTACTAATGTTATCATCTGGATCGTCATTCCGTTTCTCCACTAGTTCCGGCTACGTTCTCATTTCCTAAAGAGGACAATGAAAGCAAAAGGGTGAGCTCAACTAGCCTAGTAAGAAATATTATGACTAAGGTAATGCAGAATAATTTATCGTTAGCCTTCAACAGTGTTAAACTGATAAAATATAACAAACATCAAGTTTAACTGTAGCAGAACAAGCAATCCATTAGAAGAGTCAAGTAGAAAATAAATTCTACTATCTTCTATGATTTAAAAGGTTTTTCATCACTTTTATCGCTGAGACTCAACTTAATAAATAATTCACATCATCTTTGCACTATGGCCAAGGATATTCATTAGTATCACGACCACAAATTATCCATGCACTACGGGCCAAGGATATTCGTGTATTCATCAATAGTCATGATCATGCCAACAACTGTCCATCAATGCACCACGGGCCAATGAGAACTTTTACCACATCATTTGTAACATTACGGTCATAATTTTACCGAATAATCCCTGGTCACAATCATACCAAGTCCATCTATGCACTACAGGTCACAGATGACTTTCAATATAATATAAACATGAGGATGATGACAATGATATAAGAATTCAATAAAACAAGTTCAAGGATAAATTTTTAAAGATTTATAATTTAATTTATCCAAAAATCAATAACGTCCAAATTGTCAACATGATACTGCTTTGTGGAATAAAATTTAAGAATAATATTGTACCAAAAATAATTTGGACCAAAAATGAATCAATTTTTATCATGAATAGTACCCTGGGTGAATAGTACTCGAGTGAATAGTACTCCGTGAATAGTACTTCGGGAATAGTAACCCCGTAAATAGTACTCCGGCATGAAAAAGTTAAAACTTATCAAGAATGCTCATAATAATATTTTCATGAAAAAATACTAGATGAAGCACAAATATCAAGGATATTCTACTAATTTCATGGAGTATAGAAGCCAAAATTTTAACAAACGAGTATAGAATTCGAAATCTGAAACGAAATAATATTACTTACATACTACAGAGTATGGAAGAAAATATTATTTCAAGCAAATATTGAAAAAAAATAAAATTCCTTATGAATACGAAAGAAATAATACCCCTTACCTTAGTAGGAGATTGGATATTGAAATAGTGTAGTAACAGAATAATCTTCTTCTTTCTATTTGATTCTCTCTCTATAGAATTCTCTTGTGAGTCGTAGTGAATTGGTGAGAATGAAAGAAGAATTAAGCTTCTATTTATAGAAGATTTCTAACTTAGCCCTTGCAATGTGAAAAGACAAGTGACTTGATGACTGGTGATTTGAAAAGAAAAGTGGTTTGACGCCTGTAATGTGAAACGACAATTGGTCGACGCCTGTAACGTTTTGGTCGACGCCTGTAATGTGAAACGACAATTGGTTCAACGCCTGTAATGTGAAAAGATAATTGGTCGATGCCTGTAATGTGAAACGACAATTGGTTAGACGCCTGTAATGTGAAACGACAAGTGGTTTGACGTCTGGTAAAGGCAATTACTGTTGGCGAAAGTGACTCTTAGATGATGACATATGGGCCCCTATAGAATAAACCAAACTTACCACAAACGTCTTATAACAGACTTCTTATTTATATCAAAGATTGAATAAATATTACCACAAATCATTTTATCTTCATTCAACACATTTTTAACCTTCCAACAATTATTCATCATTAATATTATAACTCACAATATTTAACAACCAGATTATTCCCAGAAAAGAAGGGGCTTTCTGATAAGGATTTATCCCTATTGGCGCACAATTAGGTGACCAAACCTCTTCTCGACAGATCTTTCTAGACATTGTCAATATTATAAATAATAATATGAATAACTTTGTCGTCTCAATTATTGATTTAATAATAGAAAATATTATGCAGATGATACTGTGACAATAATTGAACCAATAATATGAGATACTATGCAGCAATTACTGTAGCAATAATTGAGTATAACTGAGCGGCTTCTTATGTAAGCATCAATAATCAATACCGTGTGCTACTATGTAACCACGCGTATTACTGTACTTTTACCACCGGGTATTTCAACAGTTAACGGTAAAATTTTCGCCGTTATTTTATAAAAAAATATTTTTGTCGTTTTCTCAATTCGACAATAATTCCGTTGTGGTGTCCACTAATGATTGTGCCGTCATATGAATATTCCATGTTAAAACGAATATTCTCCGACCAACCAAATATAATATAACAACTTGCGTACTTTGCAAAATTTATAAATATTACCCACAACAATAACATTATATCAAATTCACTCCATAATATTCAAAAATGATATTTATAGAAAATTCATCTTTATTCATAAAAGTTGGGTTCTTACATTTTACACCATTTTTGCTAGCATATGGGTGAAGAGATCATAACCAAAGAAAGTATATAACATTTACTAACTATTAACCCTAATTTTTATAATTTTAAAAATTATAATTTTAAGAATAATCAAGTTGACGAAAAGAAATTAAAACTAGATATTTAATTTGAGACGGAGCAGTGCATAAATGTTGTTATATTTTTAGATTTTGTTATGTCTTTCACGTGACGGGTGTATAAATTTTATATATTGTTGAACTCCTTCCATGTTTAGAACTTGAAAAATGCATTTAATACATTAAATTAAGTAAATCTTTTTTTATTTTATAAGTACTTGCTATGTTTAGCATACATAGTAATGTTAAACCAAGTTGTATATTTTGTGTATAAACTTTTTTCATTTTTAGGGAAAATAAAATATATAGACAAAAGAAGCTTAAAGTTAGACCATACTATTGCACTACTAAATTCTTTCTATCTTTTGAGCTGAAAGGAAAATAAAAAATGTAAAAAAATGATAAATTATTTTAAGCAACATAAGTGTGTATATTAATCTTTTTGTAAAAAAAACAAATATTATCAAGTAAATTCAAAAGTGCAATGTTTAAAAATTTTTTAAGAAATTTATCTCATATCCTTTTTCTCTTCTCTATTTTTCCTTACATTTTCAAATTCTAAACATAGTCACACCCTTAATAAATTATTTTATCATAAAAATAATTTATTTTTCTAAAAAAACGTGCAAGTATCTGATGAGTGAGTTTTATACTCAGAATTGAGTACATTTGAGCTTAATCTTTTGGATGTTTTTTAAGTGTTTGTGTTTATTCATGCATATTTTACGTTGTTTTGTAGGAATTGGGACAAAAGTTACTTGGATCGACGTTTGGAGTGGCTAGATTCGCATTTTCGGCATGCCATTTACACAGTAGTCAGTTCAGAGCCAATTTGAGTATTGCTCGGGACCTTATTTCGAAAAATTTGAAGAATGAAAGTTGTAGATCTACGTCTCCTCTTTTCGGGACATTTTGAATCATCGAAATCAGAGTTAAGACGAAGAAGTTATGGCCATTTTCCTAAAGGACGTCGGAGCAAAAAATTTCCAAAAAAGGGACCAGCGCCGGGGCGCCCAAACCAAGCCTATTTGCAGCGCCAGGGCGCTAAAGGGCAGAATCCCAGTGCCATGCCCAGCGCCGGGGCGCTGGGGAAGAGAGTGGTGAGGCTTGGACGCGTTTTGGGGCGAATTTTGACACTTTTTTTACTCCAAATTGGATTGAGTTTGTTCCTAAGCTAAAAATTAGACTTGTAACATATAAATACATGATGTAAGGCATAAAATAAAGAGAGAATACATAGATTAGATTAGAGATACATTCCATCAGATTATACATTAACCCTAGTTCTTATTAGTTTTGGAGATTGAAGCAACTTGGAGATCATTGAAGAGCAAGAGCAAGAGGGGAGGATCAGATTTGCTGACAACAGATTCTATTATATTCTCTTATCATACTTTTATCTTTTAATGTCTATTCAATTGTGGATTCTTGATTTTAATTCATTAATTCTGAACTAACTCTTTCATTAAGATTTCAATTGAACATTTTATGTCTATAAATTAGTTATTTAATTTATTCTAATTATTTATGTCAAAGTGAATTGTTTATCTTGTCTTGAGTTTATTGATTAATTATCTGATCAGTAATTACCTTGTTATTCTAGAAGGAATTGGAAGAGGAATTCTAGGGTGAGAACTGGGCATGATAACATGTGACTTTGTTATTTGCACAGTGAATAATTAGGTTTGTGAATTGAATGGAAATACCTGTTCACCGCATGTAACACATAAGGAATTGGAATTGAAGGAGTTTAATTCAATTATTTTGCATATGAATATAGCAAGATTAATCTGGATTAAATAGAAGTCAATTGATCACTTGAAAAAGGACTTTTGACAATTGAGAATTTCTGTTAACAATTCCGTAGGCATAATAATTGGGATAATTGATTTATAGTTTATTATTGGAGATATTGAAGTCTTAATCTTTATTTATCTGAATTCAGTCATAAAGCAATTCAGCTTAATTAGTTAATTTAGTTTTCTTAATTAGAAAAATAATGATTTGAGATTATTTAAATAAAATTAGTTTGGTTAAGAATTAGTACTTGGTGATTTTTATTAAATAATTCCTCGTGGGAACGATACTCTACTTTCACTTTATTACTTGTTGACCGTGTATACTTGCACGTATTCATTGATTGCGAAATCGATCAACAAGTTTTTGTATTTGATGAGTGAGTTTTATACTCAGACTTGAGTGCGTTTGAGCTTAATCTTTTGGATTTTTTAAGTGTTTGTGTCTATTCATGCATATTTTACGTTGTTTTGTAGAATTGGGATAAAAATTACTTGGATCGACGTTTGGGGTGGCTAGATTCACGTTTTCGGCTTGGCATTTACACAGTAGTCACTTCATAGCCAATTTAAGTAATGCTCGAAACCTTATTTCGAAAAACTTAAAGAATGAAAGTTGTAGATCTACGTCTTCTCTTTTCGGAACATTTTGAATCATCGAAATCGAAGTTCAGACGAAGAAATTATGGTCATTTTCCCAAAGGACGTTGGAGCAGAAAATTTCCAAAAAAGGGACCAGCGCCGGGGCGCTAGGGTGCAGAATCCTAGAGCCATTCCCAGTGCCGGGGCTCTGGGGAAGAGAGCGGTGATGCTTGGACAAGTTTTGGGGCGAATTTTGACACCTTTTTGACTCCAAATTTGATTGGGTATACAATAAAATAAAGAGAGAATACATAGATTAGATTAGAGACACATTCCATTAGATTAGACATTAACCCTAGTTCTTATTAGTTTTGGAGATTGAAGCAACTTGGAGATCATTGAAGATCAAGAGCAAGAGCAAGAGCAAGAGGGGAGCATCAGATTTGCTGACAACAGATTCTATTCTCTTCTCTTATCATACTTTTATCTTTTAATGTCTATTCAGTTGTGGATTCTTCATTTTAATTCATTAATTATGAACTAACTATTTCATTAAGATTTTAGTTGAACCTTTTATGTCTATAAATTAGTTATTTGATTTATTCTAATTATTTATGTCAAAGTGAATTGTTTATCTTGTCTTGAGCTTATTAATTAATTATCTGATCAGGAATTACCTTGTTACTCTAGAAGGAATTGGAAGAGGAATTCTAGGGTTAGAACTGGGCATGATAACATGTGACTTAGTTATTTGCACAGTGAATAATTAGGTTTGTGAATTGAATAGAAATATTTGTTCATCGCATGTAACACATAAGGAATTAGAATTGAAGGAGTTTAATTCAATTGTTTTGCATAGGAATATAGCAAGATTAATCTGGATTAAATAGAAGTCAATTGATCACTTGGAAAAGGACTTTTGACATTTGAGAATTCCTGTTAACAATTCAGTAGGCATAATAATTGGATAATTGATTTATAGTTCATAATTGGGGATATTGAAATCTTAATCTTTATTTATCTGAATTCAGTCATAAAGCAATTCAGCTTAATTAGTTAATTTAGTTTTCTTAATTAGAAAAATAACGATTTGAGATTGTTTAAATAAAATTAGTTTGGTTAAGAATTAGTACTTGATGATTTTTATTAAATAATTCCTCGTGGGAACGATACTCTACTTTCACTTTATTACTTGTTGACCGTGTATACTTGCACGTATTCATTGATTGCGAAATCGATCAACAAGTTTTTGGCGCCGCTGCCGGGCAATCAATGACTGAATAAAAATCAAAAATTTGTTGATCGATTTCGCAATTAATGAATACGTGCAAGTATACACGGTCAACAAGTAATAAAGTGAAAGTAGAGTATCGTTCCCACGAGGAATTATTTAATAAAAATCATCAAGTACTAATTCTTAACCAAACTAATTTTATTTAAACAATCTCAAATCGTTATTTTTCTAATTAAGAAAACTAAATTAACTAATTAAGCTGAATTGCTTTATGACTGAATTCAGATAAATAAAGATTAAGATTTCAATATCCCCAATTATGAACTATAAATCAATTATCCAATTATTATGCCTACTGAATTGTTAACAGGAATTCTCAAATGTCAAAAGTCCTTTTCCAAGTGATCAATTGACTTTTATTTAATCCAGATTAATCTTGCTATATTCTTATGCAAAATAATTGAATTAAACTCCTTCAATTCCAATTTCTTATGTGTTACATGCGGTGAACAGATATTTCCATCCAATTCACAAACCTAATTATTCACTGTGCAAATAACTAAGTCACATGTTATTATGCCCAGTTCTAACCCTAGAATTTCTCTTCCAATTCCTTCTGGAGTAACAAGGTAATTACTGATCAGATAATTAATCAATAAGCTCAAGATAAGATAAGCAATTCACTTTGACATAAATAATTGGAATAAATCAAATAACTAATTTATAGACATAAAAGGTTCAATTGAAATCTTAATGAAAGAGTTAGTTCATAATTAATGAATTAAAATCAAGAATCCACAATTGAATAGACATTAAAAGATAAAAGTATGATAAGAGAAGAGAATAGAATCTATTGTCAGCAAATCTGATGCTCCCCTCTTGCTCTTGCTCTTGATCTTCAATGATCTCCAAGTTGCTTCAATCTCCAAAACTAATAAGAACTAGGGTTAATGTCTAATCTAATGGAATGTATCTCTAATCTAATCTATGTATTCTGTCTTTATTTTATGCCTTACATCATGTATTTATAGGTTACAAGTTCAATTTTTAGCTTAGGAACAAACCCAATCCAATTTGGAGTAAAAAAGGTGTCAAAATTCGCCCCAAAACCTGTTAAGCCTCACCACTCTCTTCCCCAGCGCCCCGGCGCTGGGCATGGCGCTGGGATTCTGCCCCCTAGCGCCCCGGCGCTGGTCCCTTTTTTGGAATTTTTTTGCTCCGACGTCCTTTGGGAAAATGATCATAACTTTTTCGTCTGAACTCCAATTTCGATGATTCAAAATGTTCCGGAAAGAGGAGACATAGATCTACAACTTTTATTCTTTAAGTTTTTCGAAATAAGGTCCTGAGCAATACTCAAATTGGCTCTGAAGTGACTGTTGTGTAAATGGCAAACCGAAAACGCAAATCTAGCCACCCCAAACGTCGATCCAAGTAACTTTTGTCCCAATTCTTACAAAACAACGTAAAATATGCATGAATAGACACAAACACTTAAAAACATCCAAAAGATTAAGCTCAAATGCACTCAATTCTGAGTATAAAACTCACTCATCAGTATCTCTTTCTATAATAATCCAGTTCCTAGCTAATGACAAAATTTTGTTAGTAGAAAGTGTGACTTGAACAATAGTGCATATGTTTAAATCAAAATTTATTTAACTATAAAAATCTAATATTTATTTCCAAGAATTGGTATTACTCATTTGTATGGCATATTACATGTACCACATTATCTAGATAACATTATTTTTTTGGGTGATGCTAGGCCGCTAGGGTCTCAAAATTTGTCTCAAATGATATGCCGTCATAATATTAGTTGGGTAGATCTTATGTGATTCTATGTCATAAATTATTATTAAAATATTTAATGTGATGTCATTTGAGACCCTAAGGTTACTACACAGTGGCGGATCCAGGCATAGGGCAGGGGGGCACCTGCCCCCACTGGATTTTCATGGAGCAGGTTAAGCACTCAAGTTAGAAAATACTAAGAAATCAAGCACTGAAGTTAGAAAAAATTTATTTGAAGAGCTTAAAAAATTAATTCTATTAATCTCACATTCCTGCTACTATTATTTATTTAATATAATCTTACAAGTCTCACATTTCCACTACCTTGATCAAATTTATTTAATATTGTCTAAATTCAATGTAGCAAAAACTGATTCAATCTCTCCTTTTCCATTCAAAAACTGCGGATTACTGAATATCCCAATTTCAAAAACTGTAGAGTATTTAACAATTATTTTAGGAATTTTTATAATTATTTATGAAGAGAACTCCATCAAATAAAAGTTAGTCGAGTATGTATTTAATTCTATTTTTACTTTCTTTAAATTTTATAATTTATTTTGTAATGTTATTTATTACTTGTTAGTGGTTTAATTGAGATTGTTTATTGTTGTCGCTAATTACACTTGACTATTCATATTATTTATTGGTTTTGTTTTGAAGTTGAATTAATTTTTTAATATTTATTGATTGTTAGGCACTAAATGTACAAAATTTGAATTTATTCCTGAAAATATTCAAGCCGAAGGGACTAGTGACTAACCTGTCACTGTTAATATTTACCAAGAAACTCACTCGCAAAATGTTAACGGTTAACCCCCAAACCCAAACCCAAACATCGGTATCTCCTTCCCTTAATTAATATTGAGAGGGATCTCCGTAAAAGACAACCGATGAGTTCTTATCCCGCTAGTGAAAGAGAGAATTTTAGAAGAAGTTATTTACTCGAGAGCCCGACTCAACCAATACCTCACAAAGAGAGAGAATGTAATTGTAAGATTATTTAGTTTTGTAATTATTTTATTAAAATTTTATTCTTAAGAAGAAAAAAAATTTGAATTTGTCCTCACTGAATTGTGAGTCAGGATCCGCCCATGTTACTACATTATGCGGATAGCATTAGCATCTTTCGGAAAAAGATAAAACTATTCTAAGGATAAAGAAGATTTTGACAAATATATTCTTGGACAAATTTCTTTTTTATCTTTTCTACTTTATTAACTCTTATTCTCATGGTTGAAGCACTGAAACCTTTAACCACATAAATTTCATTGTTATTATGTGATTTTGTATTTACCTTTTA
Organism: Panax notoginseng; assembly: GCA_016801055.1. Taxonomy (NCBI): domain Eukaryota; kingdom Viridiplantae; phylum Streptophyta; class Magnoliopsida; order Apiales; family Araliaceae; genus Panax; species Panax notoginseng. Next base: position 119,744,735 of record CM029021.1, on the reverse strand, counting down.
CATGATTTTTTTCTTCGTCCTGATATGAGGCTGATGCATGAGTCCCCGATTCACATGAAGTATATTTGTTATTGCATGACTCAAAAATGAAGGGTTTTTTATATATATAAAAAAATAGCATGTATTCTACATCAAATTCAAAATTATTTTATGTAGAAGACATTAGTATTTACTGAAATTTATAATACAAGTTAATGAAAGAGACCAATTTTTACAAAAATTACAAATAAGAAAAAAGTTATTCTTATATTTTGAACTTACAAAAATAGAAAACTAGAATAATGTTGTTGAGAATATTTTCTCTTAATTATTTTATTATCAAGTTGGGAGAAGTTAACATAATCCTAATCTCACCCTGCAAAAACTAGAATAAGTCCTACCTAGATAGGTTTGGATCCTACATCTTTCTATTGAGAGATGAAATGAATCATGATTTAAAGTAGTTAAAATAGACACCTTATAAATTTATAATTATGAGTTTCTTCTGTTAATAATGTCTACGGCTTTTGTGACGGTAGCATTTGTGGTATTTGAATCTCCGAACGCATTACACCAATGTTTGAGTCTTAAACGTTACGCTTGTAAATTAAATAAATAACGTTTAATAAGTTATTACTAGACAAATAAGATTTTTTAGTGTGTTTGAACTTTCAAACGCACTAAATGGTGCGTAACCAAATATTTACTGCAAGTTGAATTTATACTTAAAAAATTTATATTTTAGATACCTTAATTTTACTAATATTATACAATAATAAAATTATAATTTTTATTATTTTCTTTGAATAATTTCTGATAATCAAAATCAAATTAAGTCACAAAAAATAATTTTAAAATTATTTATACTAACTTAGTTTAAAAAACAAAATAAATTATTATTAATATAAACGCAATAATTATTTAGAGACTGTGTCATTGTGTCTGTCCTGGTCAAAATTCAGTACAACCTTTATGATATTTGACAACACATGACTTGGGCATGCCATTCCTCTAAATCATGTATAAACACCTAATCACGGCCTCATTCATTTCCTTACACGGTGAGAACGGGTGGCATTAGTTAGATCCCCTTATTGCTTTCTGGTTTTCAATTTTTTTTGTCCCATATAAATAGACCCTTTCTCCCCCCTTTTACCCTTGTAAACCCCAAGTAGAAAGAAAGAGAGAGAGAGAGAGAGGAGAGAGAAATTTAAGCCCAATCTCTCTCCTGTTTATCTCGCATTTTTACAGATTTTATACCCAATTCTCCTCGACCCACATTGCGTGTAGTTTCATCGAATTGTAAGTATTATTTTATTTTTCTTGGATTGTTTTTTGGGTACTTTGTTTATTAGTTTTTATAATTTGGGTCGAAATTTTGTTGGAATGTTGTTTGGAATCTGTAATTGTAATGAATGAATTGTGGGTGTATAAATATGTATTTGAATCTGTATGTTTTATTCCTATATTAGGCCCTCTGTCCCACATAAAAAGTTGGATTTGTCAATTTTTTTCCTGTTTTCTTTCACCATAAATTGAGTTCAAATTCTTTTGAATTTAATTATAGTACTTGTCATCATAATTTTATTATCACACCACCACTATTTTATTGACTATTTGTTATTTTAAGTGATAAAAACTAAAATACATCCATAATATTTACTTTTTTTGCAAATGTGACTCTTTTGTGAGACGGGGGAGCATATGTTTTGGGAGGATTTTCTAAAAATAAAAAATAAAAATTGTGGAACTTAATTGGGCTGTTTTACTTCATGAGTTTTGTGAAACTGATATTTCCCAGTAGCTAACATGGGTATGGTTCTTTTTTATATTGAGAAAGTGATCATATTTCTATCTCCCTCTTTATTTCGATGTTGTTTGATTTGGGTATCTGCCATGATGTATATATTTATACATTTAGATCGTAGGTTAGAAATGGAAAAAAGAAAAAAAGTAAGTTTGGCTTCAAGAGATCAAAATTGTTCTTATATTTTGGAGCTGAGGGAGTATTTATTTTGTAGGGTAATTTTCTAAGCCACATATACCTAGGAAGTGATAGATGTTATCCATGTGAAAAACATCTTCTTTTGGAAGACTATAGGAGTTAAATGATAGAAAACAAGCATTTAAAAGAATTTGAATATACAGTTTAGTGTGAGCCTTGTCTGGATCTTGGAGTTAGGAGGTTCTCACTTAAGTAATGAAAATCTCGAACAGCTTCCGGGCTTTAATTGTAGATGTTCCAAACCTACTATTTAATTATAGCATCAGTTATTGACTTTTTGTTGTGTGTTTTTGGGAGTAAAATGATTTAATTTAAAGTATGCTATACTTGTTAGTTTTTCATAATAATCTCATTTGATTGCAATGCGAGTTGTTTGGTCTATTCTCGTTGTATTGTCCTTTTCAATAATTGGTTTTTACGCTAGATGAATTATTTGTTCTAAACCCTTAATGACCTTCTTTATGTTGCATCGAGCTAAAAATAAACCTGTTGTACTGAATTTGTTTATTGGGAAATAATATTTAATACAATTTGTTGTTTTTATTTATTACCTTCTTTTCCTGACTTGTGAATAACTATGTAGCAGGATTTAACAGTTTTTAATTTTTGATAGTTTCACAACCATGGTGTTCTGGGTTTTTGGCTATGGCTCCTTGGCGTGGAACCCTGGTTTTGAATATGATGAGAAAGTAATAGGCTTTATCAAGGATTACAGGCGTGTTTTTGATGTTGGTAAGTTTTTCGCATGATGAAAGTTAAAGCGTGTCATGAATCATGATTGATGTGATTTACGCTTGTATAGTTCTTATCTTATAACCTATGTGTCAGCATGCATTGACCACAGAGGTACGCCCGAACACCCTGCAAGAACTTGCACACTGGAACAAGCTGAAGGAGTCATCTGCGTAAGTGAATATCCCATATAACTGTTATTGATATTACATTTCTAAATACCTTTGTCAGATGTAATCTCACTGGCAGGCTTAACTGTGCTCTTTCTTTTTAACCCTTTATTTCTTTAACTTTGTTGAGTCTTGGGGTAGGCTTGGATGGCCACTGGCTTTTTTCTGATAAATCAGAGCCACAAAGTTTAAACCATTGGCTTCCCCTAGTTGCAATGCCATGACATTACAACATATTCCAAATTTTTAATCAAATATTTGTACTGTTGTTTCTGACATTCCCATTTTCTGTCAGTGGGGGGTTGCTTATTGTGTCCGAGGAGGCCCGGAGAAGGAAAAAGCAGCGATGGAGGTATGTCCCATTCATGTTGTGCACTTTTGTTCTGTCAGTATATCTTGTGTTTTGACAAAAACTGTAAGCGTCTCTTTTAACATGATCTGCTAAATGATCTGCCCTCTCTAATTGTATGGCCAGATATTGTCATTTATATTTTTACTTTCGTATTAAATTCTCTTGTACAGATAGTGGGACTGATAATTGTTTTTGTCTTCAGTATTTGGAGCGTAGAGAATGCGAGTATGATGAAAAGACAATAGTGGACTTCTTCAAGGTAATAACTGTCCGGTTATTCTACATTTGAGCTGCCTTTTGAAGATTCAGCGGTTATTTCCTGAATGAAAATCTTGTTCTTATTATTCAACTTTCCTGAGGTGGCATAATTTTCTACATTTTAGCTGCCATTTAAAGAAAATCTTGTTCTTTATTCAACTTACCCGAAGAGGCATATATTCTACATTTGAGCTGCCTTTTAAAGATTCAGTGGTTATTTCCTGAATGAAAATCTTGTTCTTATTATCAATCAGCGTGTCTTGTTTAATTCAGGAAGGAGATACTGTACAGCCTGCTGTCACTGGAATGATAGTGTAAGATATCACAATGCATCTTTCTCGTTTTTCCCTTTTGCTCTTCCCCTCCCTCTCCCACTCCCTCTCCCTCTCCCTCTTCTAAGTACTTAATTTTATATGAAATTAAAGAATAATATTAAAAACTTAATTTTATTTTGAATATTTGCAGTTTTACATCTACTCCGGACAAAGAATCAAATATTTACTACCTAGGACCTGCCCCATTGGAGGATATGGCCAGGTAATTTGATTCACTTGGCCTTTTTCGCTCTTTAAGTCCTCTTTGTTCATTTTTCACTTAAAACTCTCACTTATTTTATGTTCTGTTTTCTCATTAACATTTTCAGGCAAATTGCAACTGCGTTCGGTCCATGTGGTAACAACCGAGATTATCTTTTTTTGTTGGAGAAAGCCATGTTTGATATTGGTAATTATTCTCGCCATCTGTTTGAAAACAAACACCTTGCGTTCCTTTTTATCTGTGTTCCGTAAATTTCAAGAAAGCCTTAATGACTTGCTTTACCATATTATCCTACATTAAATACTACTCCCTCCATTCCTTAATATAGGTCGTTTTAGGGTTATGCACAAGTATTAAGGTAATGATTGTATAGCATTAACTATAATATCAATTGTTTATATTGCCTTTGTATTGGAATAAGATATTGTTATTTATTGAACAAAAAATAGTGAGAGAACCAAAATTATATTTAATACTTGGGGTAATATTGGAAACTAAGCAATTAATGCTTACTTGAAATTCTAAAACGACTTATATTAAGGAACAAAAACATTTCTCTAAAATGACTTATATTAAGGAACGGAGGGAGTAGTAATTTATTTATTTTATCTTTTCAATACAAAAGGGTAATATTGAAATTTTATATCCAATTTGATTAATCAAAGCATCAGTTAAATTTCTTAATCTTTGTGTTTCTTCTAAAACCTTAATTATAAAGGAACGGAGTGTGTAGTTAAACCTTCCATGATGTGTTTTTTAGGGTGCTACATTCACGACCTTTTCTTGTTTGAAACGAAACATTTTATCGTATGAATGTATTATCAGGTCATGAAGATGACACGGTCATAGAGCTTGCCAATGAAGTGAGGAAAGTCCTTGGAATCGCGGGTATAGAGAAACCCAAGGAGAGGAAGTTGATTGGACCATCGCACATGCCACTCAAATCCCACATGTCACCCATCAAAATCCTTCCGCTCCAAGGAGCTGTGGCCACAGACTCGTAGCAGTGGAATCAGCAAAGAATAAACAGGCGAAGCCTCCTTATCTAACCCAATTACAGTTTCAGTCTTACGGAATTTCTTTGTCAACAACTACAATCGTAGTAGTGATCTTTTTTTGTGCTGTAGGATACCTTTTTCCCACGGTTATCGCCTTTGTTTTTCTTCTCTTGCCTCTCACTTTATACTTATATTAGGGGACTGCAAGGATATGATGAAACACCAGAATATGCAGTACAACCGAAATATTCTTTGTGACATGACTTTGTTATGATCAATGAGAAAAGTTTTAGTTACTATTTTATGCAGTGTTTCTACATTTCTATGAAATATAGATATATTACTTTTTTTGTCTCACTTTGTTAAAAAAAGAAAAAAAGGACGGAAAATTTAAATTTTTGGTCCAATTCTTTGGTTACCAAGTTTCTTAGTGGACAAAATAGAAAAGAAGCGGACTGCAAATTTGACAATTCTTATTGCCAAAGTCTTTTGTTAAAAAGTGGACGGAAACTAAATAATACACCATCTTTTATAGTTTACTATTGTGATAAAGCATCCGGTTAGTAAGAAGTAAATTTTATTATAAGTTATCAATATAATATTGATATACATGCGGGAGGTTGATCTCTTTGTATACGTGTCAATCCTGTATTGGTCTTGAAGTGAACTTATCATGAAATTCACTTCATGCTAACCACTTCTTGTGATTAAGGTATATGCGGGTCCCTACATTTCAATGTGCGTGGAACTATTGTGATTAAGGTATATTTGACTAATGAATAATATAGTCTGTCCTGAAATGTGTCTGAATGAAAAAATATTATTTGATAATAATTTTTTTCAAAATATCTGAACAATAGTATTTTACTATTTTAACTCTTTGAATAATTTAAACAAAACTTGTTTGATAATCAGAAAAGTCGAAATATAATTTTAAATACATATTTATAATATTTTAACCACAATATAACGAAACAAAATATATCAAAACTAATAAAAAAAACATCAACGTGACATAATAATTCAAATACACTTCCACTCATACTAAAAAAAAATCTATATTTAATACCTCAGTAGTATATTGGAAGCCCATTTCTTTAATGACTCTCATAGTTGGTTCAGACAGTTTCTTTTCATTCACATTATTAACCTTCTTTATTTCTCTCCTTAAATTTCATTTTCTTCCTCTTTGTCTCTCTTCAATTCAACTTCCTCATTCTTATTCAATCCAATTTTTCCTTTCAAATTGAGGTTTTTCTGCTGCTGCTATATCCTTTTTAATTTTATCTCTCTCTCTTCCGTTTCACAAACCCAACAAAATTAAACGAGATGGGTCATGTCCCCTGCTAATCTGAATATATTCAATATGGTTCCCTTTTGTGATGTAATGGAGTATGTGCTTGGATTAATTGGAAATTATTGCTTACACTAGATCTGCTTTAAAGATTTTTCAACAAATCACCGATTGATCTACAAAAACGCAGACGATTTTTCTTTCTTTTCTTTACAACTCTTTATTTATGGAGAGGAGAGAGAGCAACGTTGGTGCCGCCGCTGCCGGAGCTGGGAGGAGAGGGTGGCGGCCTGAGATGCAGATTGATTAGGGTTTTTAGCGATAAAAGATTTATTTTGTAATATTGAAAATGTTATTTTTGTCCCAAAAAAAAATATAAACTTGGTCAGACGTGGTAGTGTTTGTTTACTTTGTAATGCCTCTTAACAACTCTAAATTTGATTTGATAAAAGGATAAAATTATTTGTTAAAATTTTGTTTATCTTAATCGGTAAGAGAAAAATATAAATCAAAATTATTAAGAGTGTCTTTTAATGAAAAATTTAAATCTATGGAGTCTTTATAAATATTGTACTTCTTCTATTTTAAATTTAAAAATCATTATTGATTTTTGAAAAGACAATTTAAGATATTTTTAAATTTAAAAGTCATTCAGATGTTTATACTTTTTAGTTATCAAACAACTTTTTAAGTTTAAATGTTATTTTACTCACATATCTAATTTATTATAATGTACTAATCATTCAGATTTTAATTACATAGTTTATCAAAAATCACCCAAGACTACTTAATAAAACGACATAGTTTTATCCCTTATTTTCTACTTTTGGGATTTATATAAGAAAAAACTTTTAATAATAATTTTTATACAAAATTACGTCGTTTTATTAAGTAGTCTTAGCTAAACTTGACTAAGGCATACCTTAAATTACCTTTCTCCACATATATATAATTATAACTTTCAAACTAACTCCTGTCTCTTAGTCTTTATCTCTCTTCCTTCACTCTCCTGTCTCTTCTCCCCCTTTCTCTTGGAGATTCTATTTTTTTTCCTTTGTTGACTAAGGATGGTGTTGTGCTTTTGTTGTGGGTGGCAGTATGTAGGGGTGGACAATTTTTTTGGTAGTTATCTTAACCAAACCGGTTTGAACCGGACGGTACGAAATAAATGGGAACCAGTTCGGTATCGGTACGTGTAATCAGTATATATTGTTTATTCGAAACCAGTACCATGATGTGGTTTTGTTTTTTTGGTGTCGACGCTGGGGAAATTCTCTTCCTAAATTGTTCTCACCCTTTATATCTCGCTTGGTCGATTATTTGTTTAAAGGGTGAGATTTTAAGAAAGGACCGACATATGTGACGCCCCCAAAATAGAGTCCACACAACCTAATTTGGATCGTCAAAATACATGCTATAATCATACGTTCTCTTAATACAGTGTCGTAGATAATACGACAATATCCACACTCAAAATACAATGCCGTAAAAGATACGACAACACATATTAAAAGTCTTCAACATGATTATTGCCACACTATATAACAACATGGTGAAGACAACTATAGAAACTATCTCAGATCATCACTCCACACCCTGGCTAGTCCCAGCTACACTCTCATTTTCTGAGAAAAATAATGGAACAAAATAGAAAAATGTGAGCTCAAATAGCCCAGTAAAGAATATCATGACTAAGATAATGAAGAATATATTATCCTTAGCATTCAACAGTGAAAAATCTGATATAATATAATAGACAAAAAGTTTTAGATCAACAACTGCAACAGAAATATCAATCAATTAATTAGGAGAGTAAAATAGATCACGATGTTCACAATCTTCTCCAAATTAAAAGTTTACTATCAATATTTTATCCCTGTAATACCAATCAATATTTTCTGATCATAATCATACAAATCAACAGTTCATCTTTGCACTACGGCCCAAAGATATTCATTTGTAACACCAATGTTCATGATCATGCCAATCGACACTCCATCTTTGCACTACGAGCCAAAGAGAACTTTCACCATGTGTCCTTGCCATACAGACCAAAGACACTCAACGATCATATCGTCTTTGCACCCAGGCCAAAGACATTCACCATAACTTATTTCTTTGATGATTATTACAAATAACAATGATATAAAGAATGAACAGAAGTTGTAGGAATTATAAAATAAAAAAATCAATAACCTAGATTTGACGTTTAATTTATTCAGAGTTCAATAATGATATCCAAAAATTCAATTAGAGTTCAAGAATATGATAAATAAGATTCACAATTCAACTATCACATGTAAAATGAAATAGGAAATTCAGGTGAAAAGATATTAGATGAAGCACGTGTAAAGTGCAATAAAAAGATTCAGGTGAAAAGATATTAGCTGAAGCTCAAACTATTAAGGAAGTTCTAAATAGTTTAGGACTTTTCACCGTTTAATAAAAAAATTATCGAAACAAATAACAATTTCTTACCATAATATGGAGTATGAAAGAAAATTATATCCTTTACCTCAATTACCAAGTGATTGGATGCTGCTTTCTATGAAGTTTGCAACCTAAATATATTTATACTTTAATTAGTAACTATCACATATGGTGTACACTAACTCGTATATTATTAAATTATCAAAAGTGACTATATAATATAAATTTGTGTAGTGTACAAAATAAGCTTCAAAATAATATTTCAAAATAAAATCTTCCAAAGGAAGTTTTTCAAAATAACTTTTTTAAAGGAAGAATTAAAAATTGTGTGATGTGTGTGAGTATTTGTCCAACTTTTATAAAAAATACTTACTTAAACAATACTCGTACTCTTACTGATCTTTACAAATACTTAGGATAGGTTAACACACTTAGAGAGAACTTACACTAAAAAATTTTTAGAGAGTGGAAGAAAGTATAAGCAAGGAAGTTATAAATTTCCTTATGTTAAGCCTTCTTATTTATAGCCAAAATATCCCACATTTTATAAATATATTATTCATCCATTATCATTATCTTTAAACATAATGATTACCCATTTTCATCCATTATCTTTACTTTAAACATAATAATTACCCATTTTCATCCATTATCTTTACTTTATTCAAAAAGAATAATCCATTATCAATATTTATTCAAAAAGATAAATCCATTATCAAAAAGATTATTCTATTATAATTATTTATTCAAAAAGATAAATTCATTACCAAAAAGATTATTCCATTATCATTATTTATTTAAAAAGATAAATCTATTATTAAAAAGATTATTTCATTATCATTATTTATTCAAAAAGATAAATCCATTATCAAAAAGATTATTCAATTTTAATTATATTATCCGTCTTCTACATTATTGACTTAATGTATTAATATCACGGATATTACTGTTCTTCAAATAATGAGTCGACCTAACTATTTAAAATTCGTGACTTTCATTTATGCAACTATCCATTACTACACTTGCTACGATGTCAGTTATTGGTTCAATAATATAAGATACTGTGATAATTATTGTGACATCTCTAAATCTATGTGCTTACTATAGTGGACTAGTGCTCACTAATTTCTTCTGAGTATATTTATTATAGACTTACAATATTGACAACCAAATCGTTCCCAGAAAAGAGAGGGCCTTCCGTATAAACGACGCGCAATTAAATAACTCATTTTCTTGAAAGAACTTTTTAGACATTGTCAATAATGTTTATTAGTTTAATAATATTATATAAGATAAAATAAGTTACTGTGCCATGTCAATTCCAATAATATGAAATACTGTCCATTTGCTACTGTGGCAATTATTGAGTTCAATAATATGAAATATTATGCAGTTGCTACTGTAACAATTATTGAATCAATAATATGAAGTACTGTTCAATACCGTGTGATACTGTAGAATACAACTTGCTACTGTACTTTTATCTCTGGGTATTTAAACAGTAAAAATGATAGTACCGTTAACTGTACTTTTTTTTTTATTAAAAATGTTATTTATGTTGTTTTCTGCATTAAATAATATTTCGTTGTGGGGCCCCACCAATGATTGGTTATTTTGGCTCTGTCGCACTTTTACCTAATATCCCCGACAAAACGAATATTCTCCGACAAAACGAATATTCCCCTACAGAACGAATATTCCTCGACATATTTTTATAATTTACACATATCACCCTTAACTTTAAACTTTTATCAATTTAACCATTTACTGAATAGAATAATAATTATAAGAAAAATTGAATACTTTTATTTCATAAAATTCGGGGTCTTACAACCTCCCCTCCTTATGAAATTTCGTTCTCGAAATTTATGTACATAGCATTTCGACTTGCATTTCGAAGAGATAAGGATATTTAGCTTTCATTCCATATTCTAGTTCCCAAATCATTTCCTTTGTATCTTGGTTTCTCCACAAAACTTTGACTTGAGGTATAACCTTTGAACGTAGAATTTGTTACTTTTATCTAAGATCTTGACAGGTACTTCTTCATACATTAAATCCCTTGCTATTAAATCTGACTCCAACTCAATGATGTGATTTGGATCCTTCACATACTTACGTAACATGGATATGTAAAAAACGTTATGAATGCGAGACATGTTTGGCGGGAAGGCAAGTCTATAGGCCACATTTTAAATGAGACAATAAATCAAAATTTGAGCTTTCCTCTTTTTTCGAATCTCTAAACTCCTTTTCATGGAGAAACACGTAAAAATACATGGTCTCCAACATTAAATTTCTCATCCCTTCGATGAAGATCAGCATAACTCTTTTGTCGTTCCTGAGCTATTTGTATTCATTGTCTAATCATTTGAATATTTTCTGTTGTCATGCGCATTAACTCGGGTCCCAATAATTTTACTTCTCCTTCCTCATTGCAGCAGACAGGAGAGCGGCACTTTCGTCCATATAAAGTCTTGAACGGGGCCATGCTTATACTTGCTTGATAACTGCTGTTGTAGGAGAATTCAACCAATGGTAAGTATTTGTTCCAACTTCCTTTGAAGTCTAGTATACAAAGTCTCAGTAGATCTTTGAGAGTTTGAATGATCCTTTCCAATTTTTTGTTCGTTTAGGGATGATATGCAAAACTGAATCGTAGCTCGGTGCCCATAGATTTTTATAAGTGAATCCAAAATTGTGAAATGAATCTAGGGCGATCAGAAATTATGGACACTAGCATGCCATGCAATCTCACAATCTCACAATCTCACTTATGTATATGCTGGCAAGACGCTTTAGTGAATAGTTTTCTCTTATGGGTAAGAAATGAGCGGACTTGGTCAATCTATCTACAATGACCCAAATTACATCTAAGCCTTGAGAAACTTTAGGAAGACCTGTAACAAAATCTATATTGATGTGTTCCCACTTCCATTCTGGGACTTCGAGTGGTTGTAATGGACCCTTAGGTACTTGATGCTTTGGTTTGACATGTTGACAAGTTAAACACTTTGAAATAAACTCCACGATCTCTTTTTTCATGTTGCTCCACAAAATGTATATCAAAAGTCACGATACATTTTGGTACTTCCAACGTGGATTAAAAACTGTGTTGTGTGCCTCTATCATGATTTTATGTTTCAATTCAGGGTTGTTAGGGACACAATGTCGAGAATTAACTCGAAGCATTTTTTCTTCGTCGATTCTTGCTTCAGGAATAACACATTCTTGTACATTCTTCATCATATTTATCAATTCTGGGTCAGTAGCTTGAGCAGGTTTAATTTTATCTATTAAAATTGGTTCTACTCGTACATGCACAATCAGCATGTTGGTCCCTGGTGTCTTTATCTCCATCTCCATCTTTTGTAAGTCGCACAAAATGCTTTCTTGTGCTGTTAGTTATAGACACTCGAAATTTTGTTTTCCTGTTACTAACCATGTAGGAGGGCAAAAATATCTTTTCACACCCCGGAGGAGTACAGTAAACATCAAACCCTGGAGAAAGCCCCGTGGGATATCAAATCAAACCTCGAAGACAACCCTAAGAAAAGATGGAAGTAATAACAATCAAACCTTAGAGACAACTCCAAGTGACAACCAAAAGCCACCTCAACCCTGGAGACAACCCCTGGAGGGAAAAGAGGGAATGTTGACAACTCAAAATCAAAAAACAGTCATCTAGCTATAGATAAGGTTATAAGGAGCCGTCGCAGCAAATCTGAGTACAAACTGCGCAGGACAGCTCAACGGACTGCTTACGAATACTTGAAGATGCTATTCTAGTTATGGACCCATCTTCTCGAATTCAAAAAAGGTTAACTTCTATGTCATTGTGTAGCTCTCAAAAAAGGCTTTTCAGAATGGTATGCCACATCTCTATAAGATTCCCGAATTGTTATAAAAGTTTCAAGTAGACTGCACGTCGATCGAGGGAACACAGTTTGAGGTGGTAGGGCCCACCTAGCCTAGCCGCAGGTAGACTCGCGGCTGGTCAAATCTTTAAATATCAGCCACCCAGCTCATTTTTTAGTAAGAGAGAAGAGAGAGAGAGAGAGGGCCCATGAGAGAGAAAATCTGAGAGTTTAAGAGAGAAATAGCCCAAATCTTGATTTAATCTTTGTAAATCTAAGTTATAAACACTCATATACATATATACTTCTACATATCAAGTTTTAACCAGTAGAAATTGAGTTTTCATCTGCTTTTAGTTGTTTGTTTCCGAGTCTAGCGCCATATTATAAGATCTCTTCAAATATGGGCTTATTTACTGGTTTAATATGCATATAAGTGCTAGATATACATATATCTTGCTTGGTTGTGGCCGTTCAATTCTTGTAAATAGTCAATATTTGAAGTGTATTGACTAGATCTAACCAGATCTAGCTTTTAACCGGTTCAAAAGTTTCAAAACTTGAACCGTTGAGCTAGAATGGCTAAGATCTAGATAGATCTAGTTTTCTTTCTAGTTTTTGTAAATATTTAGCAACCACGTGATCCTAGATCTATATCTAGAGGGAACGGGAAGCTTATTTACTCGTATACAAGGATTTAGCCGATAAATTACTTGTTCGAGTAAAGTTTGTAAGTTATATATGTTTTATTTCAATATCTATTGCATGCAAGCTTTTAAATGATATGATGTGAGCCTAGGAACCATTCAGGTAAAGATTCAATCAATGAATCTAAAACTCGGTTCCAATAATGGACGTGTTTAAGTTGTAAAGCCAGCTTGCAACCCCTTGTATATGTAATCCATAGGCTTTAAAATGGTTATTCGGATTTAAGGCTCCGAAATAGTGAAAATCATGTATGTGGTACTCGAGTTACTTTGATGGCTATCATGCCCACAAGGAGCCCGACACTTGTAAATAGTTTTAATTTAATTTCAAAGATGCTTCGTATCTCAATAAAATCTGTAACAATCCAGAAATTTTAATTGTAATTTTTAATATTTGTTGAATTATATAAATATTTAATGGATGTGTTTATTGTTGAATAAATATTTATTAATTTGATTTGATTTGATTTGGTTAATTATTTGTTAAATAAATAATTAATGAGTTAAGAAAATTAATTATTATGAGATAACATTATAATTTAATTTAATAATTAAGTTAGAGAGTTTATAGTGATTAAATGAATTATTATAATATTTTTATTTAATTTAGTAATAAAAGTGTGACAAATAACTATGCTATAAATGAGTTATTAAAATAAATTAACGGAGTTTAAATTAGTTTTGCCAAACAAGGCTTACGGATATTAAGTCTTTAAATTTTAAAGAGGTGTTGCCAAACAAAGCCTTACGGCTTTTGAATTTTAAATTTTAAATTTTTTTATAATAAATAAAATAAAACAAATAAAATATAAAATATATTTATAACCTATACGTTATATTTTTGTAACTGATATTATTTAGTAGGCATATTATTACCTATTAGTTTTATTTTACGTTGGCTAGCCTATCAATTTAATTTACGCTTACTGTTGTTAGTAGCCTAGTCTAATACTGAGAGAAGAAAGAAAAGTTACAAGAGTTTTGAGAGAGACTTGTCAGAGTTTGAGAGAGACTGGTGAGAGATTAATGCTGTGGTTAACAAGGATTAAACAAGCAAGCAAAAGAAGGTATTATTCATAACCTCCATATGATATATATGTCTATATGTACGTATATATGTTTATATGGCATAGTTCCTAGAGTCTCTGTGTTCTTGACTGTAATATAAAATTCTTTACAAAAATTATTTGTAATCTAAGGTTCTTTATGATTGGTTAATAAATTTTGTGTATATGCAATTGTGATGACATAATTAGCATATATATATATATATATATATATACACACGATTGTATGCTAAATTACATTTAAAAGAAAGAAGTTGGTTTTACAGTGAATATATGTATGAACATGGTTCGTAAGACTACCAAAATTGATATTTGATTTTTAATTAATGGATAAATTAAGCCTAGATTATATTAATTTGGTAAGAAACGAAGAAAATATAGTTAGAATGAATCAATTTGGTGTGTAATTAGGATTACAGTGTTAGTTTTTATCAAACAATATCAAAAATGGAGTTTTTAGTTTTAAACATAGCGTTCAAGGATTTAATTGTTCTGAAGTTTTTGTTTAGTTACTTTGAAATCAGTATATCTGATGGGTAATGTTTTGAAATCAGTAATCTATGTAAGTTATATATGTTAATTTAGGTGCTAGCAGCGTTAAACAGTCAAAAATTTTGCTTTGTTCTGTTTTTATTGTGGTCGGTTCTGTAATTCGGCGCCTCAGCGCCTAAAATAGAGCCCCAGCCCCAACCTTCGCGCTGCAGCGCGAACCTAAGTTTAAACCGTGGCACCGCAGCGCCAGTTAGCAGTAAAGCCTAGAAAATTATTTTCTTGTACACAGAGTTTGTAATAGTTAATATGATACAATATTATGACTGTTAAAAAAATATGATTTTGTTAAATGTGGTATTATAGTGCTATGAATGAGTATATTGTTAGTAGTTAACGAATTTTCTTGTGTAATTTGATTATGTGGGTAAAAGTCAAGCCATACATGAAATAGACACACTTATGTGTATACAGAGTATCAGTAGTAACTAATTATGTCATGATGACATGTGTATAGGATACTGTGAATCGAATTGTTACGGTTTAGCTCATACGCGAGGCAAGTTTCCTAAACCTTATTCTTATGTTGAGCAAGTTTATTAACTTCTTTTAATTCCTGTATTGAATGCAAGTATCTTATCCTAAACTAGTTACTTTTAAGTAAGTTCCTTTATCTCTATCTTGATTATAAATGTTGCAAGTTTTTAAACCTTATCTCTTGGTATTGAACAAGTTTCTATAAGCTTTAACTTGTTATTTAGCATGCAAGTTTCTACATTCTGATATACTAATGTTGAACAAATTTTATCGTTCAATTTACTATTTGTTATGCATGCTCAGTATTCAATTCTAAATAACCTTAGCTTAATATTGTTCAAGCAAGGTATGTTATGTTATTCAATGCTTATACTATTAGATTATTCCTAAAGCATGACCTTAGTTTACAATGTCGATTCAGTTATGATTTATTCCATAGCATAACGTTATTAACTTTTTATTCAACTAATCCTTAGTTGATGACCGTTGAATTCTAAATTACCTTGAAACGTATCCAAACCAAACTTACTTTGGTGCGGACTTGTATTCTAAATGCTGAGATGAATAACCCTATTATTAGGGGATAATTTACGCATAGCGTTGAAATGTTTGTGCATAATACATTGTACGAAGGGCTGATCCCCCTAAGTACGAGGAGTCCCTATAGTCTTATGACTGTTAAAGTTTAAGTTGAAAAATTACTTATAACTATAGACATAGTTCGTGGTCTTATGACCCTCAGATGTATATTTCAGAATTTTGATTATCATTAATAGAGCATATTGTTCAGTTCTATTGAGACTATTATTTGGCAATTGTTGTAAAGTTTATTCATTGTCATTTCAAGTGAGCCTTGTTTGCTCACTCTTGCTTATATAAACATTACAGCTAAAGTTGAGAAGGTCGATGTACCTAGCACCAGTAAAGAGAAAGGAAAGATGAACAAGTATTGAAGACGTGTAATCATGTTGCCATTTTTATTGTCAGACTTTATTTTAATTATTGTAATGAAGTTATTTAATTTTCTGCATTTGAATGTTTATATTTAAAGGTTAGATAACATGAGAGATTTTATTGAACTTATTGATGTAATCCTTTAATGGGAAGGTTTATTATTACATTTATTATGACTGTGTAGTTAGATATGAATGTTTTTATCAAGTGAACACAAAATCTTGTGGGAATGAAGTACCCGGATTTAGGGGTGTCACAAGTTGGTATCAAAGCCTTAGGTTATGAACCTTAGATGGGAGAAAAGCCTTAGGAAGTAACCTTTGAAAAGATAGTGGTGAAAAACTCTTATCGAGTTTTAAGAAGGAAGTAATAAAACACATATGTGCTTATGTTATTACAACTTATGTGCTCGTGAGTGTCGAGTAGTAACGAGTAATAATTAAAACTTAAAAATTTTGTTGTCATGATGGCTAATGTAGGAGAATCCGGTCAGGCTAGAGAGGAAGGATCCTAGATGCCTAGAGAGGAAGAGCCTCGAGATATTCAGGTGGTTTGGGAATAACTACTACCATGGGAATCGTCTCCGTTGGTTATAGTAGTTGAGCAGGAGGGTTTACTTGATGAAGATGATGAGATAGAGATGGACGAGGAGGACCCTGTTGAGCTGCCACAGTCGAATGAGGATGAGGAGGACGAGGAGGAAGAGATTCCGCTAACCTCGATCGCTGCTCGTATGTACGATGAAGTATACGACCGTAATGTGGAACTTCAGGATACCGTCGAGGAGTTGGAAGAGATAGTAGCTGAACAACATACCTCGATGGCACAGAAGGACGATGAGATCCAAGATCGAGAGGAACGTTTGAATAATGTCGAAGAGAAGCTGGTCCACGCTGAAGAGGAGAATGAGCAAATGACAGAGGAGATTGCAGAGCTAAAGAACAAGCTGAAGGAAGAATCTACTAAGAGGGCAAGAGCCAAAGACGCATACGAGGAAGCTTATCAACGAGCCGGGATAGCAGAAAGAGACGCACAAGCAAATAGGATGAAGATGAAGGAAATGAATAACGTATTCAACAACATGATCAATCGAGCTCAAGATCGGGTCATGGGTTATCCGATTCAGTTCGAGACACTGCCGCCGTACATATTAGATCGCAGAACAATGTTCTGGATTATGGAGGAAGAGCGTCATAAGGCTACGCAGTATCTTAGTAGAACATAGTAGGGAATATACCTGATATGCGATTAATAAAATGTTAAATAATATGTAAATCCCTACTGATATGTAATTAATGGGATATGATGTTGATGTTATCCTGAAACTTTAGTAGTTTAAGAAGGTAATGTAAATAGCAGTGATGCTATTGATCTTATGTTTTCAAAAAGATTATGAATGAATAAAAGTTATTATTTTATTTTATTCAAAGTGTTATGTGTTATGTGATGAGTTATTTTATGGAGTGCAAGTTAAGTAGAAAATACTTAAAGGAGTTGATAATAATCTAATGAGTATATTTTAACAGAAAATTCCTCCAAGACGTCAACCACGACAGAGATCTACTAATAACGACAATGCTGAGGCTAACCCAGTTCAGCAGCTAGTGACATTACTGACGGGTGCACTGCAGAATCAATCGCAGAATCAAGCTATGACATTTAAGGACTTCAAGGCGGTTGGACCACAAGAATTTCATGGGTCCATGACTCCAGTTGAGGCACAGACCTGGATCATGGAGATAGAGAATGTGTTCGAGGTAGCTAGGGTTGGTGAGAATCAAAAGTCTGCTTTTGCAATATTTATGTTGAAAGCAGAGGCTGGTTATTAGTGGCAGGCCAATAAAACTCGTGGAGGACAAAGGGCGATGACTTGGGATAGGTTTAAGGAGATATTCTTCGAGACTTATTTTCCAGAGAGTTTGAAGAATCAGATGGAGGTGCAGTTTCTAGAACTGAAGCAGGGAACAATGACGGTATCAGAATATGCCGCAAAATTTAACGAGTTGGCGAGGTTTGCGCTATGTCAAGTCAACACAGATGAGCGCAAGGCTAGGAGGTTTGAACAGGGACTAAAACCTTGGTTGTACAGTAGGGTCTCCCTGTCCTATTGAAAGAACAGAGTAAAAGTACTCAGGGCCAACAGATACCCACTCAACCAGAGTCCTTTGCTCAAGGAGGCAGCCATGGTTTTGACAAAGATGTGGAAATACAGATACTTGAACCTCACTCCAGTGAAGGAACCAACAAAACCCCTGAAATCACAAATCTCAAGGAAGACCGAGAAACTGGTGACATTACAAAGAAAGTCCAGTAAATGGCAGAAACCATCCGATCAATCAACGGGATTGGAATATATGGGAGTTTCAACTATTCAAATCTTTGTATATTCCCAGGGGCTCGCAATCCGAATAAATTCCAAGTCCTAGATTTTGAAAAGTACAACGGGTTAGGAGATCCTTATACCCATCTGAAGGTATATATTGAAGAATTCGAATCCTATGCAGAGGATGAAAAGCTGAGAATGCAGCTATTTCAGAAAAGTCTAACTGGAGAAGCCAGAGCATGGTATGCTCGACTTGATAATTCCAAAGTCCACGGCTGGGAATAGCTAGCCCATGCCTTCCTAAATCAATATAGCTTCCAGTTACAAATGGCACCAGATAGATATTAAGCAACCAAAGTTAAGAAGCACAACAATGAGTCTTTCCGAGAGTATGCCCAAAGATGGAGGTGCATGACAGCGCAAGTCAGCCCACCCATGACAGAGACTGAAATGGCGATGACATTTATCGATATACAAGAAACTCCATATTATGAGAGGGTCCTAGCTGGAATAGGAAAACCATTCTCCGAAATGATTAACCATGGAGAAATGGTTGAAATGGGGTTGAAGTCTAGAAAGATTAAAGACCTCAAAACTCTGGAGGCAGCGGCTGAACACATCCAGACTAGAAATTACGAGAATAACCCTCAGAGGCCCCATAAGAAGAAGGAAGAAGATGTATCCTTGATATTCTAGGGTCAAAATCAGCAGGTAGTCAGAACCCGCCTATTCAAAAGCAGAATAATTATTCCCCTTTTCAAACATATGTAAAGTCTCCAAATCCTCC
The DNA here is from genome assembly GCA_016801055.1 of Panax notoginseng. Lineage (NCBI taxonomy): Eukaryota > Viridiplantae > Streptophyta > Magnoliopsida > Apiales > Araliaceae > Panax > Panax notoginseng. Next base: position 119,725,259 of record CM029021.1, on the reverse strand, counting down.
ATTTTAGAAAGTAGGAGAGGTTAAGCGCAGAAGAAATTTTAGTCCCTTAGGGGATTCACTTGAAAATATATTGAAGCTTTTGACAACACAGAAGAAGTTAACTCAGCTTCTTCCCCATGCAAATCTAAATGGGAAAAGCTTTGACCCAAGTAAAAAATGTTTGTATCATTTTGGTTCCCCTGGCCATGATACACAAGAGTGATGGTCTCTGAAGCATAAAATCCAGGACATGATAGATAATGGTGAAATCATCGTAACACCACCAGAACAACCACATGTCCAGGATAATCCTCTGCCTTAACACAATGAGGAAGGAGTCAACATGATTTGTATGGGGAGTGGAGAAAATTCTAAGTACCTTAAATACATTGGAGAAATGTCACAAACAAATGAATGTAACCCTGCTAAGCTGGTATATTCAGAAGGACGACCTTCGATGGGGCATGAACTAAAATCCATCAGGAGCAGATTGATCAATTGACAGAGTTAATGGTATATCAACACCAAGTAACTCGTCAGCTGATAAGTCAGATCAGTCAGAATTAAACAAACATTCCTCTACCTAGAATCCTCCCAATTGTTAAAAGGGATCATTCTCGTTTCCAAGAATATGAAACCTGGGCTGATAAAGTTATAAGAGAAACAAGATTCCAGGCTCGTAGAGAGTTTGCAGCTAAGAGAAAGTTCACTCCTTTGAACCAATCTAGGGAGGAGATTCTATAGATGTTAATCAACGAAGGAAGATCACAGAACTGTTACCTCCAATTGACCCCCGATCAAGGAGGTTCGATGCTACTAAGCTATGCCAATACCACTCCAACACCCCTGGTTATGATACAGAAAGTTGTTAGGCACTCTGTGTGACGCCCCCAAATCTGGGTCCCTTAACCTCGGGTTCAGTGCTCACGATCTATTATACAAATAATATCTAACTACTCATTCATTTAGGAATTACATCAATAATACCATTAATTAATATAATTAATACAATCACCCAGGTTATCTAACCTTAACATAACTTACACCTTCAGATATACAAAAAGGTATACACACAATAACATAATAATTAAAGTTTATAACAACTACTCCTGAACTTTGCCATTGCCTTTGTCTTTCTCTGAACCTCCTGCTACCTTGTCCTTAGCTGAAATGTTATATTTAAGCAAGGGTGAGCAACAAATTTACTCCGTAAGTTAAAGCATACAATAAGAGATATGAATCAAGAATATTAGAGTCTAGATTCGATAGGACTTCAACAATGTTCAAAGGATTTTGAAGTAGCTGAATAAATCATTTATCAATAACAAGACTTTATTAAATTTCATGCTGAATAACAACTCAAAGATGAAAGAGTAAAACTCTTTCGAAGTTTCAATACTGTTCAATTGATTATCAAGAGATAATACTACTGCAATAATAAAGTGGGATATTCCTAGATTTCATGCTGAGTGATCACAATTGGATCATGAACTAATAGAGAAATTATCAGACATTCAATACTGAATTACCTCAGGAATATAAGTTAGTTATAAAAACTAAACTATAATCCTCTGCAAGTACCTAGAGCGGCCAACTCCTTTGTACCCTATATTATGCATAATACTCAATAATAGCGCATGGGTCGTTTTACGACAATAAAGTTTGTTCATCTCAGTCTTACATCATGAGTCCGTACCACAACAATATGGTTTGGATTACTTTTAAAGAAATACTATGATTTCAACATATAATATCAATATTGATCTAGCCGAAATAATTGGCATTGATCTTTTAATAACAATTTAGTTCAAATATTAGAATGTTTCATGTTTTAATAAATATTAGTCTCACCAAAACAATTAGCTGAGACATAGCTCATAAACTATTCAATAATAAACAATAATCAAGTGCACCGTGTGCGTATAACAATAATCACTATAGATGTATACAACTACAATAGTTATTCACCAATCATGCTTTGAAATTTATAACTCAATTTGAGTTAATGAACTTGCAATAAACGCGAATGCTCGATAATAATTTAGATGTGAAATAATCAGCAATAATTATCCACTTAATATGATGGCAAAATAATAACTCGAATTTGAGTTAAGGAAACTAGCAATACATGCGAATATTCAATAACAATCTTAGATATGGAATAATCAACAATAATTATCCACTACTATGCTTGAAAAATAATAACTCGAGTTTGAGTTAGGGAACTTGCATTGGTCGTTGACTACTGCTACATAATATAATTTAGCTTCGTTTGAAAGACCTACAATCAATAATATTGGTCTCGCAATTAGTGTAATACATCATGTCACATAATACTGCTATTTAAAGTCATTATATCACTTAGATACATTATCATGTATTCACAACAATATTTAGAACCTATAAAAACACTTATCATGTAAGACCCCAACTTATTAATGAATAAAATCAAATTTTCTCTAAATATTATTGTGAATAATAAGGGGTTAATTTGATACAAATACTTTGGTTATGGGTTAAATGTGCAAATTTTGCAAAATAAGCAAGTGGTTATAAAATATTCATTTTGTCGGGAAATATTCGTTTGGTCGTGGAATATTCTTGCTGTCGGGGAATATTCGTACGACGGCGCAGCCTTGTGTGGGCCCCATAACGGAAAGCGATTGGATGAAGAAAATGACAAGTATACGTTATTTATAAATAACGGCGTAGTTGTTACCGTTAATACTGTTGGAATACCCGGTGGTTAAAATACAGTAGCACACGGTATTGCACCAATTATTGATTCTTACGTAAGAAGGCACTACTCAATAATTGTTACAGTAGTTATTGTTTAATATTTTATTTTATTGATTCAATAATTGTTGCATTGGTATTTTATATTATTGTTGTTTCAATAATTGTTGCTGCACAGTATTTTCCATTATCAGATCAATAATTCATATTATTTGAATAATATTATTAGATAACATTATTGGCAATGTCTAGAAAGTTCTGTCTAAGGAGAGGTTTGGTCATCTAATTGCGCGCCAGTAAGGAGAAATCCTTATTGGAAAGCCCCCTCTTTCCTGGGAACGGCCTGGTTGTCATAAATGTGATTCTGTAATATTATTTGTGAATAATTAATTATTGATTCATATGATAAGGAAATATTTATTTTATGTGGATATAAATGAGGGATATATTTTTGTGGTTAAAAATGAATGAGTTAATGTTGAGGTGTTTTATCAGTATTTTTATCGGAATGGAGGTATTAAAAATCAAATCAGGGTTTTTGAGAAATATTGCGGGTGTTATAATTTTTAATCCGACCGTTGGATCGTGGTAATTTTTGGATATGTTATACATATATAAGTTGAGTATATGTCCACAAATTTTGAACCGTTAAAAATGAACGTATGATTTATTATGAATTTTACGAGATGACTGGTTCAGAAATTGTTGAATTTTCGGAGTTTATCATTTTGATGGAAAATTCTAGAATTGGTGGGCCCCACTTGTGGTTGGTGAAGAAATGTGCTGAATTATATTTCAAATGTGGTGGGTGGGAATAGTAGCAGGTAAAGCCATCAGGTTGCAGGTCAAACCTACTAAAATTTTCCTATAAATAGAGGGCTAAGTTAGAATTGAAAATCACACCAGAAACAAGTTTTCTCTCTTTCTCTCTCTAGATTATTGAGTGTATTTTGTGAGTATTTAGATACTTTGAGAGTTTCTATTCATCAGAGCAAGTTTCTTTCAGCCTTATACCGGTATTCCGACCAGAAGTACTGATATCTTGAGGTAAGGGATATTATTTTCTTCTTAAATGATATTATTTTCTTCAATATCATTATGCTGAAATATTGATATGAGTTTTTATCAAATTTGGAACTTTTTGTGTCGGGGTTACTATTCATGTATACGACACTATTCACGTATACGACACTATTCACGAATACGACACTATTCACCGAAAAATAAAATTTTTCCTTTTTGTCCAAGATGTCTATTATGGTTACTATCTTTGATTGTATCCATGTTTTGATCTTTATTTTTGAATTTTGCTTCACAATTGATTATTATGAAGTATTATTGATCTTGGATAAACTGTTATACGAATCCCTACTATTTGTCCTTCTGTCTCATTGGATTCGTTCTCTTTAAGATATTTTTCATCATCCTCAGTCCTAAATGATGATATTAATGAATATCTTTGGCCTGTAGTGCAAAGATGTATGATTACTTGATGAATATCTTTGGCCTGTAGTGCAAAGATGAACAGGTGTTGAGATGAACATGACTGACAGGTGATACAAATGAATATCTTTGGCCTGTAGTGCAAAGATGAATATTTGGATAAAGATGATTATTAATTGATGTTACAGGGATAAAATATTGATGATGGACTTTTAAATCTTATAAGATAGTAGAATTCTTTCTCTACTTGACTCTTCTAATGGTTTGCTGTTTCCACTGCAGTTGTTGATCTAAAACTTATTGTCGATTATATTCTATCAGATTTTTCCCTGTTGAAGACTAACGATAATTTGTTTGTATATTATCTTAGTCATAATATTCTTTACTGGGCTAGTTGAGCTCACCCTTTTCCTTTTTGTTCCATTTTTCTTCTCAGGAGGTGAGAACATAGCAGGATCTAGTCGGGGTATGGAGTGATGGTTCTAGAAAGATGTTTTAGCAGTCCTCACTATTTCTGTAAAATAGTATTTGAATAATTATAATGGGGATTTATTTGAGTGTGGATATTGTCTAGAAGACAATATTTGTATTTAAACTCACAGTATGTGTTGTCGTATTTTGCACGACATTTGTATTATTGAAGTTGTAGTTTGCTTTTTGTACCATGTATTTGGCGACTCAGAATGGGTGTTGTATACCTATTTTGGGGGCGTCACAGTTGGTATCAGAGCTTAGGGATATGATCCCTGGCTGAGATGTGAGACAAGAACTAGGAGGGGAGAGACGGGAAATTCCTTCACTAGTATGACTTGACTAAGTTTATTTGGTGTTTATTTGGTCGGTCAGAGTATAGGGATAATATATGACATGACTATTAACCCTTGTTTTATGGCAGTATTTAAGAATGGCAGCTGAGAACGTTAATAATGGAGTGAATCAGACCGTGGAGACACCTTTGATCACCACCCAGGGGAACGTGCAACAGGAAGGCAATATTCCTCCTGTAAACAACGTTACTGAGAAAACGATGAATGATGGAATGTTTAGGAGCTTTTTGCAGTTCATGCAAAATCAGACGAGGGATACTCGTGTGCAGAATACGGGTGGAAATGATAACGCGCGGTTTGTCACAGCTAAGCAGTTCAAAGAATTGGGACCACCAGAATTTAAGGGAAAGCCGGATCCGATCATGGCGGAAACGTGGGTCAAGCAAATTACCAAGATATTCGATGTCTTGGGATGCACGGAGGAACAAAAGGTTCCATTCGCCACCTTTATGTTCCGCGGTGAGGCAGACTACTGGTGGGAGTCTGTGAAGCGTACCCAGCTTGACGCACTCAACATGTCCTGGGAAACATTTCAAAAACTGTTCAATGACAAGTACTTTCCTGAAAGTATTCATCATATGAAGGAGGTAGAGTTTATCAGACTGGAACAAAACAACATGACGGTATCCCAGTACGAGGCAAAGTTTGCAGAGTTATCCAGGTTTGCACCTCATTTGGTCGAAAATGAGGAACGAATGACAAGGATGTTTCTGAGAGGTCTAAAACCCGAGATTCGACAATATCTTATCTCTCATAAATTTTCTTTATATTCAGATGTTGTAAATAGGGCTCAATTATTAGAGCGAGATAATGAGTATGTGCAACCGAGGGACCACAACCAGGGTCATACTGGTGGCGGCAGTCATCGAAGCAATGAAAACCAGCAGGGAGGAAAATATTCAGACAAAAGCGGTAACCACTCTGGTGGTAATCGTGGTCGTGATAATAGAAGGAGCGAGTCGGGAGGAGATTTCAAGAAGAGAAGGTACAACAATGATAATGTGAAGACGTCAGCACAAACATCAACTGTTTCTAGGGGAGGAGAACGACCACCGGTCATATGTTACAAATGTGGGAAAGAGGGACATATCAGCCCAAACTGCCCACAACAATCCAAGGTATGTTAGAACTGTGGAAAGGAGCGTCATATAGCTCGAGAGTGTTCTGTAGCAAAACCAAGTTCAGTGGGGATGGTGACTCCAAAAGCTGTCCCGGATAAGTCGAAATCAGCGGTTCCTGGAAGGGCGTTTATCGTTACTGGCCAAAACGCGAGAAACCCGAACGAGGTGATCACGGGTAAGCTAATCTTGAATTCTTGCGAAGTTTATACTTTACTAGATACCGGTTCTACCCATTCTTTTATCTCTCCTGCTTGTGCTCAACGTTTAAACTTGACTCTGGAGAAATTGGACTTATCTGTTGAAACTCCGTTGGGTGAAACCTTCGTTACATCTACAGTTTATAAATCTTGCATGATCCAAGTTGGTACTATCACATTACCTGTTGATCTTATCTCTTTAAAGATACTTGCTTTTGATGTGATTTTAGGAATTGATTGGTTAACCACTCATCATGCTAAAATTAATTGTTTTCGTAAGGTTGTTAGTTTTCATATTCCTAACCAACCTGTCATACGAATTCAAACTACTAAACCACTAAAATCAGTCACTGTCATATCAAGCCACAAAGCTATTCGTTTATTGAAAAACGGATGTCAAGCTTTCTTAGCCCATGTAATGGATTTGAACAAAGACAAGTCAGATTTGAATAATATTTCTATTGTTAGAGAATTTCCTGATGTATTTCCTGAAGAACTTCCTGGTCTACCCCCAGAACGTGAAGTTGAATTCTTTATTGACCTTGAACCCGGTACAAAGCTCATTTCTAAAACTCCATTTTGAATGGCTCCTATTGAACTTCAGGAGTTAAAAGTCCAACTACAGGAGTTGTTGGACATCGGTTTTATTCGTCCTAGTACGTCTCCTTGGGGTGCTCCTGTTTTATTCGTAAAGAAGAAAGACGGGAGTATGCGACTTTGTATCGACTATCGAGAATTGAATCATGTCACTATCAAGAATAGGTATCCGCTACCTCGCATTGATGACCTGTTCGACCAGTTACAAGGAACACAATTCTTTTCAAAGATCGACCTTCGTTCTGGATATCATCAGCTGAAGATTAAAACTGAGGATATTCCAAAGACTGCCTTCAGAACTCGGTACGGGCATTATGAATTCTTAGTAATGTCTTTTGGATTGACTAATGCTCCTGCTGCCTTCATGGATATGATGAACCGTGTATTCAAAGAATATTTGGATCAGTTCGTTGTTGTCTTTATTGATGACATCCTCATCTATTCCAAAAGCCGTGAAGATCATGAGCGCCATTTGAAGCTGGTACTGCAAAGGCTTCGTGAAAATAAGCTATATGCCAAATTGAAGAAATGCGAGTTCTGGCTTGAGGAAGTAGCATTCCTTGGGCACGTGGTGTCAAAACATGGAGTATCTGTCGACCCGGCGAAGATTGAAGCCATACAAAGTTGGGAGCAACCGAAGTCGGTAACCGAAGTACGTAGCTTTCTAGGCTTAGCTGGTTATTATCGGAGATTTGTGGAAGGATTTTCTCGAATCGCTACTCCGTTAACTCAGCTGACTCGGAAAGATACAAAATTCGTATGGAGTGAGGAATGCGAGAAGAGTTTCCAAGAACTCAAGAGGAGACTCATTTCGGCACCTGTTCTGACAATACCATCTGGTTCGGATGGATTTGTTATCTACAGCGATGCTTCAGGCAAAGGGTTAGGATGTGTTCTCATGCAACATGGGAAAGTCATAGCCTATGCCTCACGACAACTCAAAGAATATGAGAGGAATTATCCTACTCATGATTTGGAGTTGGCAGCAGTCGTTTTTGCGTTGAAGATCTGGAGACACTACCTGTATGGGGAGAAAGTGGAGATCTATACAGATCATAAAAGCCTCAAATATTTCTTCACCCAAAAGGAACTCAACATGCGGCAGCGACGTTGGCTCGAGCTGTTGAAAGATTACGATCATACCATCCAATATCATCCTGGAAAAGCAAACGTAGTAGCTGACGCATTGAGTAGAAGATCATATGCGGGTACGAGTGCAATATTGTTAACACAAAGGCCCATTTTGTATGACTTACAAAGGATGGAGATAGAGATGAAGGCTCCAAGTACCCACATGATGATATCAAATATACGAGTAGAACCGACTTTAATCGATAAAGTTAAAGCTGCTCAAGCTACGGACATGGAGCTGATGCGTATGAAGAAGAAAGTGCAAGAAGGTGCTATTCCAGAAGCAAGAATCGATGAAGAAGGAATACTTCGAGTCAACTCCAGACTTTGTGTTCCTAACGATTTTGACTTGAAGCATAGAATAATGATGGAGGCACACAACACACCGTTTGCAATCCATCCTGGGAGTACCAAAATGTATCACGATCTTCGACATACATTTTGGTGGAGCAATATGAAAAGAGAGATCGCGGAGTTTATCTCGAGGTGTTTAACTTGTCAACGTGTAAAGGCGGAGCATCAAGTGCCAAAGGGTCCATTGCAACCACTTGAGATCCCGAAATGGAAGTGGGAACACATTACTATGGATTTTGTTACGGGTCTTCCCAAGGTTTCTCAAGGCATAGATGCGATTTGGGTTATTGTTGATAGATTAACCAAATCCGCTCATTTCTTGCCGATACGTGAGACTTATTCCCTTGAACGTCTTGCTAGTATGTACGTGAACGAGATTGTGAGATTGCATGGCATGCCAGTATCCATAGTTTCGGATCGTGACCCAAGATTCACTTCACGATTTTGGGTTAGCTTGCAGAAAGCTATGGGCACGGATTTACGATTCAGTTCGGCATACCATCCTCAAACGGACGGACAATCAGAGAGGACTATTCAAACTCTTGAAGATCTATTAAGACTTTGTGTCCTAGATCTCAAAGGGAGTTGGGATAAGTACCTACCATTGGTGGAATTCTCCTACAACAACAGTTATCAGGCGAGCATAGGTGTGGCTCCATTCGAGGCGTTGTATGGAAGAAAATGTCGTTCTCCAGTATGCTGGGACGAGGTGGGTGAAGCAACATTGTTGGGACCAGAGTTGGTACGCATTACTACAGAGAAGATCCAAACGATTCGACAACGTATACAAACGGCACAGGATCGACAAAAGAGTTATGCGGATCTTCATCGGAAGGACGTGGAATTTAATATTGGGGATCATGTATTATTACGTGTTGCACCATGGAAGGGAGTTACAAGATTTGGGAAGAGAGGAAAGCTCAATCCAAGATTTGTTGGTCCATTTGAGATTCTTGAGCGAATAGGAAATGTGGCATATAGACTCGCATTACCTCCAAGCATGTCTCGTGTTCATAATATTTTTCACATATCTATGCTTCGTAAATATGTTAAAGACCCGAACCACATTATTGAGTTAGAACCAGACGAGATAGCTGAAGATTTAACGTACGAGGAGGTACCTGTTAAGATCTTGGATAGGAAAGAGCATGTCCTACGCACGAAGGTTATACCACAAGTTAAGGTTTTGTGGAGAAACCATGCTATTGAAGAAATGACCTGGGAGTTGGAATCAGAAATGAAAGCGAGGTATCCTCACCTTTTCGAAATATCAGGTACGTACGTCAATTTCGAGGACGAAATTTCATAAGGAGGGGAGGTTGTAAGACCCCAACTTATTAATGAATAAAATCAAATTTTCTCTAAATATTATTGTGAATAATAAGGGGTTAATTTGATATAATACTTTGGTTATGGGTTAAATGTGCAAATTTTGCAAAATAAGCAAGTGGTTATAAAATATTCATTTTGTCGGGGAATATTCGTTTGGTCGTGGAATATTCTTGCTGTCGGGGAATATTCGTACGACGGCGCAGCCTTGTGTGGGCCCCATAACGGAAAGCGATTGGATGAAGAAAATGACAAGTATAAGTTATTTATAAATAACGGCGTAGTTGTTACCGTTAATACTGTTGGAATACCCGGTGGTTAAAATACAGTAGCACACGGTATTGCACCAATTATTGATTCTTACGTAAGAAGGCACTACTCAATAATTGTTACAGTAGTTATTGTTCAATATTTTATTTTATTGATTCAATAATTGTTGCATTGATATTTTATATTATTGTTGTTTCAATAATTGTTGCTGCACAGTATTTTCCATTATCAGATCAATAATTCATATTATTTGAATAATATTATTAGATAATATTATTGGCAATGTCTAGAAAGTTCTGTCTAAGGAGAGGTTTGGTCATCTAATTGCGCGCCAGTAAGGAGAAATCCTTATTGGAAAGCCCCCTCTTTCCTGGGAACGGCCTGGTTGTCATAAATGTGATTCTGTAATATTATTTGTGAATAATTAATTATTGATTCATATGATAAGGAAATATTTATTTTATGTGGATATAAATGAGGGATATATTTTTGTGGTTAAAAATGAAGGAGTTAATGTTGAGGTGTTTTATCAGTATTTTTATCGGAATGGAGGTATTAAAAATCAAATCAGGGTTTTTGAGAAATATTGCGGGTGTTATAATTTTTAATCCGACCGTTGGATCGTGGTAATTTTTGGATATGTTATACATATATAAGTTGAGTATATGTCCACAAATTTTGAACCGTTAAAAATGAACGTATGATTTATTATGAATTTTACGAGATGACTGGTTTAGAAATTGTTGAATTTTCGGAGTTTATCATTTTGATAGAAAATTCTAGAATTGGTGGGCCCCACTTGTGGTTGGTGAAGAAATGTGCTGAATTATATTTCAAATGTGGTGGGTGGGAATAGTAGCAGGTAAAGCCATCAGGTTGCAGGTCAAACCTACTAAAATTTTCCTATAAATAGAGGGCTAAGTTAGAATTGAAAATCACACCAGAAACAAGTTTTCTCTCTTTCTGTCTCTAGATTATTGAGTGTATTTTGTGAGTATTTAGATACTTTGAGAGTTTCTATTCAACAGAGCAAGTTTCTTTCAGCCTTATACCGGCATTCCGACCAGAAGTACTGATATCTTGAGGTAAGGGATATTATTTTCTTCTTAAATGATATTATTTTCTTTAATATCATTATGCTGAAATATTGATATGAGTTTTTATCAAATTTGGAACTTTTTGTGTCGGGGTTACTATTCATGTATACGACACTATTCACGTATACGACACTATTCACGAATACGGCACTATTCACCGAAAAATAAAATTTTTTCTTTTTGTCCAAGATGTTTATTATGGTTACTATCTTTGATTGTATCCATGTTTTGATCTTTATTTTTGAATTTTGCTTCACAATTGATTATTATGAAGTATTATTGATCTTGGATAAACTGTTATACGAATCCCTAGTATTTGTCCTTCTGTCTCATTGGATTCGTTCTCTTTAAGATATTTTTCATCATCCTCAGTCCTAAATGATGATATTAATGAATATCTTTGGCCTGTAGTGCAAAGATGTATGATTACTTGATGAATATCTTTGGCCTGTAGTGCAAAGATGAACATGTGTTGAGATGAACATGACTGACAGGTGATACAAATGAATATCTTTGGCCTGTAGTGCAAAGATGAATATTTGGATAAAGATGATTATTAATTGATGTTACAGGGATAAAATATTGATGATGAACTTTTAAATCTTAGAAGATAGTAGAATTCTTTCTCTACTTGACTCTTCTAATGGTTTGCTGTTTCCGCTGCAGTTGTTGATCTAAAACTTATTGTCGATTATATTCTATCAGATTTTTCCCTGTTGAAGACTAACGATAATTTGTTTGTATATTATCTTAGTCATAATATTCTTTACTGGGCTAGTTGAGCTCACCCTTTTCCTTTTTGTTCCATTTTTCTTCTCAGGAGGTGTGAACATAGCAGGATCTAGTCGGGGTATGGAGTGATGGTTCTAGGAAGATGTTTTAGCAGTCCTCACTATTTCTGTAAAATAGTATTTGAATAATTGTAATGGGGATTTATTTGAGTGTGGATATTGTCTAGAAGACAATATTTGTATTTAAACTCACAGTATGTGTTGTCGTATTTTGCACGACATTTGTATTATTGAAGTTGTAGTTTGCTTTCTGTACCATGTATTTGGCGACTCAGAATGGGTGTTGTATACCTATTTTGGGGGCGTCACATATCAGGTCAATCTATTTCAGTCTGGTTGGACTTTGGTATCAATTCGGTGTCCCGATTACCTTATCAGATAATTAACAAGTTTATTTTCAATAAAACTCTACTCCAAAGCATCAATATTATTTTAGATAATTTAATTATCATTTATAATATTTTTCGGAAGCTCTTAATAATTTTTAAATAATTATTACCTTTTATAATGATTTTTCAAACACTGATATCATTTTTAAATGATTTAAATACAGAATAATTTCATTATCATTAATATTTAAGTAATTTAAAATATTAATTAAATCTATGTTAAAATATTAAAAGTTATTTATAATAACTCAAAATATTTTTAAAACACTAATATTACCTTTAAATGATTTTTAAAAAATTTGAAATTAATTTTAGATAATTACCATTAATATTAAAATATTAATGTATTTCACGGCAAAATATTAAAAGTCATTTATTATAACTTAAAATATTTTTAAATCCTTTATATCCATTTAAAATGATTTTTTAAAACATTAAAATCATTTTAACTAATATATTTAATATAATTATTAAATAAATTATTATCATTAATATAAAATTATTAATAAAATTTATCTCAAAATATTAAAAGTCATTTTTTTATCACTTAAAATATTTTTAAAACTTTACTATCATTTAAAATGATTTTTAAAATATTAAAATCTTTTTTAACTAATTTATTTAATATAATTATTAAATAAATTAAATATCATTAATATTTAAATAAATTAAATTATTAATAAAAATTATGTCACATTATCAAAAGTTAATTTTTATAACGTCAATAATTTTTAAAACTCATTTATAAATTTTTATGCATTATTTTCTATTTTTCATAATTTATTTAAATTAATTAATTTATTTTTAATAAAATCTTCGCTGTAGGCTTTAGCGACGAAAACTGTCGCAGTTGGTGTTCTTCATCAATGAAGAACAACCATGGTCAATGCCCTGGGGGCTACTTTGACCATGGTTAATTTTGATATGGTTAAGTTTCTGGGCTTTGAGAGTGTATCTATGGTGTAGTACTAGTGTAAGACTACAAGTACTAATCAATTTCAGGGTCTAACTACTTCATAGCAGCAGATCTAAGCATTCAAAGTTGCTGACAAGTCTGTTCTGGAGTTCTAGGTTACCCAGAAACCCAGTCAATACTAAGTAGTCACTTTAGGACTTTAATAACTTGATTTCTGGACATTGTTTGAATGTTAAAGTGTCACACTTTTGAAGATTACGTGTCAAAGTACAAAAATACTACACTTAGGTAGCTTAACTACATCACAATAGTAAAATCTAGCTTGGTCAAAATGTTTTCAGAAACTGGTTCTTTAGTTTTCTGGAAATTCCAGAAAACTCATTTTGTGATTAGTCAACCTAGTTTGACCACTAATAACTTGAATTCTGTTAATGATTTAGGTGTTCTAATGTCATGGTTCTATAGTCCATATGTCAGGGTATATCAATGATACACTTACAAAAGCTAAACACACAACACATGCAAGAACTAAGCATCTCAAAACCTACCAGACAATTTCTGGGAAATTTCTGGGTTACCCAGAATTTCACAAGTATGACTGGTCAACCATGTTTGACCATTAATAACTTGGAATCTGGACATGATATAGTCATGATTCCACTTCCAGTTTACTCTCTTAATGGCATACTACAACAATGATACACTTAGCAAGTCTAACAATTAACAGATTTTGATCTATGACCTTTGACTGTCAGGCCATATTTCTAGGGTTCTTGACAGTTTATAAAATCTTCATTTTCATGGACTTAGATGTTTTGGATCCATGATATATCATCATAGATCACTATATAACATCCCATATTACATAAATAAACATAAAAACATAAAATTTTTCTAAGCATATATGATCTAGCTTGGTTAGGGTTTATATCTTTCTTTTGAACAACCTTTGATCTTCACTTCCTAATCTGATCTTAGGGTGTTCTTGGCTTATCTTGGAACTGAATATCTATCTAATTTTCATGGCTTGAGAGAGAGAGACTTGACTAAGTACATGAACACAAATGAGGCTTCTTTGATATTTTCTCTTTCTTTAATCTCTCTATCTTTGATCTTGTGGATGTTAATGTTGCTAGGTGACATAGATTGGCTGATTTAGCTAGGATTTGGAACACATGGTGATATATCAAGTGGTGAGTCACTAGATTTGATTATATCTCTTAACTTAAAAGTTAAGTAAATAGTAATTTAGTAATTTCGCATCCAAAAGGGTATTTTGGTAATTTTCCACATATTTTAAGGGTAATTTGGTCATTTGACATGATTCCCTTTAATCTTAGCCCTTAGGGTTTAATAATCATTATTAGGATTTGCTAATTAGGATTTAGGGTTCTCGACTAAGAAATTAGGGTTTTCAAAAATAGCATTAGGGTTCCTAACTGATCGTTAGGGTTTCCTAACTGCGCAATAAGGTTTCTAATATACCATTAGGGTTGACTAAGGTTATACCTTATCTGATCAACATTTGATCATTAATCCCATACTGTACAAATACATATTCATATATACAATTATAAAAACTGTATTAATCATCACAGCCCTATCCGTAATTAGGGTTAGGGTTTTCATCAACTATTCCCCATAACTTCACTCAAATTTCTTAGTCAATAAAGAGTTTGACTATCTAGCTCCCTTTATATTACACATGCTCATCATAATAATGATAATCAATACTGATATTAAATAACTAATTTTTTTTTTGTCGTAAAAATAGAATTGTTTAAAATTGAGGGTCCTAACACTCTGTTACCTAATCCAGAATCTCATTGAGAGTGGTGAAATTCAAATGGTAAACAGTAGTGCCTTCCTTGAAGAAGAAGATATCTTTCCTCCTGGAACCCGGAGTTTGAAAGAAATTATAGCGGTCATTTCCTATAAAGGAGACACATTTGCAGTACCCGTGGTAATTCAAGGAAGGGGGGATGACATCGAAAAAATTCCTATGAGGATAGCTGCACCGGTACAATTAATGTTTCCGTTTCGACCTCAGTATCCTATTACCAGCTTGAAAAAGGTCCCATGGAATTATGGGGAAAATGAAAGATCCACATCAGATTGCATTGCTATCCCACCTAAGGATAACCATTTATACTTACCTTAGAGGGTATTAAAACCAATTGCCAAAACCACGGGGAAAACACCCAAGGAGAAGATTACAGAATTCCTCAGCAAAAAGGGGAATAATGAAGCAAAAGTGGTGCAACGTTTAAAAGAAGCATCCATGCAGATCTCCATCCTGGATCTGATATTATATATCCTCAGATGATCATTGTAAAATTCTGATGCAAGTCCTAGAAGAAGCTCACCTACCAAAAATGGTGGATACATAAAAATTCTATCACCTGGTAAATCACATCGTTACAGTAATGTGATATCCTTCACTGACGATGACATACCAGCAGAAAGAACTGGTCATCACAAGTCGCTTAATATAGCGGTGATATCCTTTGGATATGTGATAGGGGGTACTGATCAGATGGAGGATCTTCCTTGAACATCTATCCTTATAATACCTTGGAAAGAATGAAAATCAACCCAAACTAGATCCGGAGCAGTCATGTCATCAAAAGAGCCTTTGATGGATCACGATGGGACATAGTAGAAGAAATAGAGCTTCCAATGGAGATCGGTCCACATACATTCCACATAACATTCCAAGTATTAATCATCACTACTAGGTATAATTTACTATTGGGAAGACTTTAGTTTTATATGGCGGGAGCAGTCCCATCCACACTTCATCAGCAGTTGAAATACATCATCAATGGTAATCTGGTAACTGTTAATGCCGAGCCAGAATATCCAGTTCATGTGAATGTAGAGATTCCTTTGATCAGCCTTAATGAAGGAGTTGAGCCTGTTAGTTTTTAAGCATTCGAAGTGAGCACTACTCATTATCGATCTATTGGGGCACCAACCTTAAAACCAAGAATCTCTCATGCAGTAATGTCTGTCGGTCAAGAGATGATAGCCTTGGGCTTCTGGCCTGATAATGGGCTGGGAAAGAATCAACAAGGAATCAAGAGTCCAATTCAGATACCTAGCCAAATATGGAAAATTGGATTAGGATACTTCAATAGAACAAAGCACAGAAACCCACATAAGCATATGCCGGTTCATCTATCAACCATTCTGTTACCGAATTTCACTGAAGTAGGCTTTAAGAAACCTGTAAGAAAGATTTTTGCCTCTTTGTCTAATCTGCTGATGCCAAAGGTTTCTTCAGTTAGAGACAAAAGAGAAGTGCCCCTTCCCACCAAAGAAGAAAAGATTTAGAATGAGCACTTCCTCTAGGAGGTTCAAAGTCAATTTGCAAAGATGTTTAACCTAGCATCTACTGAGGGTGAGGCTGTCATTGGCAAGAAAGTTGACCAGTCAGGAGACCATCCTTCAATCCCTTTCATAAATTAGGCCAAGGTTGATGTTCCAGGGAAAGCCGGTGACCCTAATAAGGATTCAGTTATGGCCATCATCAAGGAGGAGGACAACAACAACCCCTTCATCACAGCTATCAATAATGACCTGACTCTAGACAACTAGAGCAGCACTCCTTGCATCACTCGAAAAGGGTAAAAGGGCAGAGAGTCCATCTGCCCTGAAGTGTAGATATTATTAAACTGCTTACTTTTATTTCCTGTTACTAGCAGTTTACTTTTTTTTTTGCTGATACTTTTGTATGTTAAACAATTCCATATATTAAGTAAACATATTTTATTTTCAGAACTCCAAAGTTGGGTTTGTTTAGCCTTGCTGATGAGTTACCAAATCAAAATAGTGACTAAAACTTTGATGTAGAACTGGACTTCGACTTGATGGGGATTGATAGAGATGAGATAGATGACATTGAGGTGCTAGAGGATATTAAAGGATGGGTCGAAGACAAACCCAACCTTGAGCAATCCACCACTGTCATTATCGAAACTCCAGAAAATAGTAAAAAAATCCAAATCGGGAATGATCTTACCCTTAACCAAATGAAAGACCTGATTAAACTCTTAACCCAGTTTAAGGATATGTTCGCATGGTCGCATGATGACATGATCGGGATGTCCACTGATATTATCATTCATCGACTGCCTATCAAAGAAGAGTTTAATCCAGTCAAACAGAAATTAAGAAGACTAAAGCCTAAATGGAGTCTGAAAGTTAAAGAAGAAATTATCAAGAAATTCAAAGCAGGAATTATCATGGTATCAACTTATCCTGAATGACTGTCCAATGTGGTTCCTGTGCCTAAACCCAGAGTGAAGGTACGAGTTTGTGTGGATTATCGGGATCTAAACAAGGCCAGTCTCAAAGATGACTTCCCGGTACCTTTCATCCACATTCTAATAGATAACACAACCCAATATGACATGTACTCATTTGTCGACTACTTCACTTGATACCATCAAATCATGGTTGATGAAGAAGATAGGGAGAAAACTGCCTTTATCACTCCATGGGGAGCCTTCTACTATCGACGGCTAGCTTTTGGCCTTACCAATACTGGCGCCACGTACCAGAGAGCCATGATGTCTCTATTCCATGACATGATACACAAAGAAATAGAGGTTTACGTGGATGATATCATTGTGAAATCTAAAAAGGAGGATGACCACACCGACCATCTCAAAAAACTATTCAACCGCCTCCGCAAATATAACTTGAAGTTGAACCCAGCTAAGTGTGCTTTTGGTGTTAAATTCAAAAAATTATTGGGCTTTCTAGTGAGCAACCGAGGCATTGAGCTAGATCCGACAAAGATTAAAGCCATTACAGAGATGCATGTACCTTAGACAAAGAAGGTGATATGAGGATTTCTAGGGATAATCAATTTCATCAGCAGATTCATCTCTCAGCTCACTACAACTTATGAGCCCATCTTTAAGCTTTTGAGGAAAAATTCCTCTGAAAAGTGGAATGAAGACTGTCAGAAAGCCTTCCTCGCCATCAAAAAATAGTTGATTAAAGTTCCTGTTTTGGTACCTCCGAAGGACAAAGTTCCACTATTCATGTACATATCTGTTAACTCCAACACCATGGGGTGTATACCGGGGAAAAAAGATTATAAAGGCAAGGAAAGAGCCATCTATTATCTTAGTAAAAGGTTCAACATCTGTGAGCAGAAGTACACTTTGATTAAAAAAACCTGTTGTACATTAGCATGGGCCGCCATGAGGTTGCAACATTTCCTCCATAGGCACACAACTTATCTCATATCTCGCATGGATCTTCTGAAATACATCTTCAGCAAGCTCATGTTAAATTGTCGATTATCGAGGTGGCAGCTAATGTAATGACCTAGAATTTTTGGACAATGAATAATTAATGGAAGTGAGTAATTATTTGAAAATGTTGTGTGCACTTATGTGTGCGTGAATTTATGTGATAAGAAGATATGGAAATAGTACATTCCATAAATAAGAATTGAGAATGAATTAAATATGAATTTAAAAATAATGAGAATATGTGACAAGCTTAAGTTAGGAATTAGCTAAGCTTGGGAGAATAAGTCTTGTGTGACTTAATGAATAATTAAGATGATGGATTAATCAAATGTGTGATTAATTCATGGAAGATGATGGGAAATAAATCCAAGATGTTAGTTAATTTATGAATTGAGTTTATAATAAAGAATGCTTAAGTTCTATTGATTATGTGTATTAGCCCAATGTGAATTAATATTGGGTGAACTAGTAAATTCATGCTTGTATGGGAATTAAGAAGCCCAAAGCTTTAGTTACTAATAAAATTGGTAGGAGGATAGTAGAAGTTTATTTTTGGGCCCAATGATTTAATCCTACACTTATGTGTGGGAGACCTAATAAAAAAATTGTCATGGCCCAAGTTGTGACCTAATAAGGAGTCCATTTTCTAGAAAGATCTATATGGGGAAAATGAAAATAATATAGTACTCCCTCATCCCCAATTTTCAGCCAAGAGGCCTTATAAGAGCAATGATGGCTTTATTTTTTTAGGTCATGAGGCCTTAGGGTAGCCATGATGTCCCAAATTTAACCATGAGGCCTTAGGTAGCATGAGGTGTCCAATTTTGGTTGGTTTAACGATTCCAAAAATCACACAATTCAATTATCGACTTTGGTCGTTAATAATACGTCTAACTTCTGATTTTTACATCATTATTCGATGTTAAACTTAATAAAATATGGAATAATTAAGACTTTTCTATCTTCTTACTTTAATTCCCTGAATCAAAACCTTTATCATTTACACATCTCTGAATTAAGTTTATTTTATGATTTACTTCATCAAAGTTATTATATAAAATCTTACATCTCAACTCAATATTCCTTATACATTGGGTAGCTCAAACTTTACAACTACATATGCAATTTTACATCATAAATTATCAAGTACATCTCATGAACCTTAATTATAGTTTAAAGAAATAACATCTTTAGCTAAAATATTAATATTCGTGTATTATTTCTGATCCACGTCATTCAAGTAGCACATAGTGTTACCTTCAATCCTTAACCTGCAAAAATGGTTATTTGCAAGGTTGAGCTCGACAGCCCAACAAATCTAATAATTTTCATGCATCACGTAGCACATAATAACATGCTTATCATACATCTCATAAACATTGGACTAACATAACATACATACTACAGTTCATATAACAAGTATAAAGATTGAGTTCCTTACTTAATCAACATTCATTACTCAATCAACGTAGTCATAAATTGACTTTAACGTTTCATACTTTCAACATATATATAACACATCATGCTCTTTGCAATAAAGATTTAAAATAATTCATCATCAAGTTCACATAACAAATAGGAACTGAAAGACTTGCCTTGATCGTTGTTTACCAATAACAAATTAACAGCTTACAGCTATCTGCACTTCACGTGCCTACACAATTATATAATCATGAACATCAACTATTAGTCACATAGCAACGCATAACAGTTGTAATGTAAACTTTACTCTACATCTCATAATCCTTCCTGTTAATCAATACACAATGTTCAATTTGATTGTGTTAACTTTCGACTTATATCTCACTATATTTCTTCTTAGGTCACACTCGAAGTTCATTCAAGTGTTTAAGTCTTGTTAGGACTACTTATTGGTTTTATATAAACCCCATTTCATTTCTTATAATGTTCATTTCATTTGACTTAAACACTTTTTACGTTCATTAACACTTGTTACGGCGATTCGACGTTCATTCGTCACACGCCCGATTTGTCTCTCTTGTGTATGCTTAATATGCTTATACAACTTATCTCATACATCATTTATTAATGTTAAGCATCAATTTACTTCATAATATTCATGTTCTATAACTTAGAATAATATTTTTTATTGTCAGAAGCACTACACTTGCATACGTGCATGCCCGACACCCTCTGATTACCTCTGAATACATACTAGTCCCCAAGATAGCCATTTTGACCCTTGTTACCGACCTCAAATCGAAAAACTTAAAGAATGAAAGTTGTAGGACTATTCTTCCTCTTTCTGGATTATCTTGAATCTTCTCAATCGGAGTTTGTATGAAAAAGTTATAGCTGTGTTACTATAGGAGGTCAAAACAGTCACACAAGACAAATCTAGAGCGCAGCTGCGCCCAATTAAGCCTTGGACACATCACAGCTGCACCCCAAAAAATTTAGGGCATAGCGTAGCTATGCCCGTTAAGAGAGCCAAATTCTGTAGTTTACTGTTCTTGCGATTTTTGACCATTTTCTCCTTCTAATCTTCATAACTTGAGTTATACATATCCAAATTAGTCCGTTTTTGATTCTATGGATTTATAATTCATAGAACTACAACAATACTAGAGTTATAATAATTTACAGAGAAACTAACCACCGTAAATCTTGACCCAAAACTTATGTTCATATTATATTTTCATGTTTTAACATGTTTAGCAAATTTATTTACTACGAATTCATTTCTTAACCAAATTAATTCATTCAACTTGCGTTATTTTCGTTTCTTATCGTATTAACAAAATCCATCAACAATTTTATAATTATAGCATAAACTCCTAACCAATTTTAGTCTCAAAACAGACCCAAAATACATATATTAAACATTACTCATACTCTTCATCCTTAACATGATTTTCATGAATTTGTCATTTTTAAAATCTCTTGTAGATTACCTATAACAGATTATATGTATATCAATAACAAATATAACCTATTTTCTTAATAATTCCCTTTTAAAAATCATTTACAGAGAAAACTTTGAAAAAACAAACTAAAGTTTAAAACTAGAATATTACCTTTGATTCTTCTTTAAACCTAGAATAGATGATATGAATCTTCTTCTTCTTCTTCCTTCTTTGATTCTTAAAACCTTGTCAATTTATAGAGAATTTCTTCTCTTTCTCTCTTCTTCTCTGTTTTCTAACTCTTAGCTTTAGTAAAATAATAAGCGTAACCCCCCAACTGATGAATACATGAACTTTAAGTTGGGTTATCAGTTAAAAAAAAGTTTTAGCAATTATAAAATACAAAGAGTCTAGGCCATGTTTGGCTAGAACCCTTAACCCTTTTTTAATTTATTTTAATAATTTTTAAAAATTCGGGTTGTCACATCATTCCCTCCTTATAAGGATTCTGTCCTCGGAATCACCGAAACCCTACCTTACTCAGGTTTTCATCAAATCTCTTTAAAAAAAATTTATCGTTGCATATCTTCAACAGATTACCTTAATATAGGTTTTATATTTCCTACTACATTCATTTCTTCAACAAATTCTAGGTTTTATTTCATAACTTTCACTTGAACTCAATTATATTTTGAGTATTATATATTCTTTAACCCATTTATTTCCTTTTCTAAGGATCGTTATCATATACTCAACTCATAAACACTTGGGATATTAAATTCACCCCTTCTTCTAAGAATTTTGTCCTCGAAATTTTTATTATTAATCTTCATTCATTCAATCTATCAAAATAGATTTTATGTTAATCTTTTATTCATTTACTGAGTTCTATAACCACTTTCTTTCCACAAATATCTTTCTACAATTATTAGCTTTTCTATTAAAAGTTTTACATTATTCTTTGATAACTCATCTCCTTCTCATTTTAAATTTTTTTTCTCACTTATTCAATGTATTCATCATTTAGTGTCGCATTCTACGACTTACTTCTTTCTAAGGAATATCATCCTTACCACATTCGCCTTTTAGAATAACAAGAATCTTCCATAATTGCTCAATAATTGGGAAGCAGTATGAATAACTCAGGAATTTAAAAGATTCTCGAATCTTGCTGAGGGGTCACAAGACCTGAACTACGTCCAGGGTTATAAGTATTTCTATCAACTTAAACCTATACAATCATTAGACTGTAGGGACTCCCGTACTTAGGGTAATCAGTCCTTCGTACCATGTATTGTGCATTATGTCCATGGTTATAAGTATTTTTTTCAAACTTAAACCTAAATAGTCATTAGACTGTAGGGACTCCCGTACTTAGGGTGATCAACCCTTCATACCATATATTGTGCACAAACATCTAAACGCTTACGCGTAATCCCCTATAAAAGGATTGTTCACCTCAGCTTTTCAACATCTGAATCCGCACCAAAACAATTTGGTTTGGCATAACTTCTCAAGAAACGCTTGAACGACATAAACATCTTTCAATATTTTTCTAGCTGAATCAAATAGCGTAGATTTCTAACAACAACTCGAACATCAATCGAAATAGTTTTAGCCAATTCATATGGCATATCTTTCTTAGTTAAAGAAACCTAAAAATCCTTTTTATGATGTCATAATACCGTACTATATCGATAGCACGTTGAGGATTCAGTCATTACATGACTTTGTCATGCTACATCATACCATAGCGGGCTGACAATCTTATGATCATATCGAACACTAGGTTCAACTGCATTGATGACTTCCTCATTTTTCATATCAGCATTATATTTAGTGATGCTTTAATGACTAAGCAAAAAAAAATACATTTTGATATTTTTATATCATTTTTGTCTAGCCGAAACAATTAGCATAGACATACGAATAATGGTAATATTTTTTAAAACTCATTGGTTCCATCATTTGATCCAATATTTTTCAAGAAAATAGACGTGCAAACATCATCACGAAGTTAATAAATTTCAAAAATCTAGCAAAGCTAAAAGATCTGGAATATCTAATTCTCTCCATTAACTTCAATCATTACTCCATTACCTCATTACTGACTAATTTTTTTTCTTCTAGCACCACCAATGCTCTTATACCAAATATTTTTATATCTCAATTTACAAACTTTCTATACTCCCAGTATAGTTCATCAAACTTACCACACATTGGAAGTTCAGAAACTTGCCACAATAATATGAGTTTAGGAACTTGTCCTAGCAATACGTAGTCCAAGAACTCATCAGGGACTGTCCATATGCTTAGGGGGTTCAAAAACATACATATGATTATGAGTCATCAACTTACCATAAGTATGAGTTTTAAGAACTTGCACCTAATCCTAATAATATCTGACTAATCTTAATAGTCTCTAGCTATCAAATATACACATGAGAAAAGAATCACCTTTTCACCACATATACATTAATAGCGCGACACCAACATTCTAATGATTTTTTATGTGATAAACTGAGTGCAAGCACAAGACCCTCGCCCATACAAATTTTGGTACAACTCAGCAATCATATGAGTCCTTAATTGAAATTCCACCTAACTCTATCTTGCTCATAACTTGCTCTTTACTCGATACGAATTTTTCGTATCTCATCATCTATAACTCCTCATGAGTTTACCTCGTACTGTATCATAGTACATTCTCTTATAGCATCAAGCTGTAACTACTTATTCATTGCAGATCATCTATCATTTTACAACTTAACCAGATCACGCCGTGATCTTATTCTACAATCATCTTCTTTCTGATTCCTTTCTTATATTATGATCGTTTGGTTTCACGATCCTCATTACTTCTCTTTAATTCTTCTTTGAACCCACATATACTATCTTCACCTTCCTTCTCTAAGGTTATAGCCTAAGGTACTCCTACCTAAGATTTATAACCTACAGCTTTGATACCAACTGTAACGACCCTAAAATTCACACAATTCAATTATCGACTTCGGTCGTTAATAATATGTCTAACTTTTGATTTTTATATCAGTATTCGATGTTAAACTTAATAAAATGTTGAATAATTAAAACTTTTCTATCTTCTTACTTTAATTCCCTGAATCAAAACCTTTATCATTTACACATCTTTGAATCAAGTTTATTTTATGATTCGCTTCATCAAATTTATTATATAAAATCTTACATCTCAGCTCAATATTGCTTATACAGTGGATAACTTAAACTTTACAACTACGTATGAAATTTTACATCATAAATTATCAAGTACATCTCATGAACCTTAATCATGGTTTAAAGAAATAACATCTTTAACTAAAATATTAATCTTTGTGTATTATTTCTGATCCACGTCATTCAAGTAGGACATAGTGTTACCTTCAATCCTTAACCTATAAAAATGGTTATTTGCAAGGTTGATCTTGACAGCCCAACAAAACTAACAGTTTTCATGCATCACGTAGCACATAATAACATGCTTATCATACATCTCATAAATATTGGACTAACATAGCATACATGCTACAGTTAATATAACAAGTATAAAGATCGAGTTCCTTACTTAATCAACATTCATTACTCAATCAACGTAGTCATAAATTGACTTTAACGTTTCATACTTTCAACATATATATAACACATCATGCTCTTTACAATAAAGATTTAAAACAGTTCATAATCAAGTTCACATAGCAAATAGGAACTGAAAGACTTACCTTGATCGTTGTTTACCAATAACAGATTAACAACTTACAGCTATATGCACTTCACGTGGCCTACACAATTATATAATCATGCACATAAATTATTAGTCATATAGAAATTCATAGTAGTTGTAATGTAAACTTTACTCTACATCTCATAATCCTTCCTGTTAATCAATACACAATGTTCAATTTGATTGTGTTAACTTTCGACTTATACCTCACTATATTTCTTCTTAGATCACACTCGAAGTTCATTCAAGTGTTTAAGTCTTGTTAGGACTACTTATTGGTTTTATATAAACCCCATTTCATTTCTTATAATGTTCATTTCATTTGACTTAAAACACTTTTTACGGCGTTTCGACGTTCATTCGTCACACACCCGATTTGTCTCTCTTGTGTATGCTTAGTATGCTTATACAACTTATCTAATACATCATTTATTAATGTTAAACATCATTATAGTTCATAATATTCATGTTCTATAACTTAGAATAACATCTTTTATCGTCAGAAGCACTACACTTGCATACGTGCATGCCCAACACCCTCCGATTGCCTCTGAATACACACCAGTCCCAAAGAGAGCCATTTTGACCCCTATTACCTACCTCAAATCAAAATACGTAAAGAATGAAAGTTGTAGGTCTATTCTTCCTCGTTCCGTATTTTCTAACTCTTAGCTTTAGGAAAATAATAAGCGTAACCCCCCAACTGATGAATACGTGAACTTTAAGTTGGGTTACTAGTTAAAAAAAAGTTTTAGCAGTTACAAAGAGTCTAGGTCATGTTTGGCTAGAACCCTTAATCCCTTTTTAATTTATTTTAATAATTTTCAAAAATTCGGGTTGTCACATCTTTCCCTCCTTATAAGGATTCCGTCCTCGGAATCACCGAAACCCTACCTTATTGAGGTTTTCATCAAATCTCTTTAAATTTTTTTTATCATTGCATAACTTCAACACATTACGTTAATATAAATTTTATATTTCCTACTATATTCATTTCTTCAACAAATTCTAGGTTTTATTTCATAACTTTTATTTGAACTCAATTATATTTTGAGTATTATATATTCTTTAACCCATTCATTTCCTTTTCTAAGGATCATTATCATATACTCAACTCATAAACACTCGGGATATTACATTCACCCCTTCTTCTAAGAATTTCGTCATCAAAATTTTATTTATTAATCATCATTCATTCAATCTATCAAAATAGATTTTACGTTAATCTTTTATTCATTCATTAGATTCTATAACCACTTTCTTTCCACAAAGATCTGTCTACAATTATTTATTTTTCTATTAAAAGTTTTATATTATTCTTTGATAACTCATCTCCTTCTCATTTCAAAATTTCTTTTCTCACTTATTCAATATATTCATCATTTAGTGTTGCATTCTACGACTTACTTCTTTCTAAGAAATATTATCCTTATCACATTCGCCTTTTAGAATAACAAGAATCTTCCACAATTGCTCAATAATTGGGAAGCAGTATTAATAACTCAGAAATTTAAAAGATTCTCGAATCACGTTGAGGGGTCACAAGACCTTGAACTACGTCCAAGGTTATAAATATTTCTTTTAACTTAAACCTATACAGTCATTAAACTGTAGGGACTCTTGTACTTAGGGTAATCTGCCCTTCGTACCATGTATTGTGCACTATGTCCATGATTATAAGTGTTTTTTTCCAACTTAATCCTAAACAGTCATTAGACTGTAGGGACTCCCGTACTTAGGGTGATCAACCCTTCGTACCATATATATGCTTCCGCATAATCCCCTATAAAAGGGTTGTTCACCTCAGCTTTTCAACATCTGAATCCGTACCAAAATAATTTGGCTTGTCATAACTTCTCAAGAAACTTTTGAACTGCATAAATATCTTTCAATATTTGTCTAGCTTAATCAAATAGCATAGACTTTTAACAACAACTCGAACATCAATCGAAATAGTTTTAGCCAATTCATATGGCATATCTTTCTTAGTTAAAAAAAACTAAAAATCCTTTTTATAATGTCATGATACCGTACTATCTCGATAGCACGTTGAGGATTCAGTCATTATATGACTTTGTCATGCTACATCATACCATAGTGGGCTGACGATCTTATGATCAAATCCAACACTAGGTTCAACTGCATTGATGACTTCCTCATTTTTCATATCAGCATTATATTTAGTGATGCTTTAATGACTAAGCAAAAAAAAAAAATACATTTTGATATTTTTATATCATTTTTGTCTAGCCGAAACAATTAGCATAGACATACGAATAATGGTAATATTTTTTAAAGCTCATTGGTTCCATCATTTGATCCAATATTTTTCAAGAAAATAGAAGTGCAAACATCAGCACGAAGTCAATAAATTTCGAAAATCTAGCAAAGTTAGAAGATCTGGAATATCTAATTCTCTCTATCAATTTTAATCTTTACTCCATTACCTCATTACTGACTAATTTTTTTTCTTCTAGCACCACCAATGCTCTTATACCAAATATTCTTATATCTCATTGAAGCCATAAACCCTTATCAAAGATTGTTAGCTATTGTTGTTATATACTTAATGAGCGATCTCGTTGCTCATTCTTGCTTTATAACCCTTCTTACAGTTAAGACGGAGATGGCCAGTGGTTCTGGTAAGGATAAGGGCAAGGCTAAGGCAGTCGAATAGCTTCATATTATGACTTTATGAGAATTTTTACATAAGAACAATATTAATATTATTGTATTAAGACTTGGTATGTAATATTTAAGGTTGATGAGACCTGGGATTGTAATGTAAGTTAAGTTTTATCATGTAATGTAATTATCCATGATGCTATGTATTAGTTAGATGTGTGTGAGATGATTGGATCGTGAGCACCAAGTTTGGGGTAAGAGTACCAGAATTTGGGGGTGTCGCAACTAATCCTCCAACAATTTGACATCGTTTACGTAACGCAAAAAGCTATTAACGGTCAAGGAATAGCATATCAACTTGCCGAAGCCCCTTCAGCGAATTTTGAACCTTTGGAAACCTATTTCTCTGATGATGGGGTAATGATCATTCATCAAAACCATCAAGAAAATACATGCCAATTCTGGAAACTGTACTTCGACGGGGCTGTAAACCTAGAAGGCGCAGGAGCAAGAGCAGGGGTAGTTCCTGTATCTGTCAATGGAGAACAATATCCCATGGCTACCAAGCTACAGTTTGTAAACACTAACAACACAGCCGAGTATGAAGGCTGCATAATGGGATTGAAATTGGCCTAATCAATGGGTATCAAAAGGCTAGCTTTCTTTTGGGATTTCGAGTTGGTCATCAAACAAACCACCAGGGCATATCACACCAAAGAATTACATTTGTTGCCCTATCATAGGTAGGTTATTAAGCTGACTATAGAGTTTGAAGATATAGCCTTCATCCACATTCCTCGGAACTGAAATGATTTTGCAGATGTGTTAGCATCCCTGGCTTCCTTAATCAACATTTTTACAAATAGAGGAATCCCAGATATCAAATTCGCAAATCAGATAACACTAGCCTATGGAAATTATATTAGAGAAGTATTAGGTGTACTACCTCCCATCAAACAGCTCTAGTACCAGGATATTAAAGCATATCTATGGGATGGGTCTACACCCACTAGGGCAAGTCAAGTTGAAAGAAAGTGGATCCATAAAATGGCCATGAAATTCTACTTAAGCGGAGACGCTCTCTACAAAAGAGATGTTAGAATAGGGCTCCAAAGATGCCTAGACAAAGACCAAGCATAGAAAATTATGGATGAAGTACATGGTGGAGTGTGTGGGCTGCACATGATCGTTCCCTTGCTTGCTAAGAAGATATTAAGAACAAGACATTATTGGCTCTCTCTTAAAGCAGATTATGATGATCATGTCAAGAGATGTTATCAATGTCAAATCCATAGAAATGTTGTCCATGCTCTTTCAAATGAACTACACTGTATGAGTTCACCATGGCCCTTTACTATGTTGGGAATGGATGTGATCTGGCCGATTGAGCCCAAAGCCAGCAATGGTCATAGGTTCATCTTTACCATGATCGACTACTTCACCAAATGGGTGGAAGCTACCTCTTTTCCCAAAGTCACAAAAGAGGTCATAATTAGTTTCATAAAAAATAATGTAATCTATCTATACAAGCAATCGGAGGTGATCGTATCAGATAATGCCAAGAATCTGAACAATCAGATGATGAAGGAATTGTGTAGCAAATTCAACATCAAACATCTCAATTCCATCAACTACAGGCCCAAGATTAGTAACACTGTTGAAGAATCCAATAAAAACATCAAGAAGATCATACAAAAGATGTCTGCCAATCATAAAGGATGGCCTAACTTATTGCTTCTGACTCTGTTAGCATACAGAACATTAATGCCCACTTCTACTGGGGCTACCCCTATTCATTGGTCTATGGCATGGAAGCAATACTTCCCATAGAATTAGAAATTGCATCATTAAGAGTGTTGATAGATGCCCAGATGGAAGCAGACTAGTGGTTGCAAGAACGGTACAACCAGTTATCTCTGATAGATGAGAAAATTGTTGAAGCCATATTCCATGGATAGTTATATCAACAAAGGATTGCTCGGTCCTACAAAAAGAAGGTCTGGTCTCGACAATTCAAAGAAAATGATTTGGTGTTGAAAAATGTCCTTTCTAATCAAGATGAAGCCAAAGGAAAATTTTCCCCAAACTGGGAAGGCCCTTTCATTGTCAAAAAAATGTTGTCAGGAGGAGCCCTCAAATTGCAAATGGACGGTGAAGAATTTCCCCAACTTATTAATTTAGATTCTGTCAAAAGGTACTATGTCTAAACCCATGCAAGCATCACTGCTTGGAAAAAAAAGTCAAACAATCAGGTCTCGTTAGCTTAGTCTGAACTACGTAAGACCTGATCTCCCCTCATCCACGGGAGTACGTAGGCAACCATCTAATGGTGAGGTCTAACCATCAAAATAAAAGCTAAACCCTTGTTATATCAAAATCAATCCAAATACCAGTTCCAAGACACCAAAAAAATTATACTTGAAAGCCTATACACCAGAAAAATTTGAAGATCTACAACCCATTCTGAGAGACCCTACGACATCTCAATGTTAGTCCATCAGGAAAGAGTTCGTGATACATCAAGACATCAAGGCATAAAGATACAATGGGAACCATAATATAAAGTCAAAACATATCCAAAAGGGAAGTGAACTAAAATATATTTACTTTCCATATGTTACTGTTTTATATATACAATGTATGCAGTACATGACAAAAGTGACTAATCTAGTCGATACAGGAAATGAAAGCTAAGCTATAATCCAGCGACCAAGCGGGTTAGCAAATCCAACATCATATCCTTGTCCGAAGATGGAGGGGCATCTCTAAGCTCCTGCCCTGCTGTCTCAATAAGGGTCATAAGCTCTACAGCAGTATGCATGATACTGTCCTGATGGCTTAAAATCTCAATGGTCTGATCTGCAAGCTCATCCAAGAAAGATCTAAAAGCATCTTTCTCGGCAATAGCAATATCACTAGAAGCCCAAGCCTCATCCATCTCAAGGAAAGTCGTGTCCCTGCTAGAAAAAGTCATCAACATCTGTCGATGCCAAGAATTTTTCCTATTACGTTCTCTACCCTTTACGTGTTTTATGTTGATTTGATCTTGCTTAAAGGATGAGATTTTTAAAAAAGACGAACATACAATGTCGACGATTTAAAAAGTTTGACTTTTATAATTGGGCCGAATTAGACAGAGCCGCCAGTTGATATGAGTTTAAAAGGATGTATCAACTCATCCGAGTTTTGAAAGGTTTTCGCAATATGGCTAAATATGTGACTCCATTTAATTGGTCTGGAACTCGAGATTTATAGAGTTCGGGGGCTTGATTAAGCGAAGGGAAGGTGTTAGGCATCCCTCGACTTCTGTGAAACACGGTTACCGCTAAGCATTGTGTGTATGTGTGAGGCAAATAAATATGATGAAGTGCTTTATTTGAAAGTAGTGATATGCCTGTTTGGACCATACAAAGGGGTTTTACTTATTGAAAAGTTCATTTTTAATGGGCATATGAAAATGATGTTTTGAAAAGCTATTTTCAAACCTTTCGCTCATATAGGAATTGAGGCCTTTGATACTTCAATTTTATTCCATATTTGGCTTGATTTAATTTTATTCTTCGCATCTACGAGGATAGATATGAATTATTTATAAGGGTCAGACTTCTTATGGGCATGTAAGCCATCGAAGTAAGTCCGAACACCACATACATGATTTTCACTATATTGAGGCCTTAAATCCAAATAACTGTTTTGAGGCCACACAATTACATGTACACTAGATTGCAAGTTGATGTACAACTTAAACAAGTCCATTATGGGAACCAGATATAGATTCATTGATTAAATTGTCAACCCTGTGGTTCCTAGGCTCACATATTAGTATTTAAAAGCTTGCACGAAATATATATGGAAATAAAATGCACATTTAACTCTAAAAGTGGCAAAATAAAAGATTCATCAGTTAAATCCTTACATGCGCGTAGCCAAGCTTCCCTTTTCCTCTGGATACAGATCTAAGGTCACGTGGTTGCTTAATATTTACAAACCAGAATGTAAACTAGATCTATCTAGATCTTAGCCATTCTAGCTTTACGGTTTAGATTTTGCAACTTTTGAATCGGTTAAAAGCTAGATCTGGCTAGATCTAGTCAATACACTTCAAATATTAACTATTTACACGAAATGAACGGTTAAAATACTAGATCTATGCAATACTAACCAATATATATATATATATATGTGTGTGTGTGTGTGTGTGTGTGTGTGTTGTTTATATATATATATATATATATATATATATATATATATATATATATATATATATTAAAACAAGAAAAAGACGTAGATGTGAAGAGATCTTACAGCCTTGCACGAGATGGGCTATCAAACGGCTTTTTTCACCTTTAAACTAAATTTCCACTAGTTAAAACTTGATATGTTATATTATATATGTGTATGAAGGTTTACAAGTGAGATTTACAGGGTTTAGAAGCAAGATTTGAGCTGTTTGACACTACATGATTCATATTTCTCTCTCTTGGGCCCTTCTCTCTCTAAACTTATGAAAATGAGTTGATGGAGCTGATATTTAAAAGCCCAGGCTTTCACAGGTAGACCTACGGATATGCCTAGTGGGCCCCACTACCTCGAAGTTCATGCACCTCGATCGCTACGCAGTCTACTAAAACACTTGTAACTTACAATTTGAGAATCCGATGAAAGTGTGACATACAATTCCGAAAAGCTCTTTCTGAGAGCTACGCAATGACATATGGCTTTTACTTTTCTGAATCTAAGAAGATTGGTCCATGAACAGAATAGCATCTTCAAGTCTTTGTAGGTAGTCCGTTGAGCTATCTTTGAGTAGTTTGCACTCGGGATTGTTGTGATGGCTCTTGATGACCATATTTATAGCTGGATGTCTATGGTTTATGTTGTGTTGACAACATTCCATCTTTGCCCGCCTGGGGTTATCTCCGAGGTTGAAGTGGCTTTTGGCTGTCCCTCGGGGCTGTCTTCGGGGTTTGACTGCTGCCAAGTTTTCTTTTCCTTAGGGTTGACCTCTAAGGTTGATTTGATATTCCACGGGACTGTCTCAGTGGTTGATGGTTGTTGTAATATCTTCCCGGGGTTGTCTCTAAAATGTTAAAAAACACTTTTGCCCTTCTATAGGGTTAGTACCAGGAAAACAAAATTTCGAGTGTCTATAGATGCCCCTCTTTATCCTGTTTATGCAATGCAATGGAATGAACATGATATTGATTACTAGACATTTGAAATATGACAAGGTATATTTAATGAAGCAATGCAATGAATGTTATGATGAATGATAAAAGCATTTCGCAAATCGCACTTCATAAATCGCACTTCGCACGTCGTACTTCGCACATCGCATTTCAAAAATTGCACTTCGCACTTCATAAATCGTACATCGCATCGCAAATTGCTTTACTATTACCAATTATTGCTGATGCTTATATTGGGGGCTGATTCCAATGATTGACTCTCATCAGTGCGGCTGCTGCTTGTTTAATGAAGATAAACTGAAATGTTTTCTACGTCTCTGCTGGGGATGATGTTCTAAAATCATCGGACTTTCCCGATATCTACGCTGGTAGTTTACAACGGTGCCTACCCTGCTGGTAGTGGACAACGGTGCCTGTGACAACCCGAGAATTTAGAAATTTTTTTAAAAATCTTAAATGATGGATTTAAGGTCAAATGATAGACCTAGACAGAAAATGAGTGTATGCGTTTGATATTTTTGAGAAGGAATTTTAAGGATTTCAAAATTCTGTGAAGGATTTAGGTGAATTATTCAGGATTAAGTGTATATGTGAATATGTTCTGTGTATATGGTTATGTATGTGTTCAGAATGTGGTTAAGGGTCAAGGGTTGACCAGATAAATTATATCAGTGTCAAACCCCAAGTATATATTAAGAACGACAACGTTCAGTTAGAAAACCCTAATGACTGATAAGAAACCCTAAAATCGGTTCTGAAACCCTAATTTCAGTTCTGGGAATCTGAAACCCTAATTTAGAAATTTGAAACCCTAATATGGGAATTTAAAGGATAATTATAATGCTTAAGTGATATTAATTATAATATTAATTAGGGTAAAGCTTAATTAATTAGCAAACCCTAATTTCAGATTTTTAAACCCTAATTATTCCGTCAGAAACCCTAATGTAAAATTGTGGACTTAATTACTAAATTAGCAATTTAAATTGGGATAAAATAATCCTAATTAACAAGATTGATTTATGAATGGGAAAGTTTAATTTAATCCGAGAATCCTAATTACAATTTAGAAATATTAATTTTCTAATTTTGAAAACCCTAAAGGTTAATAACCGTGAATTTTAAGTCACTATATATGTATGTACATTATTGATATTTAAAACTTTGTGTTATATAGTGATTTAATATGTGACAATATATGTGAAGTGGTGCATGGATCAATAAACATATATACTATAGTTATGGATATATACATTTATAGATTTCATTAAAAAATGAAAGCTTCGTAACCTAATTATGCATTAGGTGAGACAATTAAATAACCTAAGGGTTATGGTAATAAGGAAAGTTTAATATTTAATATGTATACTAACTTAAATGGATAATCTTGTTATTTCAAGTGACTAATAATTTTAAACCTATTTCTTGTAAACTTAATTAGGTTATGAGCTAAAGTCACATGTATAAGTAATTAAATTTCATAAGATTGGAAACCCTAAATAAACAATTCGGGTAACATATATTAAAATTGTTAGACTATGTTTATTACATGGCCCAAAATAATTAAGGAAGAAGCCCAAAGGAAATAAAATGCAAACCAATACTTAGCCCATTTGATTAAGGGTATTTTAGACTTTTGATTAATCAAATTTGTGTTTTAAAATAAAAGCAAATTGGGAGATATAATGGGCAAGGGGGGACCGGCCAATTAGGCCTTTTTATGGTAAGAAGATTATGCTAATCAATGTCCATTAGTAGAAATCTTACACACAAGTACATGTGTGTCAATCTCCCATTGGTTGCAAATCTATTAAGCATCCTTAATCACATGATTAGGCTAATTGAAAAGATAAGGTGTAGTCTTTTATCCATGGGACAATAAAAATATGGGGAATAATAGTTATATCACTAATTCATTTGCTAGACATTTATTTTCTCTCATTCTTCTTCTTCTATTTTTTCTCCCAAGCTAGTAACATTCAAGAGAGAAAAGAAAGAGAGAGAGTTCGGTTTTTGTGAGAGTGAGAGAGGTGTGCTAGTTTATTTGATGCATCCTAAGTTCATTACTTACTTTGGTAAATCAAGGAAGGTTGCCTCTAAATCAAGGTATAACCTAATCTTCATCTTCTTCTTCTACTTTGTATTATAGCTTGAGTTTTGTTGGGGTTATGAACTAATACTCAAGATACCCTAGTTATACATATCATCATGTATGGAACTAAGTATCTTGAGTGTTAGATCAAAGGTTTAGAGCAAGAAAATGAGCATATGTTCTCCAAGGGGTGAAACCCTTGTTTTTCTTCCACTAAATCTTGTATAACTCAAGTTTTACAACTTGGATTTGTGATCCGTCGAATGGGGGGGGGGGTGCTAGATACATGAGTTATCTAGTAAACCCAAGTGGTAGAACACAAATCTAGCAAGTATTGAAGCCATGTGAACTGTTTTCCCCAAAACAGTCCACATAGTATATTGAGGCTTTGAAACCCTAAAATAGCTACTGTTCCCATTTTTCTTGAGGCTGTTTTGATTAGTTGCAAGTCTTTTAAAAATCTGGGAAAAATCACAGAGGTACCTTAATAAGTTATCTACGTGTAGGAAAAGAATGGTCGCGTTTCGATTTATAGGTTGTGCGTAATAGCTATTTCCGCAAAGGACTCCTAATAATTAATACTCGAATTTCTCACTGTGTATACACTGGAAAATTCCGAAATGTTTACAGTAGGTTTATAGATGTTATGAGAGTATACCCTAAAAATTTCAGATTTTTCTGAGTAAAACTCGATTTATGAAAAATGAAGTAAGATCCGAGTGTTTTGGGCACTTTAAAATTAGTAAATCATTTTCTAAAATTCTAGAAAAATTTGGGGATCATTGTTGGGTCATATACTATCCAAATTCAGAAAATGAGAATTTTTGGAATCAGTTTGTTATTTTTCCTAAAAATGATTAAGTTATGAATAAAAGAAAATAATTAGTTAAATGATGTCTTAAATAAAAAAAAATATGATTTTAATGCTTGAATACTCCTAATATATAATATTATGACTATTTTAGGGCATTTTGGTAATTTATTATAAGAAAGAGTATTTATAACCTTTTATGGATATTAAATAAGAGGTTTAATAAAGGGTGAACAATTAGAATAAATTATTTATTAATCTAATAAATTATTAAAATATTATTATGATATTAATAATATTAGAATATGATATTGTTAAGTAAATAAAAATATTAAGATTAAAATTTTATTAAAATATTATTAAATGGTTAATAGTATTTGATTTAAGCATTAATAAATGATTAACGTATTATTAAATGATTAATAATATTAGATTAAAATATTAATCTTAGATTAAAATATTATTAAAAGATTAATAATATTAAATTATGTATTATTGGATGATTAAAATATTATTAAGAGGATTAATAATATTAGTAATGTATTGAAATATTATTAAGATTAGTAAGCGAATAAAAGTATTATTAGTGAACTAATAATACTAAGAGGTGAATTAAATATTATCAAGATTAATAATATTAAGTGAATTAAAGGTAGTTGTTATTTGAAAATTATTGCAAGTCTATATATATATATATATATATATATATATATATATATATATATATATATATATATATATATATATTGGCTGATAATAAATTATTTAAGATAATTGTTAAGTGTTCAGACAGTATTTAATTAAACTTAGACTCGAGAAAAGTCCGACTAGACCGTCAGGATGTTAGAATTGTACCGAACTCAACTCGGACTGCAATAGTTTGACTTGAGGCTAGGTGTTATGTGTGGTTTAGACTGATAGGGTTATGTGTTCTGTGTTTAGGTTATTTTTTAAATACTGTGATGATATTATTCTAACTTAGAAATACATATTATTAATAATAGGTCTTCAGACAAAGTTTATTAAATTGCATAGCGGTAATCAACGGTTCAGGCAAGTTTTACTTAACTCTACTAAGAGTTATTTTATTCAGATATGCTTATGATTAATCATTGCTGATTGCCATGTGGAATTGTACTCTGTACATATTGCATGTATAAGTCAGTTATGAAAGGCTGATCACTTTCATTATCAGTTGGTCCAGATATATTTGTTCATGTTCAATACTTGTTCAGTCAAAAGTTTGTTCGTGCTAGTTCACAATTATATTGATGAATTATAGCCAGCCTATTATTCAGACTCTTTCAATCATGATATATCCTTAAATTGTATTTAAACTTGCTGGGCAACTTTCATGCTCACCCTTGGTATATCATGATAAACATTGCAGATAAGGCGAATGCGTTCGGATACAGGAAAAAGGTTAATGCCAAGTTCTGCTTGGGATAAAATGTGAAGCTAGTTTGTAATAGTATGGTTTGATAATAATGTTAGGTGTTAGATAGTTTATGAATTGTGTATAAGTTAAGGTTACTCGATTTTGGGGAATAGTGTATAAAGTGTATTGTATAAACAATTTATGTTTATATCTTTCGCAAATAGTTATAGAATGATTGTACCAGATCCGTGGTGATTCGGGACCTGGATTTGGGGCTCTCACAGTGCCTACCCTGCTGGTAGTTGACAACTGTGCCTACCTTGCTGGTAGTTGACAACTGTGCCTACCTTGCTGGTAGTTGACAACAGTGCCTACCCTGTTGGTAGTTGACAAAGGTGCCTACCCTGCTGGTAGTTGGCAACGGTGCCTACCCTGCTGGTAGTTGACAACGGTGAAATTTTTCTTGAATCTAGGCACTTAATGTGCATGCATATTTAATTCTACTAGGGATGCATGCTTAACTTTTTAATGGAGATGTGCACTGATATAGCTCTGTTGCACATATGCAGACCATGTATGATGAGATGATCTAAATTTATCCTTAGGAGTCTGTTATCCTATATTGATGTACATGCTTAATTGAATTGACTAGATATAGAAACATACCTCACCCTTTCTAAGGCGATTTGAAGTTTATTTTTAGTCATGTATTTTGGTATTTTTACTTGATTGATGACCCAGGAACCACTGACGTTCTTGGAGGATGCGGCACGTTCTTTCACTACCCTGATTTGAACTTCGGCGTAGAGGCCTCGACTTGTGAGGACTTGGCGCAAGTTGACTTGTAGATTTCATTTGTTAGGCCTTTTGTTTCTCGTTGGGCCCCTGTTTTTGAGTTAAGGAGTCTTTTAATAATTTTTCCTTTCTTTTGTCGTGGCAAGCTTATGTCGCCGTGATTTCTTTTAGGAGTTCTTCCCTTTCTTTTGATGAGAGGCTGTATTCCGCCTTAGACTCAATCCATTTCTTGGAATCAGAAAATGCACCAACTGTGACGCCCCTAAAATAGGTATACACCACCCATTCTGAGTCTCCAAATACATGGTACAGAATTTAGATACAAATTAATTATACAACTGCCATGTAAAATACGACAAAACATAAGCTGAGAGTTTTAACACGAATATTATCTCGTAGACAATATCCAAACTCAAATGGAGTCCTCATTACATTTATTATCACACTATTTCATAGAATAGTGAGGACTACTATAGCAACCATCTCGGACCGTCACTCCATTCCCCGACTAGTCCCCGCTATATTCTCATTTCCTGAAGAGAACAATGAAAGTAAAGGGTGATCTCAACTAGCCCAGTAAAGAATATTATGACTAAGATAATGCAAAATAAATTATCGTTAGCCTTCAACAGTGTAAAACTGATAGAATATAATAGACAACAAGTCTAACTATAGCGGAACAAGCAATCCATTAGAAGAGTTAAGTAGAGCATAATATCTATTATCTTCTATGATTTAAAAGTTCATCATCAATATTTTATCACTGAAACACAGCTCAATAAATAATCCACATCATCGAATTATCCATGCACTACGGGCCAAGAATATTCGTTAGTATCACATCCATGAATTATCCATGCACTACGGGCCAAGAATATTCATTATTATCACATCCACGAATTATCCATGCACTACGGGCCAAGGATATTCGTTAGTATCACCAGTGGTCATGATCATGTCAACAACTGTCCATCAATGCACTACGGGCCAATGAGAACTTTTACCACATCATTTGTAACATTACAGGTCATGACTATACCGATACATATTCATAATCATACCAATCAACAGTCCATCTATGCACTACGGGCCAAAGATGACTTTTATCACAATATAAGCATGATGATGATGACAATAATATAAAAATTGAATCAAGTAAGAGAAAGGATAAATTTTAAAGATTTATAAATCAATTTATCTAGAGTTCAAGAATGTCCAAATTGTCAACATGATAACTGCTTTGTGGAATAAAATTCAAGAATAATATTCATGTATCAAAAATAATTTGGACAGAAAAGAATTAATTTTTTATCGTGAATAATATCCCGTGAATAGTACTTCGTGAATAGTACCCCGTTAATAGTACCGTATGTATGAATAGTATCGTATGAATAGTGCCGTATGTATGAATAGTACCCATGAACAGTACTCCGGCATGAAAAGATTAAAATTTAACAAGAATGTCTAGAAAAATATTTATGTGAAACGATACTAGATGAAGCGCAAATTTCAAGGATATTCTACTAATTTTAAGGAGTATAGAAGTAATATTTATCAACATGAGTGTAGAATTCGAAATCTGAAACGAAATAATATTACTTACATACTACAGAGTATGGAAGAAAATATTATTTCTTACGAATATTGAACAA
Organism: Panax notoginseng; assembly: GCA_016801055.1. NCBI lineage: Eukaryota > Viridiplantae > Streptophyta > Magnoliopsida > Apiales > Araliaceae > Panax > Panax notoginseng. Next base: position 119,685,667 of record CM029021.1, on the reverse strand, counting down.
AAATAATATCACTTACGATTGTTGAACGAAAATAATATTCTTTACGAATATTGAACGAAGACAATATTCCTTACGAATATTGAACGAAAATAATATTCCTTATGAATATTGAACGAAAATAAAATTATTTATGAATACGAAAAATAATATCGTAAGCGAATATGAAATAAATAATACGCCTTGCCTTAAAAGGAAAGTATTTCTGACTAGTAGGGCGGGGATATTCTTGAAGAAAATTTATATTATTTTCTACGCTCAAAGCTTCCTTAAACTCAAAAAAAATACGTTCAATATTATAGAAGAAGAATTCTCTGATTCTAGTGTGATTTTCAATTCTAAACTAAGCATCCTATTTATAGGAGAATGACATGATACTATTTAGAAAATAAAATCACGGGTGCACAGTAGGAAAAAATCACGGACAACGTTCGGCGCGAATTCATTAAATTTTTTTAATTTTACTATGCTGCACTATACAATACTATGCACACACTACACAACGCTATTCAGTACTATGCATAATAAAATATAATATATTCTATTTTTCATAAAAAAATAAAACTTATAATATATATATATATATATATATATATATATATATATATATATATATATATATATATAAAACAAAACTGAGATAACTTTCTACCGACGATTTTAAAAAATGAATAAGTGGGGGTCCATGTAATAAGCAAAATTTACGACAAATGCTTCATAAAAATCTCTTCTATTTATCTCAATTCACTTGGCTTCATAAAATATATTTTTAATAACATTTATTCATCATTAATATTATAACTCGTAATATTAACAACCTTATCATTCCAAGAAAAGAGGGGGCTTTCCGATAAGAATTTTTCCTTATTGGCGTGCAATTAGGTGACCAAATCCCTTTCCTCGACAAAACTTTCTAGACATTGTCAATAATCCAAATAATAATATGAATAACTTTGTCGTCTCAATCATTGATTTAATAACATAAAATATTGTGCAGATGATACTGTGACAATAATTGAATCAATAATGTGAGATACTATACAACAATTACTGTGGTAATAATTGAGTATAACTAAGTGACTTTTCAAGTAAGCATCAATAATCAAAGATACTGTAAGACCCCAACTTTTGTAAATAAAGATGAATTTTCTATAAATATCATTTTTGAATATTATGGAGTTAATTTGATATAATGTTATAGTTGTGGGTAATATTTATAAATTTTGTAAAGTACACAAGTTGTTATATAATATTCGATTGGTCGGGGAATATTCATTTTAACAGGAAATATTCGTACAACAGCACAATCATTGGTGGACCCCACAACGGAATTATTATCGGATTGAGAAAACGACAAAAATATTTTATTAAAAATAACGGCGGAAGTTTTACCATTGATACTGTTGAACTACTCGGTAGTAAAAATACAGTAATACGTGTGGTCGCATAGTAGCACACGGTATTGATTATGCTTATGTGAGAAGTCACTCAGTTTGATTCAATTATTGTCAGTTAATAATATGAATTATTTAGCGATAATGAAGTTTTGTTTTTTTCGTATTATTAACGTAATAAAACAGAAACATCTTTTTATATAAAACAGAATACTTTATTAAAGTTATTCTATAAATAGAATATATTATATTTTATTTAAAAGATTTTTTCTTTAAATATAGACCGTCAGATTAAAGTAATCAATCTGGACCGTTCATGGATTAGTTACTATGCATTCTATTTTTCTATAAATAGCATCTCATTCCTTTATTATTTCTTACGAATTCACTGAACTCTAGAGAGAGAAACTATAGAGAGAGAGAAGAAAAGTATTCTGCTACTTGACTACTTCCTTATTTCAGTTTTCTTTAAAACGGTAAGGGGTGTTATTCTTTCTTATTCATGAAGAGAACTGTTGTTATTCCATTTCTTATTATTCTGTTGGAATAACCTGTATACGCGGTCTACCCTATACTTGGTGACATTCTTCTATTATTCTGTTGGAACATCATGTCTGTGTGTTTTACACCGGACCTGGTTCCGTCTTTATTATTATTCTATTGGAACATCCTGTCTGCGTGTTTTACACCGGACCTGGTTCCGTCTTTATTATTATTCTGTTGGAACATCCTGTCTGTGTGTTTTACACCGGACCTGGTTTCGTCTTTATTATTATTTTGTTGGAACATCCAGTCTGTGTATTTTACACCGGACCTAGTTCCGTCTTTATTATTATTCTGTTGGAATATCCTGTCTGTGCGTTTTACGCCGGACCTGGTTCCATTATTTATTATTCTGTTGGAATAACCTGTCTGTGCGGTCTATCGCATGCATGGTGATTTCTTTTGTTATTCCATTCTTTATTATACTCAGTTGGTTAAGTTTTGACTTCTATACTCCATGAAATTTATGAAATATCCTTGATAATTGCGTTTCATCCAGTATCTTTTCATGAAAATATTCTTCTAAGCATTTATTGAATTTTACTCCACAAAGCGGTATCATGTTGACAATTTGGACGTTGTTAATTCTTGGATAAATTAATTCTTGAACTTGTTTTATTGAATTCTTATATCATTGTCATCATCCTCATGTTTATAAAATGTTGAAAGTCATCTGTGGCCTGTAGTGCATAGATGGACTTGGTATGATTACGACCATGGATTATTCGGTATAATCATGACCGTAATGTTACAAATAATGTGGTAAAAGTCCTCATTGGCCCGTAGTACATTGATGGACAGTTGTTGGCATGATCATGACTATTAATGAATACACGAATATCCTTGGCCGTAGTGCATGGGTGATTCAATGATGTGGATTATTTTATTAAGCTGAGTCCCAACGATAACAGTGTTGAAAAACCTTTTAAATCATAGTAGATAGTAGATTTTATTTTCTACTTGACTCTTTTAATGGATTTCTTGTTCCGCTGCAGTTAAACTTGATGTTCGTTATATTTTATCAGTTTAACACTATTGAAGGCTAATGATAATTTATTCTGCATTATCTTAGTCATAATATTTCTTACTGGGCTAGTTGAGCTCACTCTTTCTTTCACTGTTCTCTTCAGGAAATGAGAATATAGCTGGGACGAGTCGGGGAACGGAGTGATGGACCAGATGATAGTATTAGTAGTCCTCACTATTCTGTTAAATAGTGTGACAATAATTGTAATGAGGACTCCTTTTGAGTTTGTATAGTCTCTAGTAGACAATAATTGTATTCAAACTCACAGTTATGTTTTGTCGTATTGTACACGACAGTTGTATTAGTAAGTTGTATTTGTATTCTGTACCATGTATCTGACGACCCAAGATGGGTGATGCATACCTAATTTTGGGGGCGTCACAGTTGATATCAGAGCTTAGGGATATGATCCCTGGCTAAGATGTGAGAATAGAACTAGGAGGGGAGAGATGGGGAATTCTTTTGCTAGTATGACCTACCTAAGTTTATTTGCATGGTATTTAATTGGTCGGTCAGAATATAAGGATAATATATGACATATCAATTAACTTTTGTTTTGTGGCAGTATCTGAAAATGGCATCCGAGAATGTTGAGAATAGCAATGGAGCACATGCGACTGTTGATTCACCATATATCAATAATCGGGATAATGTACATCAGGAAGGCGACAATCCTCATGCAAACAACAATACTGACCAAATGATGAATGATTGAATGTTCAGAAGCTTTATGCAGTTCATGCAACAGCAGGCGAGAGCGGCTTCTGTTCAAAATGTAGGTGGAAAGACTGAAAACTCTCGGACGGTCACCGCTAAACAGTTCAAGGAGGTGGGGCCACCGAAGTTTAAGGGAGAGCCAAAACCACTTATAGCGAAAACATGGATAAAACAGATCACCAAGATATTTGATGTCTTGGGATGCTCCGAGGAGCAAAAGGTTCCCTTTGCCGCCTTTATGTTGCGAGGAGAGGCAGATTACTGGTGAGAATCGATTAAGCGTACTCAACCTGCCGCACTGAAGATGTCTTGAGAGAAGTTCCAAGAGCTGTTTAATGAAAAATACTTTCCCGAAAGTGTTCGACACATGAAGGAGGTGGAATTCATCAAATTGGAATAGAATAATATGACCGTGTCGTAGTATGAGTTTAAATTTGTTGAGTTGTCCTGGTTTGCGTCCCACTTGGTGGATAATGAAGAGCGAATGACGCGAATGTTTTTACGAGGTTTGAAACCTGAGATACGTCAACATCTTATTTCTCATAAACTGTGTTTGTATTCAGATGTTGTGAATAGGGCTCAGTTAGTGGAGCGCGATAACGAGTCAACGCAACCAAAAGAGAGCAGTCGGCAAAATGATAATACCAGTGAGAGCAGTCATCGAAGCGGTGACAACAAGCGTGGTGGGAATCAACAGACCAGAAATGGTAACCACTTCGGTGGTAATTAGGGCCAAAACAATAAGAATGGTCATTTCAAGAAGAGGAGATTCAACAATGATGGAAAGACGTCAGCACCAGCACCCGTTGTTAAGGAAGGAGAACGACCACCTATCATATATTTCAAATGCGGAGGGGAGGGGCACATCAGTCCAAACTGCGTGATTCCATCTAAAGCATATTATAATTATGGAAGAGAAGGTCATTTAGCTCGATTTTATCGTTTACTAAAAACAAGTTCAGCCAGGATGGAGGCACCAAAGACCGTCCCAGAAAAGTCAAAACCGGTAGTGCAAGGGAGAGCGTTTGTTGTGACCTCCCAGAAAGCAAGGAACTCGAATGAGGTAATCACGGGTAAGCTTATCATAAACTCTAACGAAGTTTATACTTTATTTGATATCGGTTCTACCCATTCTTTTATTTCTCCTACTTGCGCTCATAGATTAAATTTGACTCCGGAGAAATTAGACTTTGACTTATCTGTTGAAACTCCATTGGGAGAAACCTTTATTACATCAACGGTTTATAAGTCTTGTTTGATTCAAGTTAGTACCCACACATTACCTGTCGATCTGATTTCATTAAAAATACTGGCATTTGACGTGATTCTAGGGATTGATTGGTTAACTACTCATCATGCAAAAATTGATTGTTTTCGTAAGGTTGTTAGCTTTCATATTCCTAATCGACCTATTATGTGAATTCAAGCAACCAAACCATTAAAATCAATCGCTGTCATCTCAAGCCATAAAGCTATTCATTTATTGAAAAACGGATGTCAAGATTTCTTAGCTCATGTCACGGATCTAAACAAAAATACGTCAGTTTTGAATGATATTTTTATTGTTAATAAATTCCCAGACGTATTCCCTGAAGAACTTCCTGGCCTACCCCCAGAGCGTGAAATTAAATTTTGTATCGACCTTGAACCTGGTACAAAACCCATTTCCAAAGCCCCATATCTAATGGCTCCTATTGAACTTCAGGAGTTAAAGATCCAACTACAGGAATTGTTAGACATTGGCTTTATTCGTCCTAGTACTTCTCCTTGGGGTGCTCCTATTCTATTCGTGAAGAGAAAAGATGGAAGTATGCGACTTTGTATTGATTATCAGGAGTTGAATCATGTCACCATCAAAAACAGGTACCCATTGCCACGTATTGATGACCTGTTTGACCAGTTGCAAGGAGCACAATTCTTTTCAAAGATCGATCTTCGTTCTGGATATCATTAACTGAAGGTTAGAACTGAGGATATTCCAAAGATGGCTTTCAGAACTCGGTACGGGCATTATGAATTCCTAGTCATGTCCTTTGGATTGATTAATGCTCATGCTGCCTTCATGGATATGATGAACCGGGTATTCAAGAAATATTTGGATCACTTTGTGGTCGTCTTTATTGATGACATTCTTATTTATTCCAAAAGTCATGAAGATCATGAGCAACACTTGAGGCTGGTACTCCAAAAGCTTCGTGAATACAAGTTTTATGCCAAGTTGAAGAAATACGAGTTCTGGCTGGAGGAGGTAGCATTCCTTGGGCACGTAGTATCAAGTCGTGGAATATCTATTGACCCGGCAAAGATTGAAGCTATTCAAAGCTGGGAGCAACCTAAATCAGTAATCGAAGTACGTAGCTTTCTCGGTTTAGCTGGTTATTATAGGAGATTCGTGGAAAGATTTTCTCGAATTGCTACTCCACTAACTCAGCTGACTCGAAAAGATACAAAGTTCGGTTGGAGCGAAGAATGTGATAAGAGTTTTCAAGAACTCAAGAGGAGACTCATTTCAGCACCTGTTCTAACAATACCATTTGGCTCGGAGGGATTTGTCATCTACAGTGATGCTTCGAGCAAAGGGTTGGGATGCGTTCTCATGCAACATCGAAAAGTCATAGCCTATGCATCAAGATAACTCAAGGAATATGAGAGGAATTATGCTACTCATGATCTAGAGTTGGCAGCTGTTGTCTTTGCACTTAAAATTTGGAGGCATTACTTGTATGGGGAGAAGGTGGAGATCTTTACGGATCATAAAAGCCTCAAATATTTTTTCACTCAAAAGGAACTCAACATGCGACAACGACGTTGGCTTAAACTGTTGAAAGATTATGATCATACCATTCAATACCATCATCGAAAAGCGAATGTGGTAGCTGACGCATTGAGTAGAAGATCATATGCAAGTACGAGTGTGATATTGTCAACACAAAGGCCCATTTTGTGTGACTTGCAAAGGATGGAGATAGAGTTAAAGACTCCAGGGACCCATGTGATGATAGCGAATATACGAGTAGAACCGACTTTAATCGATAAATTTAAAGCTACCCAAGCTACAGACCTGGAGCTGATGCGTATGAGAAAGAAAGTGCAAGAAGGTGCTATGCCGGAAGCAAGAATCGATGAAGAAGGAATACTTCGAGTCAACTCCAAACTTTGTGTTCCTAACGACCCTGATTTAAAGTATGAAATCATGATGGAGGCGCACAACACACCGTTTGTAATCCATCCTAGGAGTACCAAAATGTATCATGATCTTCGTCATACATTTTGGTGGAGCAATATGAAGCGAGAGATAGTGTTGTTTATCTCAAGGTGTCTAACTTGTCAAAGAGTCAAGGCGGAGCATAAAGTACCAAAAGGTCCATTGCAACCACTTGAAATTCCAAAATGGAAGTGGGAGCACATTACCATAGATTTCGTTACCGGTCTTCCTAAGGTTTCTCAAGGTATTGATGCGATTTGGGTCATTGTTGATAGATTGACCAAGTCTGCTCATTTTTTACCGGTACGAGAAACTTATACATTTGAACATCTTGCTTGTATGTACATAAACGAGATTGTAAGACTGCATGGTATGCCAGTATCTATAGTTTCTGACCGAGACCCAAGATTTACTTCACGATTTTGGGTTAGCTTACAAAAAGCTATGGACACGAATTTACGATTTAGTTCGGCATATCATCCTCAGACGGACGGACAATCAGAGAAGACTATTCAAAATCTGGAAGATTTATTAAGACTCTGTGTCCTTGATTTCAAGGGAAGTTGGGACAAGTTCTTATCATTGGTGGAGTTTTCCTACAACAACAGTTATCAAGCAAGTATTGGCATGGCTCCATTCGAAGCGTTGTATGGAAGAAAGTGTCGTTCTCCAGTATACTGGGATGAGGTGGGTGAAGCAACGTTGTTGGGACCGGAATTGGTACGTATGACTACAGAAAAGATTCAAACAATCCGACAACATATAAAAACCTCACAAGATCGACAAAAGAGTTATGCTGATCTTCATCGAAAAGACGTGGAATTTGTTATAGGAGATCATGTGTTCTTACGTGTTGCTCCATGGAAAGGAGTTACGAGATTTGGAAAGAGAGGAAAGCTCAATCCTCGATTCATCGGTCCATTTTTAATCCTCGATCGAGTAGGAACTGTGGCTTATAGACTCGCTTTACCGCCAAGTATGTCTCGTGTTCATAACGTTTTTCACATATCCATGTTACGTAAATATGTGGAAGACCCAAACCACATTATTGAGTTAGAACCGAACGAAATAGCGGAGGATTTGACGTATAAAGAAGTTCCTATTCAAATATTGGATAAGAAGGAACATATTCTACGCTCCAAGGTTATACCTCAAGTCAAAGTTTTGTGGAGAAATCACGATGTTGAGGAAATGACTTGGGAGTTAGAATCTGAAATAAAGTCAAGGTATCCTTACCTCTTCGACATACCAGGTACGTATCCTAATTTCGAGGGCAAAATTTCATAAGAAGGGGAGGTTGTAAGACCCCAACTTTTATAAATAAAGATAAATTTTCTATAAATATCATTTTTGAATATTATGGAGTTAATTTGATATAATTTTATAGTTGTGGATAATATTTATAAATTTTACAAAGTACGCAAGTTGTTATATAAAATTCGATTGGTCGGGGAATATTCATTTTAACAGGAAATATTCGTACAGCGGCACAATCATTGGTGGACCCCACAACGGAATTATTGTCGGATTGAGAAAATGATAAAAATATTTTATTAAAAATAACGGTGGAAGTTTTACCATTGATACTGTTGAACTACTCGGTAGTAAAAGTACAGTAATACGTGTGGTTGCATAGTAGCACATGGTATTGATTACGCTTAAGTGAGAAGTCACTCAGTTTGATTCAATTATTATCAGTTAATAATATGAATTATTTAGCGATAATGAAGTTTTGTTTTATTCGTATTATTAACGTAATAAAACAGAAACATCTTTTTATATAAAACAGAATACTTTATTAAAGTTATTCTATAAATAGAATATATTATATTTTATTTAAAAGATTTTTTCTTTAAATATGGACCGTCAGATTAAAGTAATCAATCTGGACCGTTCATGGATTAGTTACTATGCATTCTATTTTTCTATAAATAGCATCTCATTCCTTTATTATTTCTTACGAATTCACTGAACTCTAGAGAGAGAAACTATAGAGAGAGAGAAGAAAAGTATTCTGCTACTTAACTACTTCCTTATTTCAGTTTTCTTTAAAACGGTAAGGGGTGTTATTCTTTCTTATTCATGAAGAGAACTGTTGTTATTCCATTTCTTATTATTCTGTTGGAATAACCTGTATACGCGGTCTACCCTATACTTGGTGACATTCTTCTATTATTCTGTTGGAACATCATGTCTGTGTGTTTTATACCAGACCTGGTTCCGTCTTTAATATTATTCTGTTGGAACATCCTGTCTGTGTGTTTTACACCGGACCTGGTTCCGTCTTTATTATTATTCTATTGGAACATCCTGTCTGTGTGTTTTACACCGGACCTGGTTCCGTCTTTATTATTATTCTGTTGGAACATCCTGTCTGTGTGTTTTACACCGGACCTGGTTCTGTCTTTATTATTATTCTGTTGGAATATCCTGTCTGTGCGTTTTACGCCAGACCTGGTTCCATTATTTATTATTCTGTTGGAATAACCTGTCTGTGCGGTCTATCGCATGCATGGTGATTTCTTTTGTTATTCCATTCTTTATTATACTCAGTTGGTTAAGTTTTGACTTCTATACTCCATGAAATTATGAAATATCCTTGATAATTATGTTTCATCCAGTATCTTTTCATGAAAATATTCTTCTAAGCATTCTTGAATTTTACTCCATAAAGCGTATCATGTTGACAATTTGGACGTTGTTAATTCTTGGATAAATTAATTCTTGAACTTGTTTTATTGAATTCTTATATCATTGTCATCATCCTCATGTTTATAAAATGTTGAAAGTCATCTGTGGCCTGTAGTGCATAGATGGACTTGGTATGATTATGATCAGGGATTATTCGGTATAATCATGACCGTAATGTTATAAATGATGTGGTAAAAGTCCTCATTGGCCGTAGTGCATTGATGGACAGTTGTTGGCATGATCATGACCATTAATGAATACACAAATATCCTTGGCCATAGTGCAGGGGTGATTCGTGATGTGAATTATTTATTAAGCTGAGTTCCTGCGATAACAGTGTTGAAAAACCTTTTAAATCATAGAAGATAGTCGATTTTATTTCTACTTGACTCTTTTAATGGATTACTTGTTCCGCTGCAGTTAAACTTGATGTTCGTATATTTTAATCAGTTTAACACTGTTGAAGGCTAATGATAATTTATTCTGCATTATCTTAGTCATAATATTTCTTATTGGGCTAGTTGAGCTCACCCTTTCTTTCACTGTTCTCTTCAGGAAATGAGAATATAGCTGGGATGAGTCGGGGAACGGAGTGATGGACCAGATGATAGTATTAGTAGTCCTCACTATTCTGTTAAATAGTGTGATAAAATTGTAATGAGGACTCATTTGAGTTTGTATAGTCTCTAGTAGACAATAATTGTATTCAACTCACAGTTATGTTTTTCGTATTGTAAACGACAGTTATAATATTAAGTTGTATTTGTAATCTGTAC